>JAINEB010000020.1:11365000-11965000 GCA_022840565.1 Eubasilissa regina | reverse complement strand
ATCTTCCTGTTTTTAACCTGTTGATTTCATTATTATTCTTTAAATTTGATGCATGAGTTGATTTTTGATTTAAGAAAAAACAGAAGTAATTGGCAAAACTATTTCCTACGTTAACCTTTAATAAAAACAATCATATCCTTTAGTTATTACGAGAAGTATTTTCAAACAATAAATGAATCATATTCAGTCATAGAAAGTGTTCTTAAAATCGTCCATACATTTTTAATATGGGTAAGAAAGTATTATTTTACGTTAAAACTTAAACTTTAAAACCACTATTAACAGTACTCTAAAATTATAAATATATACATGATAGGGTCGTATAAACGACGGATTTATTTTATCCATAGACTTTGTTTAAACGAAAGTATATATATTGTATTACATATATTAAATATGATTGTATAATATCATTGGTAACAGCATAACCTAAATCTATACCTACTGCACGCCACTGGATATGATGCATGCTTCTGAAACATGTAACACGTTTTTATTTGTAATTACTTCAGCAGGTCTTATATTACTTTCCATTAAAAATAATAAAATTCTAGCTAGGTATAAGAAAACGCTAATTACGTTAAAGCTACTAGTAGGTACATATTACGTATTACTTACATACATGTAGTTGAACAGTAATTGTTTCCGTTTTCAAGGAAGATGATTAAGTGTATAGAAACATATATATATATATGTTTCATACTGGTACTGAGGTATCCTTTATGAGTAATTAGATTTAGATTTGTATATATATATACAAATACCTCAGTACCTACATATCCAAAGAAATATAATATAATAATAACATTATGTATCGGCAGTGTCCACTGTCCACAAAATGGCTATATTGAGGAAAACACGCTTATTATATTTCAGTGGCAAAATCTGTTAACAACATAACCGTTATAATCTCGCAAATTTAATGTATAAAGGTTTTGCTTTTAATACATGGCAGTGTCTACTGTCACCGCTGTCATAACAGAAACTGCAGTGTTTGAAAGAACCAATCAGGACGCTACAATTTCCTAATTTCAAAATGGCGGCCGCATTTTATACTCGCGAGGGACGCCGTGACAAGCCATTTACAAGCCAAAATGGCAGAATGCATTACAAAAAAAGGTTTTTTTAAAGAGCATTTCTTGAGTAATTTTTAATGAAAATCCAATTAAAATATAAATACTAAAGCTGTCTTATTTCATAAACATATATTTTTTTATTATATGTACATATAACAGAACAGAACGAATTAAAAAAGTTTTTCATGATTACTAATGATTGAGATCGATGAACACAGCCGATATTATTTCTAAGGAAAACACATTCTTATTGTGAAGTTGTAATTATTCAGAACATAGGTCTGTGATATTTTTAAAATACTAAATTAATGTATTAATTATAAATATACACATATAAAATCAATTTTGTAAATATATACATTAATTTAGTATTTAAAAGATATTATTTCTCAAATGTGTTATTGTCCCTGAAGGTCAAGACATTTGATACCGTGCCTCACGTGCTGTTTTTTGAATATCTTACCAAAGTCTTGCCATTTCTACCTCAGGAGGTAAAACCAAATTTAGTAATAATTCTTTAGCATTTCTTTCATATTTTTAAGTTCACGCATTTCCACAATGAAAAGAGAAATTTTAATGTAATAATGTTGGGACAAGCAGACTGTTAAATTATATAATATTCTAATAAAAATGTATAACGTATATCGTATAATTATATGCTTCAATTCCATACATTGAATTTACACATATTTTTAGAAAGATGTTGTTTTAACCCTTCCCAAACCATGCAGTAACACCAGTCTACCGCTCTAATTAAACCTGTAATATTTCGGTTAAGACACGCAACATGCAATTCATATTGTAGTTAAATTAAAGGAAAATAGTTATGCTTAGAAATGACTAGTGAAAATGTAAGGCGAATCCTACAAAAATAATGTAGTTAAATTAAAGGAAAATAGTTATGCTTAGAAATGACTAGTGAGAATGTAAGGAGAATCCTACAAAAATAATTACCTTTCAATTCAAACCGTTGACAAAAATACCATTTGTATCAAGACAGAAAGAAATCACATATTAATTTCACAGTGAAAAGAATAACAAACATACGGATATAATGGTGTCTCTTTCTCACTAATTAAAGAAAGATAGATAAAAATGAAGGTTGTATTATATAATGCAACCTCCTATACAGGACTTGATGAATGCTCTGAATTATAATATTATATGTATATATTTTTTTTATATTTAATACATAATATTTATAGTAAATTTACGGCATTAACCATTTTTTCACATTTTAAAGGCAAATAGAACTCTAATTTCTTATGGTAACACGAGTTGACAGCATGGCTGCGTACGAGTATTTCATATCACGGTATGGTAAAGGTTAATACCGATTAACATAGTGAAGAGGATTAAAAGTGGTTATGTTGAACGGGTTAAAAAATATACATGACACAAGTGTTGATGGTGTCAGAAATAGAGGATGTCTGCGGAAGACTTGGCATTACTAGGTAAATCAGATAATGGAAAATAGTCCTATTAGAAGCGTGATGAGCTTGCATGATAGTATGTATAAACATGGATGAGGAGTAAAAGTTGGATGACAACAATGTGGCGCTCTTCCCTCTGCTCTTCCCTCTGCTTACTCCCATGGAAATGGCGTGATTGTAAATTAGTTAGTTAATTGAGAATTAATTAATTTAAATAAACATGTATTATATTATGTTTTGTATGTGAGAAATTTGACCAGGTATACTTAGTTTACTTTTGTTTCATAAAATAACAATAACTTTGTATGAAACCATGTATAATAAATTTCGTGGTTTCATACAAAGGTATTGTTATTTTATTTAATATAATATGTCAAACCACAAAGTGATTGCTTTCTACGAAAATATACTTTTGTTTCGTTGGCGCACGTTTTTGCTTGAATTTGTTTCCGATTATTTTGGATATACGTTGGTTTTTTCGCAAATTTGTATTTTAGTGTATTGTGGATGAATATATCTATCTAGTGTGTCTATAAAATTCACTTTATATCTTTATGTTAGCGATATTTGACTGACTTTCTGTGTTCTGTTGTATATTTTTCTAAAAGATTTCGATAAGATTTTCGTTTAAAAAACTTCATCATAATTTTGGATAACTTAATTCGTTGTTAAGTTTTTACACTTTTCTACCATGTTTTTTTTAATTGTTTTTTATTAAATTTATGTTAAAATAAATACAGCTGGCATTCAAAATGTGATGACTTTCCAAGTATCACCAGATTCCCTTGGCTGTCTGATTAATGACTAATTTCTTGGGTCCCGATTCCTTGTAAGTGAAACTCGATATGTCCAGGTAACAATATTAAATTTATTACAACAACGTATTTACAGTCAATAATAATTACACACTTTAGAGATAGACTAGTTACTGAGGAGAAACTGTGATGGAAGAGAGCTGTTCCCCCAGAGACGGCCTCTTATAATGTTCGTCCCCCACCACTCATCTACTCACTTTTATGATACACATACACGCAAACATACATGTGTAAAGTGACAGTCCTCACACAAAAGGTTAATTATTCAAGGCCCATTAGTGTCTATTTTTGAGTAGATTTTTAAATGTTTGAAATCTCATTTATAACTTGTTTATTATCAAATAGAATAAAATATACTAATGTCACATTAAATTCACATGTAGGTGTTTTGGCGGTCACTCTACATTCCGACCGTCGCGCCGGTCGCAGGTTTATACTTTATTTCGATCTTTTGCTGTTTCGTATATCTGTAAATCCTAAGTTTTATATTCTTACTCGATATATTTATTACTATAATAAATTACGGTAGATAATACTCGCTTCCAACTAATTTTAAACATTACTTGTAAACGTTGCTTGTCTCGACACAATTTTTTTTCTAGTTCAAGCACAGTACTTAGTTAAAAATAAATATAATATCAATTAAATTAATCATCTAGAAAGATATTATCGAAAAAAATATTCATTTGCTAATTCTATTACATACACATTATAATTTTATTTTTATGCCAAACTGCATGACAGTTTTATGGCAAGGATTGCGTTTTACATAGTTATTATTGAGGTTTTATAAACAATATATATTTTTTTATTAATGAAATATAACAAGGATAAAAAAATGAAATAAGAAGATGTTAATGAACTAAAAGTATGCATTATTCTGCACCTAATTGGTATGTTTAATGCTTATAAATCATGTTATAGTAATCAAAATATATTGTATAATAAATACTAAATTAATGTATTAATTATAAATATATACATATAAAATCAATTTTGTCGAAAAATATTGTTTTTGCGTCACCGGGATACGAACCTGGAACTCAACTCTATTTCCAATCCGGGGAAGTGCACTACCATTGTGCTATAACGCCAGTATTTTTCTTGACAAATTTTCGAACCTATATATTACATTTTTCAAATTAATACACCTGTCGTTCCATTATTTGAAAGCCATCTACATTATTTTTACAGAATCTCAAATACCTTTGAGTAAACCGACTGCAGACGCCAGAATTATCAATTCATTTTTATTAAATTTTGGACACATTGATACAACATATATTCCTTAATAATATATAATATAATAGTAATATTAAAAATCACAAACAACAAAAATGTGTTCTCCTTAATAGATATGTTAACAATACAATAGAGTTATTTGGGCTAAGTTACTGTGTAAATCCACTATTTTTATTTGGTAAATAAATTGAAAATTTTACAAATCTTGTACAAAATTTCTTGAAATTCTGAAGATATCATATCTTTGATAAGTATTGGATATGCGTATTACATTTACATATAATAACTGCATTCATTGTATTTTTCAATGACAGTTTGAGCGAGTGATGTTACGCTAATTATAATATGTTTGCATACGTAAAAAAGGACGAAGATGGTTCGGTTATGTTGAACGAATGAATTATGAGACCATGGAAAGACAGATATATGACGCGAGTGCTGATAGCATCAGACTTGGCATGACTAGGCTGAACCAAATACAGAATAGTCTTGTTATAAGCCTTACCAATCTACGAGCACGCAAGAAGATGTACGAATGTGGATAAGGCGAGAGTCGTGTGCCAGGGCAGAGCAGCGTGGCGCTCTATCCTCTCTGCCTATCTTCTTGGCGGGAAAACGACACGATAGTAACTAGATTTTATAGCAGTAAAGACTCTGTACGCTTTTGAGACCTCGTTACTCAGAAAACTCGGTCATTTTAGACAATTACATTCAGAAATAGAACACGGGTCAACAACGTCAACAACGATGTCAACAAAGATGTCAACATTGAAAATTTGATGCGCAATTGGTATACTTAATACTGCGTTTATATTTAGATCACAGGCAGTTCTCAATTTACGAACGTTCGCTATAACGAACATGACGGGATTTGTAACGTTTCAAGAACAGAATTACGAAACTGAAAAGAGGCGTTTGTAATTCACTGACATGTTTTAATAAGATTTTTAATGTAAAAATAAACTGACTGCAGTCTTCCATGAAATAAAAAAGTAGACGAACTGGCCGCAACTGTTGCATCGGAAGTTCAACCGTCTACCTTGAGTGCGCAAAGTGACACGCATGTGAAAATAACGAACAATGATGAAAATTTGAACGAATAAAAATTGAATGTACTATAGGTGTACCTACAGTACATATACCTGCAGTACATTCAACTTTCATTCGTTCAAATTTTCATCAGTGTTCGTTATTTTCACATGCGTGTCACTGTGCACACATATATGTACATTAATGAATTAAAATGAACTATTACTATACATATCTGGTGTTCTTTTAGTATTTTTCGTATTTTTGGCGTTCGTGGCGCATTGTCATAATAAAATAAATAATTCGATGTTTAATACAATGCTTTTCATATGTAAAAATGACTGCTAACTTTTATGATTGCATCGAATAGGAAAAAAATGCCTATTTACGTATTTTGACGCATAACGAACAAAAACATATAACGACCTCAAGGAACGGAACTCGTTCGTAGATCGAGAACTGCCTGTGTATGAGATTAATATGTACATACACTTACATAATGTTCCGCAATGATAAAATTAATTAATAGTGCTCCACGCAAATGTGCGGACTTATCAATTGCTTCTTGTATATCTCCTCACTCAAGAGCTGGCAGTGATTAAACTGATATGAATAAACATATTACTTGTAATAGGGTAATAACGAGCCTCTGTTACGCGTGTGGAGCATCACGAAGGTGGGCTGGCTTAGGTAATTCACATTTTAATTAGACCTTCGAACTTACCTACCTTTCAGTTACCCTAAAATTGACCTCCAACACTTTAACTGTACCGCAACAAGCACGTACTCTTATTATTATTTATTTATTTATTATTATTTATTTTACCTTTATCACAAATGGAGCGAAACAGCTGATCGCTCCAAAAACAAGTAATCTTGTTCGAATTAAGGTAAGTCTTATTTGATGTACTACATATACATATACACGTACCATGTTGTTTATTAAACCGGTACGCGAAAACTATGGATGAATGTTAGTACAAAGTAAAGGGTGTCCAGTGGAAAATTTTCAAGTTTAATACTAAATTTAATAAAAAACTACAATGTTATTCTCATATTTTATTTATACAAAATGGAGTCTAACGATGCAGATTTAACGTTTTATGAACAATATCGTCTAAATGGCGTCCGTTTCTCTAAAAACACTCTTGCAATCGGACTCTTAAATTTGCGAACGCGCGAGAGCAAAGCGTCGGTTCAATGGCAGCAACTTCACGGCAGATACTTTCTTGTAGGGCCTGAATTGTTCGAGGATTGTTACTGTAAACTATCGACTTGAGGTATCCCCACAAAAAAGTCACATGGTGTAATGTCCGGTAATCGAAGTACCCAGGGTATGTCTCCGTACTTGCTGATTAATTTATTGGGAAAAATTCCCTTCAGCTTCTCCATTGAAACTCTAGCTGTGTATGGTGGCCCCATCTTGCTGAAATTGTGTTCTGTTGTTGAACCCGGGAAACAGCCGCAGTTGCGGTACCAAAAACTCGTCGATCATTCGGTAGTACACGTCAGCAGTGACTATCTCTCGCTGGTTAAAAAAATAAGGGCTAATTATCCTTCGGGCAAAAATTGCACACCACACTGTCGTTTTTGGACAATGCAAATGTATTTGATGGCGTTCCCTCGGGTTGTCGGGACACCAGTATCTTATGTTCTGTTAATTAACATAGCTATCGATATTAAAATGTGCTTCATTAGTAAATAATATTCTACATATATTTTTCCGCTGGACACCCTATCATTGATTAGCTATTACGTATACATTTCACTATTTGAGTCCATCGATGTATTGCACAATTATTATGCACATTATTTTTGCATTGTAACACCTACTTGTATGGTTAAAAACTGCAAGTCACGCGGTATAATATTAAACTAGTTCATGTTTAATATATTAATAAATTTGAAAACAATTCTCGAATCGAATTTCGTCCATTTGCAATATGTTCTGTTTTTATTGGTTATGATTTCACTGTTTTCTTACTTTCTTAAAAATACAATGTTTATTTACTTTTCTATAAATATTTACATATTTAGCTCTGCAATTACTTTTTATTTATGATTTATCATTGTATTTATTTTTCAACGATTTTATAAATAGAAGTAGGTATCTACATCACTAGTTTTATTTTATACAAGGTTTGTATCTTTTTTAAAATATTTTTACTACCTTGTTTACTTTCTGCCTAATGTATCTAATCTATGTTATTTTTTAATATTTGTATATTCATCAGTATTGTTCATCTACTCCTGGATAAAGGCCTCCCCGCAACTCTGCCATGCATCGTATGTGCATATAAATTAATAATCGTTATTAGAATGATGTACATAGGTATACATAATATATACATTCTAATAGACTCAAAATAATTGAACTAATGTTTACGTTATTATTATTTTTATATTATTCTTGTTTTACTAAATAAAATTTGCAATTTATTCAGCTTTTAAGCGATTCATTGTCAACCTGCTTTGATGTCGTGCCAAGTACTGTATCAACGTAATAAAGTTTTTTTAACTTTTTGATGGCAGAGGTCAGAATGCGAATGCTAAATTTATTTTTTCATCAATTTAATGATTCCGTGTATTATTACTTTTCTTACCTTGGTAATATTTAACATTATAAATAGTTTCTCGTTTAAATTTAATTCCATGAATGATAAATGCCAACAGGCCTCTGATTATATGCATTTATCCTTACAAACTACTTTCCTAAGTAACAATAGAATGCCGCACTCCTCTGCCCTGACATAATATTCTTTACACGCTCCGCTCCTCGATTTTTGAACAGGGTGTTCCTCTAGTAGCTAGTCTATATGATAGTGGCCTGTCTTTCGCGAACATCCTCTGTTCTTGACGCCTTCAACACTCGCCTCACATATTTACACTACCGTCCTCTATTCACTAAACGTTACACACACCTAAACACATCACATAATTTTATGAACTATGCTACAAACTTAGATCAGCCTCAGGAAGGGTTGTAGAACCGACCAGCTGTTGCAAGCTTAGTAAACGGGCATTTGCGGTAGCAGGCCTAAAAGCTTGGAACTATTTGCCTTCCGTCATAAGAAACAGTACATCAAACGTTCAAATAACAATATTTCATTTTAATTATAAAAATAGTATAGGACTACATAGTTTGGCGCTATAAAAATTGTCTAATGTTATTATTATTATTATTACTATTACAAATAGATTCTGCGTGTGTTCTTAATTGATTAATTATTCACTCCATCGCACATTTATTTCTCAACGACCGCAATTGCTAATTCCAGGCTTCACTTCACTAGAACTCCAATACACACAGATAGTCATGTTTCTGAATTCACACTGTCACCCTTCTTTCGATACCTTTCGCAACCTTACCGTCCCGAGTGAAGGTACACGTGCTCAATTAATACACAAACTCGTTCGAGCATTCATTATTTGACGTTCGTCCGTCCTCCAATATCTGATTTAAGTGATCGTACAATGTATTTCTGTTCCTGTTGCCTTCAATGCTCGCCATACATATTATCTTTACTACGAATCTCAGCAACCATTTTTAAAATTCTATTGACTATGTTTCAAACTGATCTACATCCGATAACATTATTTGAATCAACACACATTCAATTAACACGTTATAACACAGTACCGTATTGATATATTAAATAAAATAAATATTTATACATGGTCGTGATCCAGTTTGATCGTGGTCTATTAATTCCTTATAAGATTTGGAAATAATAATAAAGATGTGTTTATTCTAGAGATATCGAACCTGAATCTCATTTCCAATCCGGGGAAGGTGCATTACCAACTATGCTACAGCGACAGTATTTTTGACGACAAATTTTCGAATCCATATGTTACACTTTTTCAAATTAATACATCTATCGTTCCATTATTTGAAAGCCATCAACATTGTTTTTACATTGGTAATATTTTTCGATAAAATTAATACATTTAATTAGTATTTAAAATATCACAGACCGTCTGTTCTGAATAATTACGACTCACAATAAGAATGTGTTCCCCTTAATAATATATTTTACATTACAATTATTATAATACGAATTAAATTATTTTGGTACAGTGATTAAATAAGGCAAGCCAATCTATATTACACGGCGATATTACCAAGGACATTACTGAAATATATATATATATATAACTACAGGAAAACTTTCAAATGTATTTGGTAATGCGTAGTGCGTAGATATCGCGTTTCCAAGAGGCGACCTTGAAAAAAAATCAATGCTCCAAACTAGGGTCGCAATATATTTGGTACCTACGTTACGAAATTCAAAATTGTAACGCGCAATTTCTTATTCTCCTCGTTTCAGTATTTTAACAAGTCGATAAAAATATTTTGTTCTACGTCATACAGACAAATATATTTATATATATATATATATATATATATATATATATATATATATATATATATATATATATATATATATATATATATATATATATATATATATATATATATATATATATATATATATATATATGTCCACATGACTGACGATACCCCGTCATCGTGAAATTAAATTTATGCGATCTTGGCAAATGAGTCAAAAAAAAATGGTTGTAGTATTTTTAGATAGATTACGATAGAAATACTAACTGTTGCAGACTGTCGCATGACGCGACTTCCGGAACATTTCAATGCGCTTTCTTCGATCATGATTCGCGACCAGGAGACCTCGAAACCACCCTCCGTTAAAAAATTATAAATGTAAAGAATTTATTAATATTATAAATACTTATAATGAATTTTGTAGAAACGACGACTCCCGTAATTTTTATCAGACTTCAGAAAACTTTACATAATATCTCGGCCAAGTTCGTTAACCAGACTGATCTGTTATTTTATTTCAGAATGGTAACTTTTTCGTAATTTCGTTAATAGTGGACCTCGAGAATCACAGTAAAAAAACATATTTTCACACACAGTCGAAATCTTCCGAAATCTGGTTTCTTGCGGACATTGCCGGAAGTATTTTTTTTTTGATCACTAAAAATGTTTTAATTTTATGTTCGTTTGTTATATTTTTTTATAATATTTTTATAAATGGCTGTTATTATATTTTGCTCTGGAATTATCGAAGTAATTTAAAACAAAATTATCTCGAGAATATTTAAACCAGTTAAGGATGATCGCTGATCTAGACGAGGTCTTCCAATAACCAAATAATTCGGTAATATTGAATACGAGAAGGTTAAGATGAGCGGGACATGTCCCCCGGGACACCCAAGAATGAGATGAACGAAAGGTCTTGTTTCGTTTGAAGGGATGCAGCGAGTCTCAAATTCTCTGTAGGGAGACTAGCTAGACGGTCGGCCATCCGTCATAGCGGGGTCCTAATAATATATTTTACTGCATTGTTTAGGATTGACTATTCTGGCAGTTTTTCGATGCTATGCATGAGAAGAAATCGTCAAGTCAATTTTGAAGAGCAGCGTCGTTATTAAAAGAGATTCCTCGGAGATTGTTGGATAGAGAGCGGAAAATATGAAAATCTGATGGAGCAAGATTAGGAGAATAGGGCGGGTGTGGAATTACCTCCCAACCGAGATCTTGAACAGTAACTTAAGTAATAGCAGCAGTATGTAAATATTATATCTACTACGAATTATATTCTAAATTTAAATTGATAGAATTATTCTCAAAAATTGTTTTTTTTTTTTTGATACCTAGTATACTTAGTTAGCATCGTCGATAACAGCATAACCTAAGTTTGCGCCTACTGCACGCTACTGTATACATTAAATATTTTATTTATTTCGCAGAAATTATAGTAATGCCCAGCTTTTTTGATTGTATAAAGTGCCGCCCCTGGTTGCACCTAATTATTGTCGTAGCCTTGCCAGTCCCGCAACGTTTGTTTACGTTTCCTCTACTTCCATTAAGAATGATGTACATTACTGGGAATGCAGCAATAAGCGGGAGCGATGGCCATCAGACGAACATCCTTTCAACCTCTAAGGAAGCATCAGCGCGCGCTAAGCAAAACGAGTTGAACAGAGTAAAAATCCTCATCAGCTGTTTTTTTGACACAAATTTTGAAAGGCCAATTATGTATTAATCATAATAATTATATTTAGGATAAATTTGTCGATTTTTTATCGTTTATGAGTCGGTAAGACAACGATGTCATATCTTACGATGGCTTTCGCGGTAAACTTCAAAATTTTGTACTTACATCTGTGCCTGCAATATTATCTCTAAAAAATTGTTTTGTAAATTTCACATGTTACATACAATTTTGACGCAAAAAACATACAATTTTTCATTAATTGGTGTTATTTTTTATTCATTCATTAGATTTATTTTTTCTATTGTTCTCTATACTATTAGGTATTTATGTTATATATTCAATCAATAATTAGATTATAAACGAAAGACGTAGTATGTTAACAGTATTTCAGGTGCGCGATACAGCTTTCCCTTTTCCTCTGGTAGTATATGCCACTCTCTAGATCACATTGCAGAATTTATATTAATAATGGTTGGTTAAATTCATTGAAAATTACTTAATTGACTGTCTTCGAGTTTCATTTGGGAACTGAATAAACATTTTAGCATTGCAGCAATAAGGCTCACCGTGTAGATTTAAAGATTTAAAGTGGAGACAATGGACATCACAAAAATTTAACAGTTTAATTACCGACATTTTTTCACATAAAGACGTCTTGAATAGATTCTCTGACGTTATTCCGAGTATAACTGCCGGACAATGTACCTCAGACGGTTTTCCGACGTTATTTAACATAGAACAGCGTCGTTTTCCCGCGCAAACATCCTTTATGATGACGTCATAACGCCAGATCGGACGCTTTCGGTCGGGAAAATTGGCAGTTTGACAGATAAACAAGACAAAAATTTCAGAGTCGGCCCGATTTGGCAAATGCAGACGACTGCGGTCGGATTATTTCTGTCCGTACTGTTGGCAGAACTTAATTATTTAACTGCCCAAACTCAGATTGGGATTTTTGTTACACCTTAGTAACTATGATAATATTATAAGTTATTTTATATTGAACACCGTACGACGGTGTGAGAATTTTTAATGGTGAACATTTAAGTATGTTCGTTGATGTGGCGAAATGGTAACGCGTTTCACCACGTAAAAAAAACTCCAGGTTCAAAACCCGGTGACAACCAAATGTTTTTTCGATAAATTGGTTTTTCTGTATATCTTTCTAATGGATTCATTTAATTTACTTTAAAAATAATAAAAAGATAATTATGTCAATTATGTCCTACAATCGTCTTTCATGTTCGTCCTGGAACGGGTTTTAAATACTAGTGTATAAGGTAGATAATCATGCAAAATTTTATTACCAGTTAATAACAATAACTATTTATTTTAATTTGTTAACTTTGTTTTATTAACCACTTATTGAATTCAAATACATTTAGCGGTTTCGAAAAATATCATATTCTTCTTCAGGATTTCAGTAAGTAATCAATAAGGTATGTTATTATTTCTTTAACAGAATCTATTTTTAAAAACAATAATTATTTAAAAAATAAATTTAGTACCTAACTTAAATTGTTACTTGATGATACAAAATTATTAGAATTATTCTATTAAAGAAACGATAACATGTTTTTGATTAGTTTTTGACATCCTGAAGAAGAAAATGATATTTTTTGAAACCGGTAGATGGGTTTTAATTCAGTAAGTGGTTAATAAAACAAGGTTAAGAAATTAAAATAATGGATTTTAACCACAAAGTTAATTATAATAACATTCGCGTTGCGTAATTTAAAACTGGCTCAGTGCAAACCGAAACCGTAAATCAAGACACGAAATCATTTCCATTACAGTGTTTTAACATCAAAGGAAGACTATTCCGAGCTGAATGTTCACTGCGTATCCCAGCGTTTTGTCTCACATACTCTTCCGAAGACAACTGTTCCAAAACATATAAAACACGTTTTTACCTGCGCAAGCTTTTCCGGAATTTTGGTAAGAAATTGAAACGCCGGTTTGCAATATCTGTGGCGTATTCGAGCTCCGATTGACGGCCCAACGTAGTAATTCGGTATACTTGGCAGCGTTTCAAGAACTCTGTCTGAACGCCGACGTGCGCTGCGCTGTACCGCCGGTCCGCCGCCATTACTCGGATGCTTCTGATGCATTGGCATGGAATTCCGACTTACACGAGGTAAATGCATGAATCTAGCCGTGCACCATGCAGGCTAATTTAATTTTAACACTCTCCTCTAATAGTTGTGAGATCTGTCACATATTTGTGTGAATGTGTGTGTGTGTACTTAAGTAGGTAAGTGTGTATGTAGGTAGATGCATAACACAAAACGGGCAGTATATGTATATCTTACGAGGCGTATATTCTGGATAGATCTGGTTAGTTATTATCCTATAATATATATATTACTTTAATGCATTCAGTCAGTGCACATTGCCAGTTAGAAAAAGATAACAAAGTAGCGAGATCGCGTGTCTTATATAAGTATTGCGAACGTGTTTTTGATAATATTTTAATATCACTAGGTTAAGATTTCTTTAATGTTTTCTTTTATATATTCAATAACATTTACATTACGGTACACAAATTCAGTAGCGGCCGATAACATATGGCCGCCCGCAGGGCCTAGCCGCTTTTCTGCTAGTATTAATGAATGCAATCGATAAAATTAGAAAAAGGCATAAATAGGTAAACAATATTCTTTTTTAAGGTAAACACATTTTAATAATTAAAGAAAATACTTTGTTTAAACCACTATTTATTAATTATTCTACATGTTTCGATACATATGGTATCTTCTTCAAGAAACAATGTATACTGAAAATAAAAATACAAGTATAGATAAAAACAAAACTATAAAATGGTGAATAAGTAACAACTAATATGAAAACAAACTTAAAAGGCTTAACATTATAAATAACAAAATCCTCTTTGCAAATAGAGCTGCCAGCTTAGACATTGTGTCGCCCCTAGGCAAGCAAGAAAATGTCATCCTTATAATTTCTACAAATAAATTTTTAAACTTTTGTAAACTGCTAATAAAACTTTATATTTAAAGCCTCTCCACGACGTGATAATATTACTCTCAAAATTTATAAAAATAACAGAGATACGTACACGGAATACGTGTATTTTCCAATAATCCTATATTCAATTCGTACATGTCAAAGGAAATTGACACTTCATTCCAATATAATGTGTCAATTTCCTTTCAATTTTCCTTACACATTACACTGTGAAGGACAGTTGATCATACAAGATAACATTTACCATTCATCAGTTATTTTTATTTTCTTCATGATGTAGGTACACTGCCCTGAAGAAGATACAGTCGTTTCGAAATCGACGTGATTAATACAAAGTTAGTTATTTGTTTAAATTAATAGTTTTAACCACAAACTCAACGCTATAAACACAAAAAATCCAATTCATAAACATGTATTATATATAACCTTGAAAAATTAAAGTAAATAAACACGAATATTAGTAAATACTCCGAATGATACCAATCTCTGAGCAATAAGCTTAATTATATTTTAAAACTAGACAATGAACTGTCTGCAGGTTGTTGGAATTAAATTGATAACAACATTATTCACTTATAATGTCTTTAAAACAGATTATGTATAGTCAAATTACGAGTATATAGAATGAGATTATCATTTAAGATAGCAACTGCTTGTTCGAGCACTTATCAGTTGAGTCATCAAAAGTTTATTGTGTAGAATTAAATGATTAACCGTACCGTGTACGGTTTCAGAATTAAAACACCAACTTCCAATAAAATAACCGCATTAAATACAATACAACAGAAAGTCAAAACTCTCAAATCTTGGTAGCATTTATATATCTTAAACTACATCAGGACGTAGGTAGAAATAAATGTTTTCATTTTTAATTAAATTATTATAGTGCGCATCTCATTTTATTTACTATACAAAATCGGAAATAATATGATATTTGATTTTTAAGATTTGTTTTCAGTTCGGACGAAGTTAAGAGCGTTCCGGGTAGATCTGGATGTTTATTATTTATTAATGAAAGTAAGCGACTATCTGGACTGCACAGTGGATGGATTCAAATAATCATAAGGCTAATCGGCTTAAAATAATTCAAAGATCTATTTCCCGCACCCCTTGGTTCTCCAAAAGGAAAGTCTCCAAAAGAATAATATTAAATATCTCTAAAATGAGAATTGGGCATTGTCAGGTAGCCTCACATTTATTCGGATCGAACTTGATAGATTCCCCAATGTGTGAGTGTGGTGCCGAGGAGGAAACCCTTGACCATATCTTTTTTGCCTGTCCATTGCGGATCGCAGGTTTTTTTACAGTAATCTCGTCAATAGTAATTTTCAACTCCCGTTTGACTTGTGTCATCTTCTTTCTCTTAACTCGCCATATTTAATCAATATGATAGTAAAATTTTTGAACGACAATGATATTGACTTGTAATATATTTCCTATTCTATAATATTATTGTACTTTTTTCTATAAAATAAAGTTTTAACTTGATTAATGGCACAAATCACTCTTGAAGGGTCGATTGCCTATTTAAAAAAAGAAGGAGAAGAATGTAGTCGATAGTCAGAAAAGGAAATAAATAGGTAGACAATACGAAAAATTCAAAGAAATAATAAAAATCTAACGTTCTATCAAATTTGATACATATATTGTTGTAGGACTCGTAGCGTATAAAATGCCATGAATATAAATTTCCAGTCGTATAAATATTTTGTCGTACAAATACTGGCGTGCAAAATTACTAGAATTAATGGGTAGTAGGTATATATCATAGTACGTATTGTTTTCATACTAACCTAATATTGTTCCAATAATTATTGATTAACATTGATTTGAAAATAACGATTTAAATAATACTATATATAATCTAAGTATATATTCTATGATTATATTCGAACAGCTAATAATAGATAACAGGTAATAATATTATATTTAGGTTGCGGCGACCGCTACTGTGCCAAGGTGAATCATTACCCCGACATTACTGGGTCGAGGTCTGGAGAGAATCGGAAGGGATAA
The DNA here is from genome assembly GCA_022840565.1 of Eubasilissa regina. Lineage (NCBI taxonomy): Eukaryota > Metazoa > Arthropoda > Insecta > Trichoptera > Phryganeidae > Eubasilissa > Eubasilissa regina. Next base: position 11,948,369 of record JAINEB010000020.1, on the reverse strand, counting down.
TCATCCCCCTATCACCCAGCCCCCCTTTGCCGACTCTTGAATTCATGACGTCACAGATGTGAAACTGAAATATTTACGAGCAAACCATCACATCACGATTGCCTAAGCTGCTCGCACAATAAACAACATGTTTTTATATTTTCGTATGTTGGTTTAGACAAGTGTACGCAAGACGTAATACAAAGATAATAATAATATATCTAACACCTTATCATTTTTTTGCAACAACTCAAGGAATTTTTTTTTTTTTTTTTAAATTTAGAAACGTATATATGTAACGTATTTTTAAATATCTTCACGTTGATAACAAATAATGATGTGCCAAATAAATTAAAGTCAAGATTTCGTAGTGGAAATTCGTGTTGTTTTACCAATGATATACTTATCAAATAGAAACAACTATTCATCAAATCAAAACTTAACAATCTATCATACAATAATCTGTCCCGCTGTTACATATAAATACATATGAGACATGAACTCTTACAAAAGCCTCAGAATAGAAACTGAATGTTTTTGAAAGGAATGTTCTCCCAAAAATATATGGACCGATGAGAGATAGTCAAATCAGTGGCGTATTTACAATTCTCAATTAAAATTGGTACGGTAATATATTTAGAGTTTTTGGAACAGCTGGTGCTCTGAGTCCTTTCACCGTAGTAATTGTTCCGTCCTTTCATCATACTGTGCGTGGTGAATATTATGTTCCAGGCCGATTTGGTTTGGCCGCCATTTTGGTTTGGCAGACGTTTGTCAGTTTGTATTTGGTAGTCGTAGAGAGCAGTTAATTATAATATATTATTGAGTATTTAACGCCTCAATAATGTGTTGAAGTGATTAAAACATTTTATCTAAATATTAATGGCAATGCTGTAACCATTAACGGTGATCGCTTTCGTCACAGGTTGGAAAATTTCTTGGTGGACGAATTGAGTCGATCGAGCCTGCAACACAGCCCGAGCTACGTTTGAAATTTTTCCCGGCCGCGTAATATCAAAAAATTGTAATATTGACTGGCCTCCTCGATCACCCGATTTGACGGCTCCCGACTATTGAAAGGAATTATACTTGAAAGGAAAGGTCTAGGCCAATAAACTAACAACAATTCCGATGCTACAGGACAATATTCGAAATGAAATTGCTGAAATAACACGAGAAGTGTGCGAGAATGTAATGGAAAATATGGTTAAAAGATCACGCATCTGTGCCGCTGCCAAAAGCCGGCATTTGGTCAATATCATATTTTAAACATAATTGAAATAAATTAAGTAATCTATAAATAAAAACCAAATTAAAAAATTATGTTTAATTTATTAGTTATTTAAAAATAACATCGGCCTGGAACATAATATTCACCCCGTAGCTGTTCCAATGGGGAATTTTAAGATCAGCTCGAATATCACCCGTGAATTAGAGGCGATAGAAATAAATATTTAGTACATATTTGCATAGTAATAATTTAGTATAAATCTATATGTAAATTATTACTTAATAGGAGATATTTTAAAGTTGTTATTACTATCTTTTTCAAATAATTTTTTTTTTGTACTTAGTTTAAACTGGTCTACATGTACACAAAGCCAACTGACTTACCTGTCGAGTGCGAATGTCAAGAACGTACGAAAACTGGAACATTTGTTCAATTATGTAATTTGTTTACTTCACTCGGTGTGTCAGTTTACCCTCATTGTATAACATAGGTACTCTAGATCGTAATAATTTTTATTCTACATGATTTACACTCAAGCCGAAGTGGTATTTCACACTAGTCAAGATTAACTGACAAAAATTACGAATATATGGCGCAACTCCGGTGTGCGAATGCTTACCTACTTATTTAAATGATCGCTTATTGGTCGATTCTCATCGCCATACATGACATACAGTCACAATTGCATTCCTCCTTTTAGAATGAAGATAATGATTTCAGTATTACTGCGCTTTGGCATATTTCATTAATACTTGATACAAATTTTTTAAATCCTCATTTCTTGTGATAGATTGATGTGTGGTTGATGAATATGATGGATATGCGGTGCTGGAAATACATAGGAGAATGTGATGATGAATTTTAAAAAGAAAATAAGCGTTTGAACCGGTGATGAAGCTTTGTCGAGTTCGACATCGTTTCAAGGACTGTGTATAATACTGAGAAATTAAGACGACCCCTGATATTTCACATAAAAATTAGGTTCTCTTGTTTTTTTATAATACGTGGCACGCGCAATGGTGAGGCACCAATTTGTCGGGCCGATGGAATGATCACTAAATATACTCACTGTGGAAGATTCCAATGATCCAATTAAAATGTTTTGACCGCTCGGAGGCTCGCCGCTAGTTGCTCCGTCATACAAAGCAGTCGTCATCTAATCAAACACGAAGCATAAATTCTAATATAAATTCGGGTGCGACAGATAAAATTATGTATTTTTCCACTAGTGCTCAGGGCGTTAATAAATTGGTTACTTTTTAAAAACCAATTAATATATTGAATTCTTTGATTTCGTTATACAGCAACATTATTTTTTTATTAAATTCATAGTTAAACATTCGTATGTATGAAAAATACAGTAGTCTTTAGATTGACAGTACGTCTGTGCTTCAAAGGTGTAAAAAAATTATGGAAATTCTTTTCGAACTGTTTAATACCTGTCGTAGGACAGGCCAGACAGGACGGTTACTGTGGGAAAAAAATGCCTACAGAATAATGTTCCAATCATCGATTAGTTCGATTTCGAGTCACGCGTGACACATTGAAGGAAATTGGAATATTACACTTATATGTACAAGAAGAATATTCAAAACATTTTAGGTCGATTTCGATAGAAATATGCACTACCTCTTGCAGAGAGTCCATGATGCAACTTCCGGAAAATTTCAATGCGTTTTCTTCAATCACAAGCAGGAGATCTTGAAACAATGCTTAAAAAAATTAACTCATTAAATTTCTCCGCAAAACTAGCCAGTCTGATACCTGATCCGCCATCATGTCCAAAATGGCGGCTGTTCAAAAATTTCTAAAATTCGTAACTTTGTGCAATTCGTAACTAATGATAGTTTACCTGCAAGGCTACAAGGTACCATAAAACGAAAAATATCATTTCCTTTCCTAAATCAATCTGATTCAGTGCGACCAGTGTAGAAAGGGATTTTTTCACTTCGATTCAAGAACTACATCGATTTCTGTCGCTTTTAAGATTTACTTCGCCGATACTTATTATTTCTTCCCTCGTTACTCACATCCACATTTCTTATGTTTAAGCATACTTGTAATGATGAATTCAGACTTGCTCGTTATTCACTCTATATTTATTGTCGATTCTGTCACGCGCGCTGTTCTGACGCATCATCCCTTCGTTTGCGTCATGGAATTCGTATCCAGTGCATCTGAAACATTTTAACACCTGCATAATAATACATATTAGGCTTTAGCCCGAATAAATGTTTGTTATTTTCAAGGAATTTAAATGTATGTTTTAGTTTAACACTCAAAATATGTTACTAACGAAATTGATGATGGCGTGCTAAACGGAATAAGATTAGAAAGAGTAAAAAAAATAGTTTTTTTTTTAAACGGAGAACATATTATTATTGTGAAGTTGCAATTTTACAGAACACAGTTCCGTACAAATTAAATTAATCAAAAAATATTTTAGTCGCTGCCGGAATTCGAACCTGGACCTTTTCCTATCCGGGGAAATGCTTTTTAAAATGGAATAACACATGTATCAATTCGAAAGAGCTACAGCATATAAGTACAAAAATTTGTCGTCAACTCATTCAGTTGATGTGGAGAAACTGGATAACGCGTTTCACCAGATAGGAAAAGGTTCATGTTCGAATCTCATTAATTTAATTTGTATCAAAATAGCCTACTTGTGATGCAGATAAATGATAACTGGAACCCTACTGTGGAAATTAAATGTATTGAGCAAGCCCAAGCTGCATTCTTCCGCATGAAGAATTTACTGTGCAGACATGGCCTAAATTAAAATTTGCGAATGAGAACGATGCGATATTGTACTTTTATGAATCATAGACATATTGAAACAATGCTAAAGCGACGTGAATCTACAGATGACTTTTAAAAATAAGCTGGATTGATATCGTCACCATTGACAACGTTATGATTCTATTGCGGAAGGAATAATAAACCCTTAAAAATACGGAAACTGCAATATTCTCTGCTGATTATACGTTTATCATACTGATATTGAATATTGACTTAGTTACGTCAAAAGGTTTCTGTATTTTTTCACCAGTCGTATTTGCGACGTTATGTATTACGATTGAAAATACGTTTTAAAATATTGTACCAATACATCAACGGTCTAATAATAAGTTGTTGTTCGGGAAATATTTTGAATGACAGCCAAGCGATTAGACTACTGTGTTCTATGATATTATAAAATCGCCACAGATTACACACACTTAAATAATAATGCGAGTGGATGCCACAAAATAGACTCACATTGAATCCATCCAAAACAGAACTAATATGGACAGCGTCACGTAGAAGGGAAAACTTAATAAAGCAATCGATGTCTGCAAATGCTAAATCTCCAGTTAAATGTCGGACGTGCACGTTGATTCAAATCTTTCAAAGAATATACAAATCGGTAAAACTGACAGTGCATGCTTTTATCAACTGAAACAGATTAAAAGTATGCCGAGACATTTTCCTCTTGAGGCAGCCTGTCTACTTGTATACTTATGCATTTGTGGTGTCACGTGTGGACTATTGTAACAGTATCTATATTGGCCTGCCAATGTTTCAGCTGGATAGATTACAATCTATTCTAAATGCGGCTGCACGGATAATATGTGAAGTTTCCAAATTCTCTCATATAACATCCCTTTTACATCAGCTACGTTGGTTCCGATTCACTGAAAGAGTTGAATTTAAATTGTGCTGGTTGATGTACAAGGCGACATATAACATGGCGCCTCTATATCTTCAAGAACTTTGAAGTTCAAGAAGCCTAGAGGCTGACCTGAGAGTTGTAGAACCGACCAACCGTTGCCAGAAGTCTAAATTTAGTGAACGGGCATTTGCGGTGGCAGGCCCAAAAGCGTGGAATTCTTTGCCCTCCGTCATAAGAAACAGTGCATCAGAGACTTTATATAAGAAGAAACTAAAACGCACCTTTTCATAAAGTCATTTCCATAAGTGAAAATAACAATTTTCAATTTTGAAAACAAAGATAACGTAGGACTATAAACAGTTGATGTGTAAAGCGCCCTTGAGGTGAGTTTTTACGAAAATGGCGCTCAAAAAATTATCCATTATTATTATTATTATTATTATTATTATTATTATTATTATTGACCCATCAATATTATGTTTTATAAATAGTTGTCTTATTGTGCGTGTCCACGAATAAGATTTTCAACTCCAGATAATCTCTGAAGCAGAATTATGCTTCCACGATTCTTTGGAGCCAACTCTGGGCTTTCGTAGTCCACCGTGTACCGAGTACATACCAAATGCGTGCTGTTTAACGTGGGCCCCAATGCACCGCATTGGCTCCATTGGCGTATTTACTAGTGATGAGAAAAAATGCTACTCTTGACATATGAAATGTGATTGTGATTGACATTCGATAATATCAGTGATTGAAAACTGTGACTGTGATCACAGTTTCATTACTAATACGCGTGCGCCGCACGATATCACAATAGACAAAGTAAATAAAAAAAACATAATTTTGAACGTATTTACTTATATTATTTAAACTTCTTTTGTGTAAAAAACATATTCTAGCACATATAATTCAAATAATTAATATCATCACAAAAATAATGAAAATCTTTAAAAAATGTGAGTTTATTTTTCGGGTCAAATTATCAAATACGTAAAATCTATTATATGGTGCTTATCACGAATTATAACGTCATTCCTTCATGAATATTTTAGTTTTATACGCGCATTCGCCGAATCACGGTTTACAACCAAATGTAAATAAAAAAAAATTTTAAATCACGATATCCCCAGATATTCAATCACTGATAATGAGTGTGACCCAAAGACATCAGTGATTGATTCACGGTTCGTAATTTTAAGCTCATCACTAGTAGTTACGCCTCTGGATACACCGTCCCAGATATCTAACGAGAATAGATGAGTCCCGTAACACACATAAATCCCTCGAATAGAGAAGAACAGATCGAGAGGAAGACCGAGACGTAGATTGCAAATAATGTTAAGACAGACCTGCAAGAGGTAGGCGAGTGCCCAGCAGATTGGACCACGAAGGCGATATCAATTGTGACTACGGTCATGGACTTCCGAGTCCCGTGAAGCTTTTGAAGAAGAAGAATAATGTATATCATAATTCAGCGTTAATTTTAGTTGCCATTCGAGTCATAAATAAATCCTCCTAGAACGGAAGAAGCGTCAGGCAACAGGTTGTAGAGGTCTATCGCCTCCACAATCTTTATTACCGTCAACGCAAACACCGTTCAACAATAACATGACAAGACCCACTCATGAGTTTCACTCCTCTCGCTGCCGTCTTCCAGATACAATCTCCAGGAAACACTCCTCCGTGTAGTCATTTCATTGATATTGTATATCTTTAATTTATAACTGTGCTCAACAATCAACTTTTGTCATCCGTGATCTCTTCTTCAACCTGCTCTAGCCACACACACTCCGTGATCATAGTCAAACGATCATGTGAGTGTATGGATGGTTATTAAGGTACACAGCACTCACACCACAACATATCCTTCTGATACATCTACCAAATTCACACATCTACATTAAGCAACGTACGTACTCCACAGTGTCGATACACACTTCAATTCATAATTTTTATATCCCTATAGGGTTATTTCTTCAAGCTGTATGATTTATGTAATATACATATATCAATATATATGCTATTGTATTGTAACTTAAGTGTACACTTTTTCATATTTTTATACGTTTTGGTTCGTTCAATTTTCCATTTCCATCCATGAATATGCATACAGATCTTTATACAGTATTTTAATTTTATTTTATTGATGGATTTGGATATTATATTATAACTAACATACTAAATATTTAACATGTGATACTGTTTATGAAAATCCACAGAAATATCTAGGTACATAAGTATGTTTAGGTGCAGAAGATAAATAAAAAGAAAACAAGAGGGAGAAAGGGTGGGGAGGTTGCAACTATTGTTGCGGTAAAGGGAAAGCAAGATTTGTTTATAGGTAGAATGATTAGCCAAAATTGAGATTGTGGTGGTTCATAAAAAGACCCTTTTAAGCGTAGCTAATGCTAGCGCTAATGCTGAAAAAGTCACTTTCTGTAAATTTTTCATTATAATATTTGCATGACCGGTGAATGAATGAATTTTGTATGAAAGATGTTCTGCTTCTAGGAATGTGGATTGCCGGGTCGATCTAGATGGTATGTGGAGAGATATTAATTATAATTGGCTGGGACAGTCAATATGGCCTTGCAGTAGTTTGAAGAGAAGTATTTGGTCAGCACGTGTTCTTCGATGTTCTAGGGTTTTCATATTGTGGAAGTTTGCTGCATCTAAATAGGAGTTGAATTATAGATTAGATCTAACATTAAGATATCGAATAAACCTATTTTGTATTCGTTCTAATCTCGCAATATATATATAATCTGCCATGGTTAATATAGTATTTTGTGGCAAAATGGATTTATATGACGTTAATTTGTGCTTTTCGACTACCCGCATGTTTTTGTCATCCATTAGTCTATTATAGTGAAAGTACACAAGACCTTTTTTGCTTTGGATAGTAGTAATCTTGTTTATTTTTATTTTTAACATTGTCACGTGCAGAGAAAACAACTATTGGCACATTGTCAAACTGGCTGCGCGCCCATCCAATAATTGAAGTCGGCCAGTAGTATGTATAAAAAGATTCGGAAGCCTAATCGTCTTTGTGAATTATCTAATAAGCACGGGAATTATGTAAAGTTATTATTAAATGTCATTAGACCTGAGAGGATTTACAAGGATAAGTGACGATGATACCGATGATGAGTGGTGTGGCGCCCAACATAACAGACGACGATGACTCATTTTAGCGAACAATCATTTATTTGGTAGCGAGAGCAACACGCGATCTGTCATAATATTGCAAAATAGATTAATGGTAAATAAGATAATATACTTAATTATTTATTTGTATATGTATCCGGTACAAGATCCAATGCAATCCAATAATGGCCCTACAAGCCCGGGGTGGCCTTATTATTTTAAGAGAAAAAAACAATAACATCCTTATAGACAGGGATATGATATATGACAGTAAAATTATTATAAATATTATATTAAGAAAAAAATAAAAATACAAATTAAATGAATCAACTAAAAATATATACGGAAAAAATCTATCTATCGAAAAAAATATTTAGTTGCTACCGGGATACGAACTTGGACCTCTTCCTGGATAGGAAGAGGTCCAAGTTCCGGATGGAGAAGTTCATTTCACCATTTTCACTATAGCAATCGAATACATCAATGACAAATTTTAAACTTATATTCTGTAAACTTTCTAATTGATACATCTATAATTCCATTTTTAAAAAGCATTCAATTTTATTTTACGGTTAACCTCAAATACCTATGATTAAAACCCGATAGGAGTCGCCAGAATTAAATTAATTAATCCATTTTATTAAATTTGAATAAACTTTGATACAACTTATATATTTATATGATTTATTTAATTTGTATTAAAACACCACAAAACTATGTTCTGAAAATGCAACTTCTCAACAAAAGTGTATCTTTTGAAAATAAAAATATTTAAAAATAAAACAGCTCTTTTTTTACACAAAACATAATATAATGTTGTACACCCCCGCATAGAATATGTTCTAAAAACTATTAAATACCCGTTAGAACATTATTATTACAGTCTGCCCGTGAATCTCCAAAATTTTATAAAATGCTATTTCAAACACGCTATTTGTAATGTTCTATTTTTAACGCAGTTTTGTGACCTATTTAACACGTGGAGCCTCCGATGACACAAGATTCTATTTTAAAATAATCAACAACACATTTTAACGGTGTACTTATTTTTTTTACAACTACTCCGTGACTTCGCGGCTTATTAAAAGTCTTCGCCTGATGTACATCTTGGGGCCTGACGTATTAAACTTTGTTTAAATTAGACAGTATCGTGTACGGTTAAAGGTAATATGCACCTAATCTATATGTACAAATAAATAAATAATCTCCCTACTCCTACTAACATTTTGTTGACTTATAAATAATCGAACCGCAAAAATAACTCAAAAATGTAAGGAAAACTGGTTTCAGGTTCAATTCGATGGCTGCATTGAATTGATGAATTGAATATAATATTATTTTTTAGAATATAAAAATATTTTTTTGTATTTATAAAACTAATAATGCCTTATATTTGATAACTTTAGAAGATAAATCATTCTTCCCCAGGGGCCACAAACATTTTAAATACAATTTTTTATTTAGAATTTCAATATTGAAAGTTTTCGATCTTGGGGCCCATCTTAAATGTATTTATTTAGTGCGGCCCTGAAACGGCGCTATGGTGTATTTGGCAAAAGTTAAAGATGTTAAAAAAATTACGAAGTATTGTACCTTGCGACGCAATTATTATTAAGTTGGAGAAATGAATTCTTCATCTGTATTTTATAATTTCAGTGTTTATTTTGGAATGTCAGTTTTATTTCTAGACAGATGCGAGTATAATTTATATAAATGATACCTATCTACGAGAGATGATTTTATTGCTACTGATGTATGGAAGCCTAGAATTGGCAAAAGAAGACAAAGTAGAATGAATACGATCGCTTAGGTGTATGTGTGTAAACTGTGTGACAGAGTAAGAAATCAACAAATTAGGAGCGAACCAAATGTATTTTGTGTCAGAGTAAGTTTGGACATGCGGAACGTACGAGTGACGAAAAAATACCAAAGAACGTATTATACAGAGTGTAACATACCCAGTCCACAATATTTTATGGGTAAATACCTGAATATATTACGAATTGAAAATATTCAAGGAATATGTGCAAATTCTGCACTGTTAAGAAAAAAATTAATATATGATTTTTTTACAAAATCGTGATAAGCTTGAAGTTTGAAATAAATATTTGCGAAATTTTTCAATTATTAATCTATATCTTTGCTTCAGGCCCTAAATTATCTAACAAAAGAATTTAATTTTTTGTATTCAATATATAATTTAGAATCAATAAAATATTTAAATAAATCGAAATAACCGCATTATTACAATTTTTTTGAAATGCTTATATCTCTGACATAGTTGAGATAAGACACATATCTCTTGAACATTTTCGACTCGTAAACCCACCCATAAAGTATTGTGGACTAGGTCTGTTACATTCTGTATAAGGCGCCTTTTGAAGGCAACAAGAACAGAGGATGTTCGCGAAAGACTGACATTGTCAAAAAAGAATAATAATTAATTAAAAGTTTGAGAAGAAAAAATAATAAATTATAAGCAAGGAAAAATCATTTATATGTTGATGATTTTTCTTTAATATGAAGGAAACTCCAAAGGGTCCCACCCTATCCCGGAATCGTTTTGAGATTTGTTTACTCTCGTTTCAATTCCACCCAACAAAGCAACGCATGCAATATATTTCAAAATCTTAAAAGCTTTTTTTTACTATATTTAAAAATCAGAGCAGTTTGTTAAGTTCCGGTAGTTGGTTACTAAACCTTTATGGCTTTCCTTCATATTAATTTTTATTTTTCTTTATTTTTTAGTACAATTATTACAGTTGGTCATTATTTATTTTTTTATAACATTCAGTAATTAACATCATCATCATAATACCATCATAGCTTGGCTCTGGTATCATCGTACTAGAGCCATAGACTCGTTATCATATTAAATTCAGAAGGTAGCCAGAAAGAAGCTATAAAAGTCATGCGTTGAAGTCACAGAACTCGGTCACAGTCCGCCAGAAAGTGACCTTGATAGTGAGTTTTTTATAATATATTATTTCAAGTAAAATAACAATAACTTTGTATGAAACCACGAAATTTTCATCAGGACGTATTTAAAACTGATCATAAATATAAAAAGAGTGCACTTATGTGTATACACATAAAGAGGGAGATAGAATATAAAATTACGTGCGAAAGAAAGAGACAGAATACATACACAGATAGACGGAACATTAAGGAATGGTAAAATACAGTGTTGATGGATATTACATTTATTTTAAAGAAAACATACCTAATATGGGGCTAATGGATAAATTTATTTGGTTATTAAGAATTGGCGTACCACTATTTATTGCCTTTTTTATTTCAAGGGCTTCTAATGTGTCCAACCGGAGGCCAAACCCGTTTTTATGGCGGATATTGACCCCTGGGGTATTAAAAGAATTGTATTTTTCCATAATATTGTTAGAAAATTTGGAGAAACCATTACTGTTGTTTTAAATACGTCCTGATGAAGCTTGAGACAAGCGAAACCGGTTAACGTATAATAAATTTCGTGGTTTCATACAAAGCTATTGTTATATTATTTAATATAATATGTCAAACCATAAAGTGATTGCTTTCTACGAAAATATTTATTATTTCGTTCTGTTTCTTTTTCAGCAACGTAAAATACTGTTTATTTAGTGTTTAAATAATGGTAATGAAACAAAATTAAAAGACAATCAATGTCGGTGAACAAATAATTGTAAGCTCGGCACATTCTCACTATAGAAGAGAACTTCTGTTAGTATGCTGAAAAAAGACTATGATCGTAATGGGGCATGGAAATTTATTAGCGACAAAAGGGATGACTTATTAAGGGATGAGTGATATTAGAAAAAATTAAAGAGTATCAATACTTTTTGCCTTTCGATTCGTATGCGAGTATTAATCCTTTTTCCAACGCCAATATCGACAAATATTTTTCTCAAAGCATTCATAGTAAGAAATGAAAGAAAAGTATATAAATAAAAATACCGATAGTGTTCTTACGCTCTCCTAGTACATGAGAGCATTGTCTATGTAAGTATACAGTACATATATATAAATACGTACAATATATATAGGTAAGTACCCCGATTACTTATCATATTAGGAACTGGACTATTCCGAAAAAGCGAATATATCCGTAAAACGAAGCAAGGATTTTTTTTTTAAGATTAGCAATATCAACTTTGTGGTTAAAATCCATTATTTTAAATTATTAACTATGTTTTATTAAACACTTAAAGAATTATAGTACATCTACCGGTTTCGAAAAATATCATTTTCTTCTTCAAGATATCATTAACTAATCAAAAACATATCTTATTATTTATTTAACAGAATCTATTTTTAAAAAATACGTATACAAGGAGCCCTTTCTTCCACTTCGCATTGGGCCCAATTTTGTAAGTTACGCCATTGGTAAAATATATGTGGGAACTTGATGGTATCAACAAAATAAAATAAAAAAAAACACCAGGTGTAAAATAAAATGTAATTTATTCAGATTAAATACAAGACATAGCAACTAAATAATAAAAATACGCTGATTAAAAAATGCGTTTTTACATAAATATTGTTTCAAAACAGACGCACTGATTTACAAAATAATTGTGATCTTGGAATTACGTTATAATATGAAAAATACAATCCTTAATTATTTCCAATAGTAGTGAATTATTATAATATAAAGGTATATGTAGATAGGTACTTATAAAGAGAGCCTAATAACAGTTTGTATAAATATTTTATTTTATTTCGTTATTTATATAACTCCAATCCTGATTATTTCGATGGTCGAACATTGTAACGAAAAATAAACTATCGTCGAGAAACTTAATTAATAAAATACATCACACGCAAAAATATTATTGTGTAAAATATAGTAGTATATTATTTGTTACATTCTAATCAAGCTGCTGTAGACTGTTATTTTTCCAGGGAGCTGAAGTTCTCAAACTAGTATTGACAGATGCTTAATCTTTTCAGACATACCAAATTCCAAACTCCACCTTTCAGCTATAAATAGACATGCATAATATAAATATTATATTGCTAGAACTAACTCGCAGTCTTATAGTTCCATTGATAAATGGTACCTTCAAGGCAAAATGAAATATGATAAGTCATTCGGAAATACACGCATTTGATCCATAATAAGATGTATTACGAAAAAGCAATCGATCATTCTATAGAGTCGATAATGAACAGAGGAACAGTGATGTATAATACATATATTTTGGTGGTCAGTAGTTCAATAAATATATTACTGGTGCGATTCTAATCTTCACCTTTAAACTACGCGAATCAAACATTTTGGTCGTATTGTCGTAGAGAAATGACGACAATATTCGAACCTACACGGAACCATCCGAAGGTCTTCTACGATCGACCTATTATAAACTAATAATACTCGATACACTCGATCCACATCCGCCACAACGGACTCGCTGTAACTGTGCTCTAACTGCAATGTAAGTGTGTAATGAATTAATCAAGCCAGTGGTGACGGGGGACCATCTTCTCGCGGATTAATACTCTCTACCATCCGCCACTATGGTTGTAAAACAACCTCTAATACATATAACTTGGTGCCTCAAGTTCGAGAATTATTACAACGTTTTCAATTATCAATTTCCACTCGTTCTCTGAGACCCCCTCTCCTTCGAACAAGTACAGAAAAAACACTTTTGTTCTTCACACGGATATTTTACGGCGGCAACATTCAGCCAATCTTCTGGTAATTTCTACAGTAGAAAGCTCATCAAGCGGTTACTCAGCCTCAGCACCAGAGTACTGGTGGGAGGTGGAGGTCGCTATAAAAATACAGCAGGTCAATTCGTAGGCGGCTATGCCGAGAACTATTATAATAGGTATATGATAAAGGCAATTTTGTTACATCTTCGATGTTTATTCTCGTAACATGTATTTGTGAACTGTATTATCAACTGTATGTTCATAAACATAGGAACATAATATGCAAGCGAGACGTGCATACGGAGAACCGCGAAACGTTCGCAAAACGCTCAAAAAATAACTGCAGAGCACATCCATTGTACAGATATCACAGTGAACCGTATCAAAGCGGTCAGACATAGTCCTTCGGGAGACATCACACACCCGGACCCAGGCACAGGTCCGTCGAGCGAGAAGGGGGGGCCCAGGGCTCGGCCCTCCCGGGGGACTCTCCTCATGAAGAGCGCTCCTCGTCTGGACCGTCTCGTTCCTTACGCATCAGAGTTCGCTTCAGCTTATCCATCAGCCTGGTGTGAAACTTCTCAGCGGGCGGTGCGGGGTTGGGTGGCGAGCAGGACAGGGAGCGCGTGGGGCGCGCCGGCCTGGCGGGACGACCCGCCCCCATCATGGCGGGCACGCTCCTGTGCGCCGGGGAGCCCAGAGAGCCCCCGCCCGGGGAGCAGACCCCGTTCTCGGACTTGCTCTCGGACACCTTGCGGGACCTGCACGACTGAGAGTTGGAACTCTCAGAGGTTCTCCTAGAGCGGTTGCTCTTGTAGATATCCCAGTCGTTCTTCATCACGGGCATCATGAAAGCCATGGCGAAAAATTTCTCAATATATAGTACTGCGGAAGACAGCGGTGCTTCGCGGGTATCGATCCGGTCCCCGAATGCAACGCGCTCGATAAATGCGTACTCAATAACGGGAAGGACTCCGTTTTTGAAAAAGCGGCGACTTCCCGGTGAAAAAAGTTTGCAATAGTAAACACTCCGATTTGAGTTTTGAAAAAACTAATACACTCGAGTCAGGCGAGAATCAAAACATCAGCACGTCCAGACTGAACAGTGTTCAGGAGCAGACTGTGACGCGCGGAGGCCTGGCACGCTAATCTATATACAGATACGATAGTATATACATACACACACGAGTACTATTTTCTACAGTGCTGCGCTCTATGACGGAATTGTTGAATTATAATTGTACATATTTTTAGTTACATACTTTGTAATTCTAATTGATGTTTGTCATAATTTTAATTGACATAGTGATCATTTATAGTAGAAATCTTCCTAATGAAATCATAATAAAATGATTATGTTCCACTGTATGTATTATGTTTCCATTCCAAACCTCATTATTTACTGTCACACTCATGTATATGTATAATATATGTTTGTATAACCAATACTAATCGTTAAGAAAGTGAAAATATACATATCTAAATAAATCAATGTTTTAATAAATCAAGGTTTTCAAGGACGAAAAATAAGATAAAAGTTAAAGTTCTGTGCATTTGCGAACGGCTGTTGAATCGATACACAATAGTGGATAATGGTAAATTTAGTTTTATAAAAACAAGCTCACCATTTTATTAATAAAAAATATTAATTGAAAATATTATGAATCATTTGATCCCCTATATCACAAGATCTGTCATTTTTTGAGTGACATCTATCGTCAAAAAGAAAATATTCTCTTAGATTAAAAAAATTGTATTCATTACAATCGAAATTTTGATTTCGTACAGGACAAATTTAAAAAAAATACTAGTCAGCATAGTACAAGTTAATTTCACTAATTTTACAATCAATATTTGAATTAATTAATGTTTGCAACTATGTATATTTAAAAAAAAAAATTATAACATTTTAATTTTCAAAAGTAAGCTTCGGAGTTAGAAAAATAAATATAAATATGTAGACAAAATAAATATGATTTTTGTTTTAAAGGGTCAATTATTATCGGCACACAATTGCAAAGTAAGAAAACTATACCAAACGACTGTTGTTGATTTTTACGTTCACAGATGGCAGTAGCGTTGCTGAGGTTTCTTTATCAGTCGATGTGCTCATGACTGCATGGTGAGCCTATATTCTGCTTCCACAACGTAAATTGCTTGCCTCCTTTCTTCGCGATCTTGGGCCTTTTTTAGAATCACGTGTAGCGAGACTCTGATCATGTCTCGGACTTGGTCAGTCTATTTTATTGGAGATCGATCTTTCACCCTCTGTCCTTGCACGTTTCTCATGATCACCAATTTCTCTAAGCTATTTCCATATCTACTAGCAACATGTCTAAAGTAGGGAAGAATTATTTTCCTCTTTGGTACAAAGTTCCAGAAGAATGGAAACATTCATTAGTTTCGCAGTCCATAGTATACGCAGTATGCGAAGCCAACACCATATCTCAAAAGCGTTCCCTTCTCTCATTTTCAGGGTCTATGTTTCAACTCCATACAAAACTACAGAGAACACCAAGGCTTAATCAAACACACGTTTACGTTTCTTGAGATGGAGTGGTTCATTCAAAATTTAGTCAACTTTGACATAGCAGGCTTGACCATACCGAGGCTCTTTATCAAAAACATTAAATCATCGCAGAATGTACATCAACATGCAAACTTAATTAATAATGTGATGAGATTTTGATCTCTCGTCGCAGAGATTTGTCAGTAAGGGTTGATATGTATCAATTGTCATTCTATTCTGCATACAAAATACGACAGGAAATAAGTAATACCTGGTGTGGCGGGATTTACGCTTAAAGAGATTAATATATATTAGGGGATCAAGAGAAACAATTTATTAAGACACTAATTTAAACTTAATTGTGCGTAAAAATACAATTTGAATTTATTGAGTATTCTAGCCGCTTGTAAAGCTTTGACGTATGATCTGAGCGAACTTCGTGCGTAATATTATTTTGAAAATTGTCAATCCTATTTGTTCAACATGGCGGGTCTTCTCGGTACTTTTCTGCGGAAATCCGCAAATATTCCTCAAGGAACTGTTCTTTTGAAGAATATTCCAGCTGTGTACAATGTGAAGTAAGCTTTTTAATTTTCAAACTAGACATTATTTGAGGTATCTTGCATTTTCGTGACATTTATGCGGGGATTATGTAATAATTTAGAGGTTATGGCTTGACGAATACTATCTAATTTTCAGCTCCAAGAGGGGCGCCTCCTGGTATCCTGATCCTGAGTTCTACAAACAGTTTGCCGGGCCCGTCATGTACCCGAACGAGGATACGCGAGCTATGATGGTGTTTCCTTTCAATGGTAATGATTCTGACATCCTAAGTGAGAGTACAGTGAGTTCCAAATTGTGTTATAAAATGCTAGACACCTTAAAATCATTTTCTGTGTCAGTTAATTTAAAGCCACATCTTACCTATAAAATAACTCAATCAGTATCAATTTTATTATTTCCTTTTGATGTTAAAAATACAAATGAGCAGCATGTTTATCATGCTCAATAGTATAATGACGTATGATGAAGAAGAGTTTTAGTTTTAGAGAATTAGCGAATTAGGGAATAATTTTAGCTATTGATTATAATCACTACTTTATAATGTATTACTGATCCTATCCTGTCAACCTGCATTATAACTGGGGAGAGGTATATATTATTCAAGAATGAAAAACGCCATCATTTCAAATATCTATCACAAATTGTGGAATGAATTTCAAAAGTCCACCGTATCCAGTTTATGTATGCACATTGTAAAGTAATTGAAATATTTTTAAGGAGAACAAACACATTCTCATTGTGAAGTTAAAATTTTACAGAATATAGGTCTGTGGTGTTTTTAATACAAATTAAATATTTTAATTAGAAAGATATACACATAAAATCAATTTATTGAAAAAATGTTGTTGCTACCGGGATTTGAACATGGATCTCTTCCTATCTGGTGAAATGCATTAACTGATTATGCTACACCAACATAGTAATTGATGACAAATTTTCGAACCTATATGTTGCACTTTCAAATTGATACATCTGCCGTTCCATTATTTGAAACCCATTTTCTTTATATAGTCCCCAGAATTAATTGATAATTCGTTAATAATTGACTAATGCATTTCCGGATAGGAAGAGATCCAGGTTCGAATCCCGGTAGCAACAATAATATTTTTTCAATAAATTAATTTTATATGTATATCTTTCTAATTAATACATTTAATTTGTATTAATTGAAATATTGTTACTGACACATGATCTTGGCAAATCCTCATGTAAGCCATACTGATTATTTTAGGAATTAAGAAATTTTTAAATATACCAAATTGCAGGGATCCTGGCCCCCGTGGAGAAAGAAATAAGGAACATGTCTTTGAATTTTGGGCCTCAGCACCCAGCGGCCCATGGAGTGCTACGACTTGTACTCGAGCTGGATGGAGAGGTGAGGCCACCATGAGTGCCGGGTCCTAATTAAAACTATTAATTACCATGATGGTGCTCATAGGTTTTGCTATTAATGCAACATGGGTTGCAATGACATAGTTCCTTGGACAATTTATTATTTTCAAAAATACATATTTTGTAACTCACATAGACTGTTATTGTTATTATCGTTACTCTTCACTTTTATTTCAGAGAAAGCAGATATTTTATGTTTTTGTTGAATATCAGATACATCAACAGTGGTGTAATAAAAAAAATGCCCCCTACAAAAATAACAATTAAGGATCGTTTATATGTATTGTAGTGCAGTATTAATTTACTAATTACATACCTAAATGATTTTACTTTTAATAGTGCACTTTATAAATGTTATTGCAAATGAGTTGTAAAACGCACTAGCAACTAAAAAAGCCATATTTCGCCTTACTGTGATTTTCGTATCAAAGTAATTGGTCCCTAACCTGACTGTTAGCCGTGCCATATTAGCAGGGCAATACTGTGATATGCATCGATAATGCTTTCAAATATTTTCATATTGTGAGAAATGATTTTTTAAATACCATTTTATAATTCCATTTCTTGATGTGATATATTTTTTCAATTATTAGCTCATATTAACACTGGAAAAGGTGTCAATACTTGCAAAACATCGACACCAAAACTTTTGTAGGGTGCGGACCTTTTGGGCCCCTATCTACTGTAGGTCCCAGTGCACGGCATTAGCTGTCTATAAATATTACAAATATTCAAGTCTAAATACTCTATTGTGTTATTAATTTTGGTAATAGCTTTTATCGTAAATGTTTTCAAAGAATTATTTTTGCAATGATTTGTTTCTAAATATTTTATAAAACTAAATTACTGATTCTCAAAAATTTATTACAAAGTAATTTTTGCCAAATTATGGCTCCTGATATGGAGTTAACTCGAAGGTTGGAACATGTTTCTGTTTTGGGATTTCATCTCTGCTGTGTGTATATATATAATATATATACAAGGTATTTACACTTGCAGACAGTGAGGCGCGCGGACCCGCATATCGGTTTGCTGCACCGCGGCACGGAGAAGCTGATTGAGTACAAGACATACACTCAAGCGTTGCCCTACTTCGATCGTCTGGACTATGTATCTATGATGTGCAATGAGCAGTGCTACAGCTTAGCTGTGGAGAAGCTACTCAACATCGATGTGCCAATAAGGGCCAAATATATCAGAAGTGAGTTTTGATCTATGCTTTTAGCTTCTTATTTAATTTGGCCAGAATCTCGCATGCTATTTTGCATCACTAGACTATGTGCTATTTTTTGACATCTGGTGCCATAAAATATGAAATTAAATTAAAATTAAACTTCTTCAATAATTGCAAAGTTACGTTGTGGCAAAATACTATAATAATATGTAATTAGAAAACACTTTGTTTATTTTAAAATGAGGTATTATTAAACAAATTGGAATTAATAATGGTTATAATATTAAATTAATAGATAATTTGTTAAACGAAAAGTATAAGAAAATGTTTATCAGATCATATGTTTACCCACCAATAATTGATAGTGGGAAACAGTGGAGAGAAATCGTATTTTCAAATAATCATACTTTAAATTCAATAATAAAAAATATCCCAAATTCTATACAACCAGCTTTCTACACCATTAATAAATTAAAGAATTGTGTATTAAATAAATAACAAGGATAAGAATATTTAAAAAAAATAGGGGTCTATTAATTAATTTGCAATGATTGCAATCATTTTTATATAGGTAAAACTTGATATTAGAATTAAGGAGCACTTGAGATGTCTAAATAGCAACACCTATTCTGATCTTTCCAATCGTCTTTTGGAAACAAACCATTCTTTTGACATGAATAAGGATTTAAATTAGAAATTTTAGAAATAATAAAAAGTGTTAATAGCAAATTAAACATTATAAATAACCAAATCCTTTTTGCAAATCTTTACCTTTTAAATTTATTACCCACTACTTACATTTATAGTTGTGTTTTTGTCTATGCTTGCATTTTTAATTTTAGTGTACATTTTATCCTAAAGAAGGGACCATTGGTCTTTCGAAACATGTTTATTTATCAATAAATAGTGGTATAAACAAAGTATTTTCTTATTATTAGTATAATTAAACAGCTAATGTCTACTGAAATGACATCAAGTCTGTATTATAATTTTATTTTTAGTTGTTAAAATGACATAGCAAATTATTTGTAGATGATTGTCGCTTTTCTATTTGTTTGAGAATTACCTGACATTGTTTTGTATTGTTGGTTTTAATTAACGATGAGCTAAAAATCTACGCTACAATTCAATCTCTGATAAGTCAGTATCTGAAAATATTATGATTTTTGATTCTTGTTTTAATTTGTCAGTTTATATTCTTTTAATTCCGCATGTGTGCAGGTTGAGGCATTTCAATTATTCTTTACCGTAATGTGTAGATAAACTGTGATCAATCATAATATGTAAGCAGTGAATGAATGTGCCGTCAATCACAATATCGTAATCATGCGCAACAGTATTAAAACGGTGATTCAATTGCAGTTTACAATCACTGATATTATTGAATACCAAATCGCACACAGGGTCGAGTTCATTTTGTCTCATCACTTGTTTTAATGGTGTGTCATGTGTGGACAGTTGAATTATAAATTGTAGATTAAAACATAATTATTAAATACTAACATCTAAAACTATTTGCTATCTTGTACAATTAATTTGCATGCATGTTAGTGACGTGCGATACCTTTTCATATGAGTGAAGCTTTTTCCTTTTGTACATAAAAATGTAAATAAATTTTTCTCTCTACGCTATATAAGCAATGTCAGTTGTAAAATAATATCTGTTGAATATGACGTAATGGATTATTTATTATTTTTAATACTCAATAAAGATAAAACACATTATTAATAGATATTAAAAATATCCAAAATTTCAGCTCTCATTCAGAAGAGCGTTTGTAAGGCAATGAAAATTTGAAACAAAATCCATATTTATCCACGCCCAATGGGAAGTAAGATAAAAGTGTAAAAAAAATGGATTCAATTGAGGTAAGTTCTGTAAAGGATGTAGTATTTTTGTTTATCTTACCTTACTGAGGGGATTTTTAAAAATATCAAGTTCAAACATGTTGAGTTGATTAGCAGTCTTGCTTAAATTTCATTACCAACTAATGAACCAGGCCCAGATCACATATTTTGTGTACAATTTATTCATTTTCCTATAGTGAGATGTCACCTATTATAATTATGTTTTCAAAATTTCAACTCTCTCATATTTATCTGAAAGATATTTTCAAGAGAATATTTAAAACTAATCCAATGTGTGATCTACCGTACTAATAACTGTTAGGGTTTATTCTGAAGATCAAGATGAAAATGAAAAGTGGACACTAGGGTGCTTCTTATTTGACCAAATTTTTTTATTTTTTATTATTTCACGCGTAACCCTTTAGTTCAATTCTAAGACCTAAAAAATGTTGAATTATTTTTTTCTTATTTTTAACCTTATGTTTGGGGTCCGCTACCAGCAAATGTTTTTTTTATTTTTGAATATTTTTTTATTTACTTAGAAACCTACAATTATAATAATAAAATGAACAATATTGGTTATATCAAACAATTAAGATTAAAAGAAGGTATAACTATGCTAACAATATTTTATTTTGGTATCCGGGTACTTCCGTCTGTGTTGTTTCACGACTAAAAGAAGGTATTGTTTTTGTTCTTCATTTGTGGTGATCAATTTATTATATTCTTCAAATAACGCTACTCCTCGCTTCGAAATATCGTTCATAACTCGCATAGAACATACTATGTCCCCGGCAGCTTTGTAGTCTTCTTTCCAGAAATAAGCTTTTTTTTTCAAAAATGCTGACGTACTCACTGGTACTATTATTCGTATACTTATTCTCCAAAAATTTTAATATTTTCTTTGGCTATCATATAATATTTATTTTCCTTGTACTCCACTTTACACTTTATGCTTTATTTGAATAATTAATTCTCACATTAATCTTTTTTCCGATGTATTGTGATTTTTCCTTGTAAATGATTGTAATTTTAATGAAAATATTTGTATTTATTTTTCAAGTTATGTTCTGTTAAGATTTCTTAATTTTGATTAAATAAATGTGAAGATTTTTATTTGTCATTTATACATCATTTTACTTTGTGATGAATTATATAAAATATTCCAATTCTGTCCCATTTGTGCTGTAGTACTTGTATATAATTAAAAATAATCACAATAATTCCATCCCACTTCTAGTTGTATGCATTTTGAAATAAATATTATAATATTGGACTGTAACTTTTGAAACACACGTTCATAGCTCACGCCTGCACATGTGCGGTGTGTTCGCAATCACGGCACATCCAATTATCTAATTCTGCTCGCGTCAGCCGGGCGCTTGTGAGTGATCGCACTTCAAAATACTATGGTTTCTTATAAAATGATAATAAATTTAGTAGTACCTTGTTCACATTGTATAAGAAATTTAATTAAAAGTATTATAGAACATGCTCAAACCATTAAACTTCTTTGAAACAAAAATTTGAATGGGGTCACTCTGTACCCCGCTCCGACCCTCAATCTTATTTTTCATCTTACGGTACCCAAAGGTTAAATAAAAAATATATTTTGCATAAAAGCCTTTAATTATGTGTTTCTTTTTAATATTGATTTTTTTGTCCGCAGCCTTGTTTGCGGAGATAACGCGCCTACTGAACCACATAATGGCAGTAGGAACACACGCCTTGGACATCGGAGCTATGACACCCTTCTTCTGGCTGTTTGAGGAGCGTGAAAAGATGATGGAATTCTACGAACGGGCCTCCGGAGCCAGGATGCACGCGGCCTACGTTAGGCCAGGTGGCGTTGCATTGGTGCGTCTTGCATTGTTTACTCATTAAACACCAATTGTAATTGTTAATTTATTTTAGAGTATGTCGAAAAACGAAACCTCTCATATCTATTTCTAGATTATGTTACATGACGACCTAAAATTAAAAACCTCGTGGTAACCGGCGCTTCAAAACCATAGGAGTCGAAGAGTCCTCACAGACAGTATCCAACAGTAAATGAACTAGTAGTAGTAGTAGTAGAGGAACTTAACATAACACAACTACTTATTTCACACTATACCTGTTTTCAACACGGTAGTGCAAGCCAGTACCTAATAAACGACATACCCTACTTTCGACATGGCACTACTAGCCAGTACTTAACCACAACACTAACAGTCATACATCACATCACCCCTGATAATGGACTCTGCAATGGAATCCGAAATTTCAGCCAGAAAGGACAGCGCAGATACGCGGCAGATTAGCCTAGAAAATTATACATAAAAGATTCTGAACAGCCGTGAAAACCTAATATTTTTTAACACTTGAATGTAGGCCTTCATGGTTGAATATACGTTATCTAAAATTTATTAAATTCTGCTTTTGAATAACTACTTCATGACAAGTGATTTAACTATTTTTGTAGATATTGTCATCATTATAAATGGACAGATGCATACACTAATGCCTTTCTACATACAGGATATAATAGACCTAGTCCACAATATTTTACTGGTGGATACCTGATTAAATTACAAGTGGAAAATGTACAAAGAGTATGTACAAACTCTGTTCTGTTACGGTAAATGTTACATGTCAGAGTACCTACATATACTATCAACGATATTCCGCATTCAAAATTATTGTGATAATTTAAATTGATTATTTTACTCGTAGAGATTGATTTAAATATATGATGTTACCGTTTTGTGAACTGTTTGTTTCATAATTACATATGTAGTATATTGCTATGTTTAAAACAATTTTAAATATATACAGAATATTAAATTACGACAAACATACAAAATGTTCACTTTGTTAAAATAAACATTGTTTTCTCTTAAAATCAGTAAAAAAACCATCTAAATTATGAAATTTGCAACTATTGTGCATAAGTTCAATATTAATTCATATTGAGGCTAAAATATATATTTTCATCATTCGGGACTGGCGGAATGAAGTAAAAAAAGGAATAAAAAGTTCACATTATTAGGATCGATATAAATATTATTTAGTGAGAAATTATTGTGTTTTTAATATAAAACTTGATTTTAATTAATAGCTGAAGCTTAAAGCATGTGAGTAAATACAATATATTATTTAAAAATGTATGTTTTTTACTACAATAAACGTTTAAAAACATTTTAAAGTATTTTTAAAATGTTGAAAATTGATGTCCTGCAAATTGAATAGTTTATAACTATTAATTATTCATATTTTTTTAATTTGTCTCTGTAATCTTGGCTTAGAAAATATATTTCGTATATGCAAGAATATTAACGCAATTTTGTGGCACACAGAAAATTAATTTAATGGTCGCAGTCTTTCTTGTAATGCTTGTATTGTCTTATTATGACAAATAATACTCAGTTTATTAGTTTTAAATTAGTATAAAGGTCCTATCTAGGTTATAGTTTTAAAAAAGTTTAATCTTTTGTATAACTTCTAATATAAATGAATAATAAAAACCCACATTTTCGTAAAAAACGTAAAAATATGAATTATTATTAAAAAGGGGGGCGAGGCGGGGGCGCCTTAAGAATCAATATCAATCCCAAGTTATGTATTTTACTACAGAATAATTCATTTATTTTTCTTAGGACATACCTTTGGGTTTAATGGATGATATTTGGGAGTTCTCATCCAAGTTTGCCGAGCGCCTGGATGAAGTCGAAGACGTGCTCACGACCAACCGCCTGTGGGTGCAGAGGACCAAGGATATTGGAGTGGTTTCGGCCGACGATGCACTCAATTACGGATTCAGGTAATATGTACTAAAAATTATATCAATAGAATTTTTTTCTTTAACAGCAATTCATTTAGCTGATACCGAGGACTGGTGATGTGTTGGATGTATTTGACGGTTTGTATTTGAAGAAGAGGAAAGTAATACAACGTCCAAGGTGATGTGTTTGGGAATTGGGTGTTTGATAGGATCTCAAAGTATCTGCAAGAAAACAAGTGAATAGTGTTTTGAATAGAACGATTGTTAATGAAATTTGGCATGAAAAAAATTAGTGGTGCATAATGAAATCTCATTACCAACACTGATATTATAGAGGTCTACTTTTCCAGTTAATGTCAAATTTTAAGCAAGGACATATAGAAACATAAATATTCAATTTTTACCTTTAATTTGCCAGCGGCATGTGGTTTTATAGGTGATCATCTCACGGAAAGTTTCTTCGCTTTGATACGATGAGCATGTGCTGATAACGATTTTACATATTCCGGGCCTGACTCTTTTGGTTGAGACAGGTCCGGTATAATCGAAGGAGAACTCGACCGTTCAGGTTGG
This sequence comes from Eubasilissa regina, assembly GCA_022840565.1. Lineage (NCBI taxonomy): Eukaryota > Metazoa > Arthropoda > Insecta > Trichoptera > Phryganeidae > Eubasilissa > Eubasilissa regina. The sequence goes on along the minus strand of JAINEB010000020.1, from coordinate 11,922,879 downwards.
AAGGCTGGCCCAGTCTGCTTGTGGTGAATGAAAGTTTTTAGAAGCTAGGTAGCAGGGATAATCATTGCAATTTGGCGGGATTTACTCATGTCGCCTTTTGATTGATTCAGATGTAAAGAAACGTTTGGTGCTGCCATTAAATCGGTCTGGTGGTAGAAATTGGGACTATAAAAGTGGCGGGAAGTATGTCCATTGGCGCAATTCCGATGTTTATCGGGCTACGAGAGGAAAAGAGCCAATCATAGGTCGGAGCATGAGCTCGTTGGTTCATTATTCAAAGAAATGGCCTTGAAATTGAAATATTATTTTTAAACTAAATTAATTGTTTCGTAATATTACTTATGAAGGGGTGAAACTGCCCCGTCACAATATGTGGAAGTGAAACCTAGAAGAATAAGAAAAGATACATGTTGCTAGTGTTGCACCGGAAATTGAGGATATCCACGATATCTCCTGGCAAGACCATGTGGTAAACAAGATACTGAAAGATGGTTCTATTAGAAGCCTCAATAATTGACAAACATGATAATTTACAGGGTTATTCAATAAGCATGATAGAACTTTAAAATAGAATTAAATAGAAAAAAATCAAGTATCATATCAAAGATTTTTATTTATTTGAAAGATCATTCAATGCCTATAACAATGGAATATAATTTCATTCAAATGTACACTACATTTGATACAATGCATTCTTCGGATTCAACTTTCAGACACTTTTTCACGTATCATCTTTTGCAATTTCCCCAATAACACGACTTATGTTGTTTTTAAATTGTTCAATTGTTGTTGGTTTATCAGCATAAACAAGTGACTACATATCCCCACAGAAAATAGTCTAACGTAGGGATATCCCACGATATAGGTGGCCAATTGACAGGTTCATTTCTGGAAATTTTAGAGTTTGTCAAGTCGAAGACTGATTTTGATAATAAGTTTTAATAACTTACAATGTGAAACACTTCATGATAAAATAGCAGACTATACTGAATAAAAATAACAATGACAACTGTCAAAATATTAATAAACGTAACTACTATTTTTATTTGAAATCACATTTATTGGATAACCCTGTAGATGAGGCGAAAGTTGTGTCAGAACAGAACAGTGCGGCGTTCTATCCTCTCTACCCACCTTCATAGACTATGCACTTAACTCCATTCTGAAGATGTGGCTTACAACATAATTAAGTATCCCTCAGTTGTTTCTAAATCAAATTATTATTAATATTGAAGTTTCCAAGAATAATTATTGACCAGGTGAATATTGTTCTAGCGGTGTTATGCTGCGTGGTTCAGGGATCAAGTGGGATCTGCGTAAGACGCAGCCTTATGACGCATATGATAAGATGGAGTTTGATGTTCCCATTGGCACTCATGGTGACTGCTACGACAGGTGAGCTGTGTAAAACAATATGTTACAATTATGTAACTTTCGCTTAGTAGTTCTGTTGAGGGTTTATTGTAGCGATGACGTAATTCGAAAACATTTAAAAAAAATTGTAAAATTAGTTAACCTTTTAACTGCCAACTCTATTTGAAATGGAACACACCACATAGGGTAAGACTAGGCTTTAAGGGTCTTGACATATCTATCAAAAGCTGGGACCTGGCATTCACAAACTGTAAAAAGATTTAAAAAGATGACTTTAATCCCTGCAAGTTTGCAAGGTCCAAAAATACGTGTTAACACACTTATAGTTTGGCGTGACATACGAAGTTTGGCATGTTAATGCGCTCATGGCATTTAAAAGGTTATGTACCAATGAGACGAGATCACAGCAGTTAAGAAGTTTTTAGTGTTTTAAATTTTTGTGAAAAATCATTTATTCACCAAAGAAAAAATCCAATAAACACGCCGATGTACACCCTTGAGGTGAAAGTTTTTACAAAAATGGCGTTAATCAATTTATCCAATATTATTATTATTATCATCATCATCATCATCCATTTTTCTAAGCATCATCAGATTGTATTTGAGGATGATCCTTGTAAGGAAGCTTTACCAATGATTGTTAAAATATTATAAAAAGAGAAGGAAAAAAATTTAAATTTATTGTAATCATAACTATCTAATCTAACCTAGCCTAACATACCTAATCTAACCCAACCTAACTATCCTAAAATTTCAAATAATTTCCACAAATGCAATTGCTCTTTTAAATATTTTTTGTCCTTGCACAATTTGTGAAACCAAATCAATTCAAACGCCAGAATAATAAACAACTTTAAAAAATGTTAAAACAAAAAGAAAAATATGTATTCTCTCCAACATTTCTCTATTACGAGGGCCAAGTAAAAAATAAGTTTCCCTACGCTGTACACTCGCCACGCGAGATGCTAGGCGAAGTCCGGCAACACTGCCTTGATTGTTGGTCCCTTAACTACATCCCCACTACCGGGAGCAAACGCTGCGACGCTCAGTAAAGGCCTGACAGCCATCCGATATGGAACCCACCATCACCGTTACCGCCAGGTGTGAAATCCGTTCGGTGATTCGATTTTTAAACGCGAAGAAGCTTAAACCTGTTGAAATTCATCGACAGTTGGAAGAAGTTTATGGCACAGCTTGCATCAGCGTCCAACACGTCCGCAAATGGTGCAGGGAGTTCTCCGAAGGACGCACAGACATCCACGACGAGCAAAGGAGTGGGAGGCCATCGGTGTCGGACGAAGTCGTGGCGAAGATTGAGCGCATTCTCCTCGAAGATCGGAGAGTAACGCTTCGGGAGCTTGCTGTCCAGGTTCCTGAGGTTTGTGAAAAAACCATCGACAACATTTTGACCGATAAACTTGGTTATCGCAAGGTGTGCGCGCGGTGGGTCCCACACATGCTTTCAGAAACCCACAAAGACAATCGTGTCAAGTGTGCCGAGGGGTTTCTTCGAGAATGCGCCGAGAATACCGAAGAATTCTTGGACTCCATTATTACGGGAGATGAAACGTGGTGTCACTACGTCACTCCAGAAACAAAAGAACAGTCCAAACAATGGCGCCATCCTGAATCGCCTAGGCCGAAAAAGTTTAAGCAGACGCTTTCCGCAGGGAAAGAGATGGCTACGGTGTTTTGGGACCGAAAAGGCGTCTTGCTGACCGAGTTTATGCCTAAAGGGACCACCATCAATTCGGACAGGTACTGCGAGACATTGACAAAACTCAAAAGAGCCATCCAAAATCGCCGGAGAGGAAGGCTGACCAAGGGCGTTAGGCTGCGCCACGACAACGCTCGCCCGCATGTCTCTCGACAGACCACTGCCCTACTGGACAAATTCGGCTGGAAATTGCTTGACCATGCCCCCTACAGTCCTGATCTTTCTCCCAGCGACTTCCACTTGTTTCCGAAATTGAAGCAACACTTGGGTGGACAACGCTTCAATACAGATGAAGAGGTGAAAGAAGCGGTCACCAAGTTCATCGGCGGCCTAGCGGCGGAATCTTCGAAGCGGGATTTCAGAAGTGGATAACTCGTCAGGAAAAATGCATAGAAAAATCAGGAGTCTATGTAGAAAAATAGAATAAAGTACAAGCTTTCAGATGGTTTACTTATTTATTGCAATAAAAAATACCTTATATTTACTTGCCCCTCGTAGTATGTCATTCTAAATTATTATTGGAGGGTTAAGTTTTGGTATTACCAAAAATTAGAAATAAATACCAAATATTATTGTCACTAAAACTTACAAAATTGATCCAGTGAATATTATAGTGCATTTTTAGATGAGACTTGTTTAGTTTATTTGAGCATATCGTCTTGCAAAACCATGTTGTGACGATAAAGAACTTTATTGTGATGTTTTGATTTATTTTACCTGGAGTTTCCCTTGACAGTATTTTAAATCATTTTCTAATTGTAAAACATCTTGGGGAAAAAAGGAATAACTTTACCCTTGCGGAATATGGTTCACTATACTGTAAGGGCCTGTTGTGTGATCAGTAATAACTTTTTACTATAGTAGAAAAAATTACTAAGGAAAATTTTTTGCAAAAACGGTTGTTTGATCATTAGTAAAAAAATATTAACTTCTCAAAAGTACACCTGTAGTAAACTCATTTTATTCTGTGATATCCGATAGTAAAAACGAGAATCTATAGTTAAGTATGGCGGACTTTTCACAGCTCTTCCAAAAGTCATCTGACACATTGATGGAAGTTGCAGTATATGAAAATTAATCATTAAATATCCCGCTATTTTAGTGATGAGAGTCTGTCCGATGATGATCTCGTTGTTAAATATACATTGTTACACGTAATATGAAAAAATATCACCACCATAGTGACAGATATCAAAAGCCTAGGCGAAAAAATCCATAAAATAAAGCATCTTTTATGATTATTTGTCACACCTATAGGCATCTTCATCTATGCTTTGACAATAGTAAATTTGACGTTCGAACAACCCGCAAACTTATTAAAAAGTTAAAAGTTACTAATGATCACACAACCGGGTCTGAGTTACACATTGCTGATTCCTCTCTCCACTGGCAGGTACTTATGTCGTGTGGAAGAAATGCGGCAGTCCCTACGCATTATTGACCAGTGCCTGAACCAGATGCCTCCTGGAGATATCAAGACCGATGATGCCAAGTTGTGCCCGCCATCGCGCCAGGAAATGAAGGTAACCTTTTTCTATGCAAATCATATTGTATGTGGTGTCATTTTAATTAAATTGTTATAACACATCTGGTTGGGATACAAATGAACTACAAACAATTTCAAAGATCTATTAATTAATCAGTTTTCAATATTCATCAAGTTGAATCTTAAATTGTTTTGTTTGGCGTTATTATTTGACCTTTCTGTTTTACCTTACAGACATCCATGGAAGCGCTGATCCATCATTTCAAACTGTTCACACAAGGCTACCAGGTGCCTCCGGGGGCCACTTACACGGCTATTGAGGCTCCTAAGGGCGAGTTTGGAGTCTATCTCGTGGCCGATGGATCCTCTAAACCCTACCGGTCGGTACAATTCATTTTCCGTACCAACCATTTTGTAATTTTCGATAGTGTTTTTTGTTGCTTGTTTAATTGAAATGATATGTTTTTGAATTTTTATTGTTTACTTTACTCAAAGTCATTATTATTTAAGGAACTATTATACATTGTATTTTGTTATGTCACCATTAACTATATACGTACATATATGCTGAAAAGTATGGATGTAAGAGTGAGAATGTGTAAACTTATGTAGTGTTGATTATATGAATAACTAATAGTGAATGTGATTTAAAGTCTCTAGTAACTCAGATACATACACTTAGGAAATAATTTTCTAATGAATGTTAACAAACCAAAAGTGAGACAAAAATATAACCATATGGGATATACATAATGGTAAGTTGTTAAAACAAATTAAAGAGTTTATATTTTCTAGAAATTATAAAAGATTTCAAGAATAATTTAATAGTGCTTTGAACACTTATCGTTAATACAAAATTAACAGTTCACGGTAGAGTTCTATACTGACACTGATGTATGGAAGTGATATTGGAAACAGACTAAATGCAGTGGAAATGCGGTTGCTCAAGCGTACATGCATGGAAAATCTATACACATTGCACATGTGTAATATGTACAGTAAATGTAAAACTAATAGTAGCATAGTTGACAGACTTTAAAGAAGATTGCTAAGGTGTTGTGAAACATAAAGAAAATATATGAAACACCTATTTAAAATGACATGAATGGATGCCAAAGATCTGGTATAATCAGGTATTTAAAATTACCCTGTTAGAAGCTTCAATGAATGCACATGAGAAAATGTATGAAAGTAGATGAGTCAAAAGTAGTGTATATGTCATTATGTCGATATTTGACTTCATCTCCTATTGTTCTCAGTAGGTGCTAGTAATGGTAAGTAAAAGTAACCGTTACGTGACTGTGATTGTGACGATGATTGGTAACTGACATTTAATTATTATTGGTAACTAAGATTTAACTGTCAGAGGCTTACTTTCTAGTCTACCAATCATTGCGCAAATAATTATGTTAATCAGTTATCAATCATTGTTACAATCAAAGTCACAATAACAGTTAAAATAACGATTTTACAATCACTAGTCGGTACCTTATCCACTCTTATTTGAACATTATATTCAAATTCTTGTTGTTTACAAAATGTGTTATTCTTCATATATAACGTATATATAGTAAGGCCCCGCTTATGTACGATTTTGTTTCTTTGACACTCGCGTGTAGTCTCGCGGTGCGTTCCAATATGAACACCTGTTTGTTGCATCATAGTTCATTTATTATCGGTCATCAACGTTATTGTGTACATATACAGAAATAACCATAACATGTATATTATTTTATTGTGATAAATATGTCAATTTTTAGTTCCTAAAATGGGTGATTGCAAAAAAAAAAAGCGACAAAAAAAGCATTTCGCTGGAAATTAAAATGCAAGTGCTCAGACGATTGGATGCAGATGAACGGCAATCTGATATAGGTGCTGCATTAAATTTGTCTACTTCAACAATACGAACAATTCTAAAAAATAAAGAAAAAATCGTATCATCAGCAACCAAAATTACCCGTTCCAGAAGCAACATTATCAAAGAAATGGAAAAATGACTTTCCATCTGGACTGACGATGAAGTTGAACGCAATATGCCATTAAGTAAATCAATTATAATGGAAAAAATGAGAACAATTTTAGTTCAACCACTATAACGGAAATTATGGATCAATTTATTCAAAATGATATCAATTTTGATAGAAGTTCTAAGGCAAGATGAAGTGTCATTGATGCGATGTCTTGTTATCGACAACTGCTTGTTGAACTAAACAGGAAAACTTCTTCATAAAAAAAACATAAAAATTCAAATTAGGAAGAACCTTCCTCATCGCTAACATAACTTCTTTACTCGGAACTTTTTTTTATTGTCGTGGAAGTTTTATGAAAAAATAGATATTAGTAATATATTAGTAGATATGTAATTAATGTAATAAAAAGTATTTAACAATAAATATTACAAGAAAAACTAATAAAGTAACTTATTTCACTTTCATAGTGTTTCACTTTTCACCATTATTTGCGTGTTAAGATGGCCTCGTTTAACGCTGTTTCCTTTAGCGCTGGAACTTATTGGAACGTATCCCCCGTGTTAAGCGGGGTCTTACTGTATATATAAATGTAATTATCTAAATATATAATTATCTTTATATACATGCTGATGGCTTCTTGATATTTCCAGTTGCAAGATAAAGGCGCCCGGCTTCGCCCATCTGGCCGCTCTAGAAAAGATCGGTCGCAATTCCATGTTGGCCGACATTGTGGCCATCATTGGCACTCTGGATGTTGTCTTTGGTGAAATTGACCGATAAGGCGAATCACTGACCCCCCCGAGTCACCGGCCCCGCTCACACGTGTACCAATTGTGCATACCGATATAATTTGTCATTCATATTGAAATTATTACCCAATGAAAATTTTATATAATTACATATTATTAGCAGATTTGACTTGCACTTTCATAAGATTTTTAAATATATATTTTAAAAAAATTCTCTTGCTCTTGAAGTCCTTACTTACTGCCTTACAAGTCAAACAAAACATTTTTGTGTAGTAAATATTGACATTTTTGTAGTAACTTCATACTTCAAAGAAACTTTATCCGGCTGGAGTTTAGATTTTTTTTTATTGTAAATATATTATATTTTAGAATATAAGGTAATAATAAATGATTATTTATATTTTCGTTTTTATTTATTTATTTACAAATTCTCGTAGCATCACATTAGGTATATTTTACGAGTAGGTGTAGTAATATTGTAGAAATCTGTTCAAAATTGTTCATAGATATATTATTACATCATCCAAATTATCATTTTCTTTCTAAAATGCGTTGTCTAATCATTGTTAATTCCAAAATCCTGGTAATTCGTAATTCAAGATATTTCTGAATCACTTGCTTTGAAAATTAATGCATTTTCACAAATTGGTAATCTGTGTGAAGACTAGTCTTAATTACATACTGTATGCGATATGTGAGTCAAGAACTAGAGTAGTAAAGGTGTTCCGCACAAGAAAACCAGAACTATTTAATAGGTTGGTTCGCCGGTTCACATCATATCTGTGCAGCGGTGCGCAGGGTCCAATTCAAGGTCCAAATCGTAGTCAAATGTAGCAGCCTTCAAAAAAGCAGGTTCAAGGCGAGGTAGAGAAATAAAAATACTTGCATATTCGCTTAAGGAGAATGACTTTCCTTCAGTTCAATTTCCAATTTCTTAGGGTCTATGATACTCTGAGTACTCTACATGCTAATCTACTACTACAATTGCAACAGCACTGATCTCTTTGACTAACTACCTTATTGTAATAAACATCATATGTGTTATATATTAATGCATGAATTGGAGGGGTAAAAAATTCTGTAAAAACCCTCTTGACTTTCCTCGGCCGCCGGCACAGTATCTATTTCCCACGATACGGGGCCAGCTGCGTCAGATCCACACATCGGACCAATGGGAGCAGGCTTGCATTCCTAGTTCCGCCGTCATTCGACCTGGCACCTCCGCCGCCTGACGGTCAATCTTGGAAACTGTCGGCTAGTCGAACGGCGCAGCACTAGAGCCGGCAGATCTTACTTCCCACTATGTTTTTATATAATAAGTTTTTTTCCTATACCTAGAGACATAGCAGGCATTTCATTATTTTATTACCACATGTGCCCGTGATGTCTTATATGTTACAAGGTCGAGCGATCGCCCGGGATTCGTTTATTTCGGTTACAAAAATACAAATAATAACATACATATGAAAACACACAGTTTTGACAGACAGCTGTGGATCCGGCCACGGCCCTGCTATTGGTTCGTAAGGGCCAAGCGCGCTCCTGCTTGGCACCGCCGCACGTCGTGTATGAAGCACTCTGATGTGAGTGGAGGGATGAAATTGCGTATTCAATCTCTGACGTGGCTAGGTGCTGAGGGGCTGAATGGGACCCACCCTTTCCTAGAACCGTTTAAGAAGTATATAACTTCCTTATCGGTTCCACTCTTCTAGCAAAAAAAAATTTACTCGCGAATTTATATTGGTTCATCAACAAAGCGCAAGTGTATTGTTGGTATTAAAACGAGAAAAAAAGAAGCTAGCATGCAAAAATTTAAAATTTCTGTGCCCTTCAAAAAATTGTCTTACAGTCACAATTTCATTTTTACAGATTACATGTTTGAATTATATTCAGCAGTTAACACCATATAGCATGAAAAGAAAATAACAAATAATAAGTACATATTGAATGCAATTTATTCATGATACAGATTATGCATATATAATAAGTGTAGTACGAAGGTCGGCTCACATGACAGCTTGTTGAAGGGGTGCATTATCCATTCCCAAAAGGGGAGATGCACACACGTATGACTGAGTCACGCCACGCATCGGACAGAGGTTAACGGGATTTTATCCAGGGTTACGAAAACATAATAGTAATGGAAACACAGATGGCTGAACTCTAGCTCTTGGCAAAACTCTTGCCGCCACTCTGCCGGCATCCCCGGCTCCGGCTGTGACCGCCTGTGCCCGGAGCAGTGCCTCCCCATGGTCGCGCTGAAGATCATTGATCAGCCGACGATGTTGGCGCTCACTGCGATGGAGCTCCACCCTCAGTTGGCGAATGGTGATCACGGTCGATGACTCTCGTTGTGAACCCCGATCGTCCTCAGACTGGCCTTCATCTGAGTCCGACGGCTCGTCTCATTCTCGTCTTTACTCCTGCTCTTCTCGAGCAGCTTGTCCCGATCGAGACATCAATGCTCTGTGAGATTCCAACTTTAACTGACAAATTTTCATTGAAAGGATATTAAATTATTTTTAATTTATTTGTTTTTGTATAAATATATTTTCAAAATTATATTTTTAATGTTAAATAGAAGATTAGTTACGATACGATGAAATATGGTTTGTATATTATTAGGTTGGGTATGATTAATAAGAACGTTATGGGTTTATTTTCAAGGCACAATCAGACTACGCACGACACACACGGCAAAGGCGGTAAGAAGAGTGCCATGTCCCTGAAGTTAGTTGCGCATCCTTCCTTCTAGCGGCAATCCTGGCAATCTCTTGTAGTGGTTATCCTGGAATGCGGTCTTTGAGTATTTGGCGCGTAACAATATAGTTAACTACGCAAGACAAAAAAAAATTTCATTGTGTTAAAATTCCGTAAAAATTAAAGACGGTGGCTCCGTGTAATATGTGGGTCATATCTTTAAATACGTTTGGAGACCAGTGCCTACATGTACCATCAACAATGTTCCGCATTCAAAATTCGTAATGATCGATTTAAATATACCACGTTACCATTTTTCGATCTGTTTGTTTCATAATTACATAGTATTTTAATATGTTTAAAAGACAACAGTGTTAAATATATTCGGAATATTAAATTATGACAAAAATGACATATATAAAATGTTTACTTTGTTCAAGAAAACATTGTTTTCCCTTAAAATCAGTAAAAAAACATCTAAATTATGAAATTTGCAACTAATGTTGTGCATAAGTTCAATGTTAATTCATATTATATATGTGTGAAAACATATATTTTCGGCATTTTTAACGAAAATTACGAGAGCGCGAATTTGACGCCTATCATGTCACTCGGACCGGCGGAATGAAGTAAAAAAAGCAATTAAAAATACACATTATTAAGATCAATATAAATATTATTTAATACAAAATTATTGTGTTTTTGATACCAAACTTTGTTTTAAATGGTAGTTGATAAAGCATATGATTAGTTAAAATTACCTGTAATATACGAGTAAATTCAAAGCGTTTTAAACGATTAGAAATTCAATAATGTCTTGCAAATTTAATAGTTTATAAATATAAATTTTTGACACTTTGTTAATTTGAACATTCAGATGTGCCTCCGTAATCTTAGCTTCAAAATTATAAGAAAATAAATTCCATTTATGCGAGAATTTTTCATATTAAAACAATTTTTGGCACACTAAAAATTAATTTAATGGTCGCGGTATTCCTTATAATGTAATGTCTTAATTATGGTAAATAGTATTCGATTTATTAGTTTTACATTAGTGTAAAGGTCCTATTTAAGTAATAGTTTTAATAAAAGTAAAAGGTGTTTTTTTTTTGAGGTTTGTTTTTCAAATTGGCAACACTGTTTCCAGCGACAGCCAATTTGACGGATGACAGCTGATTTGTTCTCAGTTTGGTTTGCTATTTCACCATGAATAGACTTACAGTATATCTCTTATCTATGAGACTTACACCAGAACAACGCTTGCAAATTGTGTAAATTTATTTCTTGAAACTTACCGTGCGCTACTTCCATTTTACGGTGGACATAATCGTCTATCTGAGCAAGTAATACGAATTACCGTGGATCGTTTTCGTACCACGCATACTCTAATTGATAAGACGCATCTGCAGAGACGTCGTACAATGCGCACCGAAGAAGTTGTTGCTGCAGTGGAGCGTAATATTGAGGACCCTAATGAGTCGATTCGCCATCGTGCACGGCGATAGATTCATGATTACTGACTTTTTTGTTCCCCAAAATGAATGACATTAATGTGGAAAAACTGTGGTTTCAACAATACGGCGCAACATGCTGCACAGCACGCACTACACTAAATTTATTGAAGGAAACATTCGATAAGCGCGTAATTTCGCGTAATGGACCTGTGAATTGGCCTCCAAGATCGTATAATTTAACACCTTTGGAGATATTTGAAGTCGCTAATCTACGCCGATAAACCAGAGACGATAGACGATTTGGAAACCAACATTCGTCGCATTATTGTCGATATACGTCCCCAGCTCAGCTGCTTGATATACCTGAACGGTAATCTGTGTCGCGAGCCGATTTTGATTCGGACCGACCTATCATTATTTTCCATCTGCAGACACTTTGTTTTCTTGGAAGTGCATTTCGCGAGAACCCACGTCACACGAGGACCTTTTCTTCCGTCATTGGAATGCCGTCCTTTGTTTCCTAGGCCATTCATCGGGAATATTTATCTCTTCCGCAATTTCGAGGGATGACCACACGTGTGACGCAATATGTTAGGGAGTCAATCGGTTGCCTTTTGTCCGAGGAGAAATCGTTCCGAGAAATATCGCGCCCGGGAGCAGCCTAGTAGCAGTGTACTGTCCGTAAATTAGGGGGTCGACAATAAGACAATGACCGCACAAAAAAAAGGGAACCATTAAGAAGCGGGTGCGTTTTTCTGCCCGAGGATAATTGACTCCGGGGTGATAAAGCATCTTTTGTTGCATGCGGGCCAGCACCCACGTGCGGAAGGGCCACCGTGAGCGACGACTGACTATCGCGTCTTTTCTCCGTAGGGGTAGGCAGAAAAAATAAGACGCGTACGGATAAGTTTGTGTACGCGGATTCACATCTTTCATATTCATGCACCTCATGTGGTGCGTAGATCGGACTATTCCGTCGTCAATTATTCGTTCCATATGGACAAACCGTGTGAGCAAGTCTCAGATCGACCGCGAGACGATCTAATCCAAGTGTGCCGGTGTAGTAGCACTTTCGCAGTATTCAGTCGCCGTTCGTTCTTGAATCTACTAGCTATAATCGAGTCGACTAATACAAATAAGAATGAAGGCAGGCAGAGAGACTGCAATGTAAATAAATATAATAATAATGTAATTGTAACCGGGCAGGTGAGGAAATTATGTAATAGGTATAAGTGTATGTAATGCGGAAACCACTCACAAGACGATGTAATAAAGCTGAAATAAAGAAACCCCATATGTACCTGATTATAAAGGTCTCAGAGGCAATAAAAAAGAATAAAATGATTAGCTCTTAATTAGGATCTTGAATGTGAAATGTTTTTATACTGATTGTATTTTATACTGATTGATGTACTTAGAGGTAATTAGAGATAGTGATAATTCTGGCAAGCTTAATGTGAAAAATGTATAGAATATAAGTTAGTAATAGTTTATATATGTTTGTTATATAATTTAAATGAACGGTGTATTATTGGATTTTTATGTGATAAAGCAGGACTATAATTAATTACGAAAAAAGTGGGCGGAACCTAAAATTAGGCCTACAAGCGAGGGTGTGGCGAAGATGTCAACAGATGGACCAATGATGCGTCGCCAATCCTGTGAGGACGGACCGACCCCGAGCGGGAAATACGCCCTCGCCACGGTTTCTTTAAAAGGGCCAGAACGCCATTTTGAAAGACAGTTACAGTCGGAGAGTTACAGTGGACGGTTGAAGTTGGAGAGTCGAAGAGAGGAGTTGAAGTTGTGAACCCGGGATCGGAGAGTCGGAGGGATGGAGTTAAAGTGGACAGTTGAAGTCGGACAGAGAGGAGTCGAAACAGTTGAAGTCGAAGGGAGGAGGTGAAGTTGGGAACCCGGAGTAGACGGTCGACGGGATGAGTTATAAGAGAAAACAGTGGAAGTTGTAAACCCGGAGTGGTGAGACGCAGTTGTGAACCCGGAGTCGGACATGAGGTCCAGGAGGACGAGGGGACGAGGTTCGGAAGGAAGTTGTAAACCCAGAGTAGTGAGTCGGACATAAGGTCCGGGAGGACGAGAGAAACGAGGTCCGGAAGGGAGTTGTAGGAAGGAAGTCGAAAAGGAGTCGGAAGCACGCAGTTATAAAACAAGGTCCGGAGGAGTGAATCGTCAAGGAGACGTCAAGGCAATCACAGCTGGGAGTGAAATCGACGGAGAAAGCAGCCACGGTTCGTCGCAACTCACCCAGGAGCAGCCGCCCAGACCGGTTCGCAGTCAGCGGATAGCCGCCCACGCCAGGTGCCAGCGGCATCACTACGCCGGCCGGAAACAAGATTCCGGAGGAACGTCGCCGAGCAACCCGAGGTAGAATAAGCTTTAGATTAAGTTATAAGTATTTCCACCTGCCCGTAAATGTAAACATGTGTCTAATAAATGTATAATGTGCATCTTCGCGTGTTCATATTCACCTGTATCCCTATCTATAACCATGGTAATAATGGCAGTGATATCTGATGGATGGTTCGCGAAGCGAATATTCCATTAGAGTGCGGGGTATCGGGGGAGCGATCAGGAGCATGGTATGGATCATGACTCCTAGACGAACCCTGACTCGAACCGAACGGCGCACAAGTCGTGGCCCGGGTTGTATCATGCTCTAAAAAGTGGTCGAAAATTGAACTTCCAGATTGCGCTTTATTCGAGCCATATGCGCGAAATCATATTTAAACACTAATGGCATAAAATTATCTTTCCAATAAAGTCAATACCATGGTCATTACCACGATTTCTATTTCATTTTAAAGTTCTATACCTTAAAAAAAAAACACCTTCCGTAATCTAATGTATAACTTCTAATATAAATTAATAATAAAAACACACATTTTTGTAAAAAATACGAAAAGAGGTAACTAAAATTCTTGGATTCAAAATTTATGGATTGCGAATGAATGTTGGGTTCATATTTTAGTCATTTTTTTATGAAGAAACTAACATGAACTTTTTTTTGGTTTCGCCACAAATTTTTTGGTCGAAATTTGGTCTTGCACAAATTTCGCTAATTATTTTCATTCAATAGTATGAATAAATGAATTTATTTGAGAAAAATAATATAAAGATTCACATTGGTTCTGTGCGAGTTTGATTTTTAACCATTCATTTTGAACTGAATATTCTTCGAGATCAATAGCGGGAAAAGTACAATAATGCCGGACTTGATTTGTACTTCGATTTTGACAGTGCAACACTCGTTGAATGCTTTGTTCATTTTTTTAAGCAAATTGTATCTATGGTAATTTTTCTGATTCCGATTCAGTATTTTCTTCCCCGCGTTCGAGAGGGTTTAGATCGGGTTGCGTGACATCTTATCAGTAAGAAGTCAACAGTAAAAGGTAATATATATATAATTTTGCTTTTATTTAACCACCTCTGTCGTACCTTTGGTTCAGATATTTGTAATACTTATTGTTCAATATGGAGCAATTTTCGTGATCGATTTCGTGAATTATCGAGGTTTTGGTGCAAACGTAGATAAAACTAGAATGTGTTATGCAGTGCCACCTCGATCACGAGAATTCGCAAATGCAGAGTGGGACGGATTTTTGGGTTAATATGAAAATTGTTTTTTTTTAAGACTAGAATGGCATTACAGGTGCTGCCTTGTATGCGGAAGTAAAAGTTTCGAAGATGTAGTATTATGTATTCCATTATCCATTTCCCACTAAATCACATGTTAGAACATAAAATTGCATTCATGTTTTACGAAATCTATTTTCTTTCCGGTTCATCATTAATTTATTACTGGAAAATGTTATAATTTCTGTTCTAATGTTCCTTTACCTATTATCATTACGCCCACTCCTCTGCTTCAAAAAAGAATCCGTGTTATCCCTACACAATAACATAATTTAAACAAGGTGATGTAGTATCTTTATTATTGTCACTTGATTTAACTGTTGATGTAAGAAAGAAATCATCTTGTGTGGGTAATAGTTTTCTCCTTGATTTTCAAATCATACAACATTTATCTTCTACCTAGAAAAATACACAATACCCACACTCCAATAGAATATTCTGATTTGATGGTATTCTAATATGACTAAATGGTGATGGTATTCAAGTAGACTGTAATTATTCTTACTAACTAAATGATATTTTGTTACATCGTTTCAGTGTGATGTACACGAAAGTTTGTTACACTAGTACTTTAAATATAATTTTTTGTTCGTTGTTATTTTATTTTTAAATTCCTAGCAAAATGCCTAAACCTGGGCCAAAAACTGCCTACACATACTTCGTAGAAGACTTCATTCAAGAACAGGCAACCAAGGGTATCAAAATCACATACAAGGAGGGATTTCTGGAAGCCACAAATGATTGGGCGGTAAATTATTATTAAATATTAGACTTTTTGTATTGCCAAAAAGGGTATAATTGACGAATATGGTATATTCTCAAATTTTTACAAAAAATATGAATTCTAATAGTTGAGTGCTCTGATGAAAAAAATTCATTGGGTTGCAAATATTAAAAAACATTATAACACTTTGAAAAACTCTAAGTGTACGCTGTATTCACCAATTTAGCCAAATATAATATTGAACTCATGCATAATATATAATGGCTATAAAATGTAATGATTAAAGAAATTATGAAAAACATGTTTATGGTTTGAAATCCTGTTTATTCATTTATTTAGGGTTACCATATTTCCATAATAAGAAATGAGGGCATCTCCAGATTTCAACAGTGAAAAAGAGGACAATTGAGGACATATAGAAGAAAAGAAGTACATTTATTATCAAGAATAATAATTGATTAAAATTTATATAAATATATGTTTTGTATTATGTTGGAACAGAAAGAAAATAAAATGTTTTTTTCAGTATTTTGTAGATATTTTTTTTATTGTTTGTGGCTAAGACCATTTATATTTATCAGACACGATAACATAATTTATAGTCAGTGAAAAAACAAAATAATACTTAATAAATAAGTGAGTTAAGAATATAAAACTGTAGAATGCACAGAAATACATTATGGTTACATAATTAGTTTTTTTTTCGACATTCTTTTCCTCAATAGCACAAAGATTATTAACCTATTCGGTTTCGATGAAAGTTTACTTAGATCATTTTTAGCAATATTAATTACTAGGCACACATAAGCTGTGATGATAGGTATTTGGAAATATTACTCCAGAATTTTGATTTACATGAGATTTTTTTTTTTTTTTTTACTAATTACTGATTATAACAACATTTGCTAACATTTTGTATAGAAACGATAGCAGGTTTAGAAATTAATCAGGTTACTTCCCTCAATCTCCCAATTTGTTCTTCACTCTGGGTTGTAAATGTGCTATAATGAGGATGATGTTCCGTCGCGCTTTGCTGCTTAGATGTTTTGTAGTAATTTATTCTTCAAGATAATACATTGTATAAAAATAATTAATTCTATGAATGTTTTTTTCTATAACTATTTTCAGAAACTGCCAGAGATGGAAAAACATGAGTACAAGAGGATGGCCAAGTGCGAAAAGGCAGAGAAATACAATACTCACGGCATATCCTTGAAAACGATTCAAAACAAACAAGCTGAACTGGAAGCTTTTGATGCTCAGGAATCGTTAGAAATTGAAGCAGCTGTAGATAACGGTATTAAAGCAAATAGTAAGTACTGCCACATTTTTAACCTAGTTTGAAATTGTTTCAATTGGCATCATAGCTCAAATCTAGTCTTGCTATCTCAATCCCTTGCCACCGAATTCCAATCTTAAGCAATCCCCTTCCATCCAATTTCTGATAATTATTTCCTGATTTTAATATATTTCCAACATATAAAAACACATTGCATATATTTTTCACTCTGTATATGTGAGGTCCAGAATCAAATAAAAGCCAACGTGTCCACTTTACCTGTTTTAGAGAAAAATGCAAAAACCATTGTACCACAACTGCCACATTTGAACTCATGTTGAAAATGACCATTTACCACAGGTCACATGACCAAATACTGTTGTCTTATTGGCTGAAAATATTTGTCTGGGTTTGAATACATTATCTACTGGGCTTATCTCCGATTAAAGTAATAAACATATTTTAATTGTATTTTATACAAAATTCGGTGATATTTGTTTAATTTCGATAGGCTAGTCCTGTAGACATTAATTTGCTTTATATTTGAACATATCTAACTCAAAAACCATTAAAATTGTTTGATTTTGATTCTGTACCTCACATATGAGACCTCAATACTTTATATCGGTTTTTACAAATGTTGATAGATAGACTGAGTGTTAGCTATCTTGGATGATATACACTTTTAATTATTTTTATGGTTGTTTAATACACTATTTGATTCCAATGAAGATATACAATACATATGCATTCATAACTCAGATCTGTCCAAAACGATATACAGGGTTGTTACAGGAGTGGTCTCATATGACTAAAAATTATGCATTAACATTGTCTATCACCAGAAACAAAAGAAACAGTTATCTTTTCAAGTGTTCATTTTGTGGCACCAAAAGATTATCTACTGAATAAGTATTAAAATAAAAAAATGAAAACTCCAGTCTTAATCCCAGCGTACAGATGACTATGTGCTTCCAGCACGGCTGTGGCCGATGCCACACGACAGTGTTGAATCCAACTTGTAACAATAATAAAGTTGGTGCTTTGAAGGATTCATAATGTAAAATGGAACACGCCTATTGTACATTTATGGAATTAATTAAAATGGATGATTTACTGTTTCCTGTAATTCTTGATAAAAAGGCACAGAAATACAAAATAATAATTATTATTATTACATGATCAGAGCTCTTCTAAATTAATTGCTTTTTCCATCCCTCTTATTGCATCTTTGTATGGGTTTATACCCGGGTTGTTCTGGTAGAATGTAGCTAAATGAGTGGTAAATTTCATCACATAAGTAGTAGATGGCAGCACATCAGCGACTGAAGACATACATTATGATTCATCATCATGGATCAATGTCTTCGATCATGGACGCCGACTTGGTATTCATACGTGGACAGCGACATGTTATGGGCTTTCGACGCACCGGCAGTGATGTGTATAAATGTCTAGCACCTTCGACCACCTAAAGCATGATGCATGGACAATTACGTACCGGAGGGTCATCAGCAACACACCATCCGAAGTAGCTGTCATGCCATCAGTCCCACACCAGTACAAATCATCTTGCCGTTGCAGCAAGACCACATAGACATAGAAATGAAAGCTCTCCCGCAGCGATTGATATCGTCACTTTTGACTAGGTCGCTGGAGGGGGAGTATGTGGGAACGCCAATTCAAATTCACTGTCATTTCCAGCCGGCATTGATACCAGCAACATCTGCATTCAAGACCTAAATGGCAATAGAATGTTACAACACGAATCTGGCCCGATTGCTCACCGATGATACATCTGCCACTTTGCCACGATGGTCTCGTCTAACGCACGAGCGCCGGGCGGGGCTGAGACCGAACGCCGCTGGCTCACTCATCTATTCTTCATCTTCACGCTCTGCTATCTTCTGTATTCTTCCTATTCTAATAATAATAATGAACGAGTCTACATAGACCCTACACTATCACCACATATGTATATATACATGGTGATAGTGTATATATATAATATCTACCCCACAGACCAATAAATGAATAGACATGAAATAAAATGTACATATAAAAGAGGGGTTTGGAACATTCGTTTCGGGACGAGGGGCATTTTACACAATACTTGGTGGAAACATAAATCTAATAATTTATGACACATTTATGTAAAAGTATTTACTCTTCGAAAATTAAGTCTTTGTGTAAACAAGGCATATTTTTTTCATTAACGCATATTATATTGTCAGCATTTTAATTTTCGTCCCAATCGAGTCATATTTTAAAAAAAGTCTCAGAGCTATTTGATTGCGTAAGTGGTACCGAAGTGATCACGTGGGTGATACCCAAATGAAAATATTGGGACAAGGAATTTGCGTTAGTTCATGTCTATATATTTAGTGGTCTGTGATCTACCCCTAAAATATATTGCGCTATGTTTGTCACACCCGGTATACAATTACTATACATATTTAAAATTCATATCAAAATGTTAATATTTATGTTAACTTTTAAAAAACTTTTTACAACATTTTTAACTTTTTGATAAAATTAATTATTCAAAATAAAGCACAAAGTTGTTTATTTTTTTTTTATAGTTAATTACAATGGACTACCACAAAGTTAATTGTGAAAAAAAAAAGTTGAAATGTTAATATTATCATAGTGACTTATTGTTAAATGCAATATTAACTATTGCCAAGTCTAGTTAGGTTAGATTAGATTAGATTAGATTAGTGATCATTGGTAACTTTTTACTACGGTACAAAAACGGGTTGTCCGATTGTTGGTAAAAAATGCAATGGTAAACTAATTTTCAGATTAATAATTGGATGTTAAAAACTGAAAATCGTTAGTTAAACATGGCAGACTCTTCACAGCTGTTTCAAAAAATGACACATGTCACATTAATACTTTGATGAAAAGTTGCAGTATATGACAATTAATCATTTAATATCTTACAATTGTAATGATGTGAGTTCATCTGATGATGGTCTTGTTTAATATACATTAGCATGTAGACTGAAAAATTTCCACCAGCAAAGTGACAGATTTTAAGCGCAGAGGTGAATAAATCCATAGATAGAGGATGATTCTATGATTATTTGTCTTGCTGCACTGTGAGGCGAGATTTATTATCTGGTTTGACAGTAGTAAATTTGACATACTAACAACCCGCAGATGTTAATTAGCACGGGCGATGGCAAAAAGTTATTATAGTAAAAACTAACCATGGTCAAAATTTACTACTGATCACACAACCGGCCCTTAGACACTAATTTATTCATTTGAGAATCATGTGACTTATTTTGTCAAAATAATTTTTATGATTTTTTTTTGTATAAGTATACCTAGTATAGTATTTTATATATTTTATAGTATTCTGAAAGACAAAAGATAAATACACCCTATCTTTTTCTTTTCTTTTTTACACTAATTCACTTTTACTTGATTTTTTTGATGCCACAGTTTTCATTTTATATGTGGATATTTTTTTTCTAAAATTTCATTTCAAGGCACCTACACCAAAATGATTGCAGTGCGATGGATATGAACCATTTGACACTTGTCAAATGAGTAACCTGTTTGTGTATCTAATCCAACGCTTCTGTATTCATATACCGTATCTTCAAAATATCTAATGAAGTATTTAGATAAAAAATAAATCTTTAAAAATTTTTCACGATTTCTGGGTTTTGTTAGAAGTCTGTTATGGAGGGGTTTGGGAATAAACGATTCATATGTATTGGTCCATTGCACTCTGTATGTTTTCTATGAATTTGGGCAAACATTTCAAAATAACGTAAACATGAACAACAATAGCCAATGGAGAACTGGCGTGAAAATGAGATCTCTGTTGCGTGTCCTGTAATAATATTATGGGTGTTGCATCCTCAAATACTAAGATGCTAAAAGCTATTTATGACATTTTTGTTTATTTTTGTTGTAGCTATCTTTGAAGAGAAATTTTTTGTGATGGATACAAATTATTATTGCATGTTAAATGACGGAAACTTTGTGACTTGCGAAGTGGCGGTGGTTTCGTTCACCTTGAAGGATGGAGTCGGAGAAAACGTATATCATAGACTGATTAATGTTGGTAAGTTATTAGTATTTTTTAAAAACAATATGCCATTAAGAAGTGATACAAACTAGGATAACTGTAACTTGTGTAATTGTAAAAAGTAATACGTTATAACTTTTCATTCAAAGTAATCAGTATTGGCAGTATAATAATTAAATTGCAGTGCGTGCACATTGGTGAACTGAGACGTTTTTGAATTAACATTGAACAAAATAATGTGTAATGTTCACCTTAAACTATCTTGTAAATCTTGGTTTACAGTCAGGTCTTTCCAAATAGTGTTTATTATAAAAACCAACACATTAATAATGGTGCTGATATATGTAGAGGATTTAATGACTACTTTCACTCCGTTTACGTCTCTACAAGCGTCCCTGATACTGAAGATGATTGTCACGTATACAGTCACCTTGATACGCAATCCATCGACTTTCATGAAGCGATCATTTTAAAATATTTAAAAAACCTAGACATCAAGAAGGGTGCTGGCCCTGATGAATTGCCCTCTATCTTCCTGAATCAATGCGCCTTGGAATTGGCAATACCAATTTCTTTTATATTTTTTAAATCTTTACGGTATGGTCGCTTTCCAGGATTTTGGAAAAAGGCATATATAACCCCAATATTTAAAAATGGCGACGAAGAAAATGTTTAAAACTGTAGACCGATTTCAAAATTGTCAATTCTCAGTAAATTAATGGAAAAAATTATATACAACCAATTATTCCCAAGTGTGCGTCCTATAATTATCCCCGATAATCACGGTTTCTTTCTGTCAAAGTTTATAGAATCAAATCTCTTACAATTTACCAACACTATTTTGAAGGCGATGGACAAAGGATTACAAGTAGACATACTGTATACTGACTTCTCAATAGTTTTTGATATCAATCATCAAATACTTCTGAGAAAGTTGCGATGTCTCAGTATACACGGAGGCCTATACAGATGGTTTACTTCCTTTATAAAAAATCAAAGTCAGGCACTTGTAATCCAAGGATTTACTTCTATATTTCAGATTGTCCCATCTGGAGTTCCACAGGGCTCACACCTTGGTCCTATTTTATTCTTAATTTATATTAATGACATTAAGGAATGTTTCTTAAATGCTGAATTTTCACTATTTGCAGACGATGCCAAAATTTTCAAAGAAATTAAATCACCCACTTATTGTCTCCTGATAGAGGTGATATTAATAGACTTTCAATCTACTGCCAAAAAAATAAACTTTTTCTAAATATTGCTAAATGTCACATCATCTCATTTTCAAAGAAAAAAATTTAATTTGTCGTATAATTATCAACTTAATAGTAACAAACTCAGCGTCTGCACTCAAGTGAAAGATCTTGATGCAATCTTAGATTCTAAATTAACTTTTATTCTGCATATAGAGTCGGTAATTGTTAAGGCCTATAGACTCCTTGGATTCATTGCTAGAACGTCTAACCCATTCTGATCACCTTTTACTCTTATTATTCTATATTTCTCATTTGTACGCAGTCAACTTGAATTCGGATCGGTAGTTTGGAACACACATTATTCGACCTGCAACGACCGACTTGAAAATGTTCAACATAAATTTTTTATTATATTAAATTCATGTGCCCGCTTAGACATTAAATCTCATTCAGAAAGTGAGTGTTTCCATAAAATCCCCTCCCTTTTAAATAGAAGAAACGCACAAGATTTATCCTACTTCTATAAAATTTTAAATAACTTAGTTGACTCGCCCTAATTATTAGAACAAATAACTTTAAACTGTCCCACATATCCAACACGATCAAATAATCTTTTTTACCCGAATTTTGGCGGAACTAATTACATAAAAAATTGTTTTGTGATCTGCTCTACGTCAAAATATAATGCCATAAATTCTTCTAATAACTTAGACATTTTCAACGATAAATTGCTTCCCTTTAAAATTAAATTATGCCAACTTTTCAATAACTATTAACATAAATTGTTTCTTTTTTCAGTTATTTTTTAAGATGTACCATTTTTAAGTTTATTATGTGTAGGTTTATTGTAATGTAAAAGTCTTTTTGTTTATCAGTTTGAGTAAACTATTTTTTAGTTTCTTATGTACTAGTCATTTAATTACGAAGAAACTTTACGGGTGTTATTTTTACATATTATGCTATTATCAGTTATTATTGTTACACTGTTTGTTTCTCAAAAAATAAATAAAATAAAAATCTCATCTATATATGTACAGAAAAAGGTACAAGAGCAAATTATAATGAGATTTGAAATTATGTTTTTGAAAATATTTATGGTACTGTAATTTTATGCAACTATAGTCCAAAAATACACTATTTTTAGAGACTTTGTTACAGCGTTTAAAATAAAGCTTTTCAAATGATTTTTTTCTGATATTACATGCAGAAAGACCAGAAATGGTATTTAAGTGTTTTATTAATCTGTTTGTAGCTTATATATATATTTTTTTTCTTTATATACCCAACTTTATGATAATTGACTCGCGCCGAGATTCACTTGTTTACATACGCGCTAAATGACGTTTCGGAATTGGAGGTAATAAATTGAAGACTACCGTGTTTCCTCGAATATAAGACCTGGTCTTATATTAATTTCATAGACAAAAAGCGAATTTTCGATGTAGGTTTTATTTTTGTGAGGAAAACCAAAAGTATAAAAAACGTTACTTTATTAAACCTTAAGATTTATGCAATGAAAATAGTTTATTTGCTAAACAAGAGCAACATACATTAACAAAACAAAACATTTAAAAAATAGAAACATGAAACATCATTTCATTTCATCCTCTTCTGGGACGTGGTCATAACACATCAAACCTCAACGCCAGACTGTATTTAGACAGACTGTAGACTGTCCAAATATCCTGCACGAAGTGCATTGGCAACACAATTTGTGGTAATTTTATTCCATGAATTATTTACCCATTTCACAATTTCTGTCAGGTTTGACTTAATAAAGTTTCCACGTTGGTTTCTCTCAATTTTATGTTCGATGTAATCATTAACTTCAATTCTCAAATAATCCTTGAATGGTTTGTTGAGACAAGATCTTAAGATTAGGTATGATGTCATTCCAGCGGGAATCATTATTTGAACAGTTCTTCTCTTGTCCAGAAATTGTTTGATGTCTTTGGCACGATGAGTGCTGGCTGAATCCCACACCAAAAGACCTCTTTGAGAACCTCGAAGAATAGATGGCAGAATTAAATCAACCCATTGTCTAATAACGGCTTGAGTGCACCATGCTTTTTCCATTTCAAGAACATAAATTCCTGAAACCTTTTGCATTTTGTCTCTCTTGCCTTTTGCAATTATAAGTGGTGGGACTTTCAAATTCAAATGAGAAACATGGATAAGGCCAGTTAAAGCTCTAGACAGTTGTTTTTGACACTTGTATCGAATGCGAGAAAATCAACATTTTTATTGTCTTCTCTATCTATTCAAATCTTTCTCTCTCACATGATTTATATGACAAATAACGTCATTAATTATTTCTCTGGAACTTATAAGAATTTAATTATTAACCTCGCTTAAAAGCATATCTATTTTGTGTATAATTTCTTGAATTTCAAACTGGAAAAATGAAAGCTCGCCCTTAATCATGTAGCCCTTGTGTAACTAATTTTAAGCAAAAATAGACATATTAGAATAAAAAAATTAATTTAATCATAAAACAAATTAGTTACAAATTAACACAATGTAAGGTGCAACTCGAGGCTAAATAAAAAATAGTGTCTGAATAAAATCACTAAAATTATAGTTTTTTGTACAAATCATCAATCGCAACAAACAACGTCATCGGCGCCTGTCCAACTAATTTCATAACAGAGCTCCGTTATGCGCCAGCGCATTTGTCCCTTCGCTATATGTGCCATCCCTCGACCAGATTTTGAAATACTAGAATTTTGATTATTATCAGTGTTTTTTTTACAATATACAGTTTTATTTTCCAGAATTTTCTGAAGATGTTAGCACTGAAACTATTAGAATATCTCTAGTGTGTTAAAATATTGTATGAATTAGACACACTATTTGATCGGCTATCAAAGTCGCCATATCAAATGTTAATATGAAGACGAGTAGATATAATAAATGGGAAAAAAAAATTGGAAATTATGTATTTTCTAAAGCTTTATTTTATCACTTTCTAATAATTGTGCTCGTTGTTTGCTGAATTTACGCTACGAAATACCATCCATTACCTAATAGTAATATTTAATTGGTTTATTTTATTTTACAGGTAGCATCCCCACAGGATACAGCCGGGAAGCCTTGAACAACTCACGTGAAAATGGGATTCCAATGCCTCCAATTGAATCTGGAGAAGACGACTTACTCCTGATCTTGGCTGAGCTGATTGCATTTGTGGAACCTCAGAAACGACCTATATATACGTTTACCAAGAAGACTAAGCAAGTTGTCAATTTTCTCACGCAGCTCTGTGATAATGCAGGTAAAGATTAAAAAGTGTGTTTTTATTGAGTCTTTTTTTATTTATATCCAGAGATGAACTATCCCGTTGTACTGGGAAAAATTTTGATGCCAGGTTTTGCAGTATGTGAGAAGGTCATTTGGGTTGTTTGGCAATGATCCGCAGTTCTCGAAAATATCTGAACGTAAACTACTTACCATAATGCCATAAGTCAATTTTCACAAAATAACTACAGTAATACCCCGTTTATTTGAAATTCGCCGCAAGTTGAAATTTTAGAGCAGAATGTGGTCCCTCTGGAAAGTTTTCATATTAAATTGTACTTATAAATCAAATATTGTTATTCAAAGCTATTTTTGGACCTTATCAGATGAATTTATCATCTATTTTTCGCCTAATTCGATTTTTTTTTGTCAGATGTCAGCAATCTAGAAAATACACATGCGCTACGCAATGTGCCTGTCCAAAGTCCAAGACCATCAAATTGGGTAGTTCCGCCCCTATACCGATTCACGACACATAAAGTTAATTCTCATTGTTTGTTTTCTCATTCACTCTCAGTATATTAGAAAAGATGACAAATATATCTTGTGCGTCCTTGATATGAAATATTTATTTTTTACCTTTTTTATTTTATGCTTTTTTCTCTCGCTCGTTTTCTTTATATTAGAAAAAGATAGCAAATATTATCTTTGCGTCCTTATAGGTAACGCAGTTCTCTAGTTCTCCCAGCTGCTAGCTGCGAATGTCAGTACTTGCCAATCCTCTGTTCCATATTATTACCATCTATTTACGTAGCGTTTGTATATTTTGTTGTACAAACGTTAGTACGCGGTTGAGTTCCTTAGACTTTTCCATGTTTTATAAATTATTTAATTTGTATTCATTTTAAACAGACATTTCTCTTTCAAGTTTAGTGTCGAGGCATTTTAAAGAATGTGTAGTTAGCGTTTCTCAGATTTTCTCGTATCTTGTTAATTATTTAAATGCCATGGTTTTATATGTAAAGAACGTTATTTGTTTTTCTCTAATATTTACGTGTTAGACATTTTGAAATTCGCAAATGCATGGTTTGCGTTCCTTAGACTTTTCCATATTTCATCAAATTTAAATTATAACATTTTTATAATTTTGACTGATAATTTTATATTCTCGATAATAGCATTGATGCGAAACTCGTACAAAACGCTGACAGTTGCTAAAAATCAAATTAATACAAGAGATTGACAAAAAATATTATCCAAAACAAAATTAACAGAAAAATACGCGATCCCATTAATGAGGTTGCCGACAATGTCGAAAGAACGTTGAAAGGCGAGTGCTAAATGTCGCAACCACCACAAAACAAATGTTTTAAAAGCGTTGGAAACTTTTGTCACTAACTTCAGCGGAAAAATGGTGAGTTGACAAGTTCGACTATTATGTCGTTATTAAAGATTCCGCGAAAAGATTGTCTATTATAATAGTTTTTTTTTTTAAATAATATTGTGATTTGTTTACACAGTATTTTGACAACTTGTTTGTTAATTTTAGATGTGTGGATATAGGTATATATAATTACTTTGAGTTGCTATGAAAAAAGTTTGTATGTAAAAAAGAATCGAATTTTTGACATTTTTATATTCATTGTCCTAAATCGTTATTCGGACTTTTTTTCATGATTTTCGGTCCCCTAATCTTCGAATAAACGGGATTTTACTGTAATTACGTGCATTTATTTTATTTTCACACTAATTTTGTTTTTTTTATTAAGATCAATATTTATATTGTGTTTTTTTGTTTCAAAATGTTACATTGTCATTCTTTGATATGTTTTTAATCGTTTTAAAATCGTCAAAAGATATGTAATGTTAAAACTCGTTACATATTTTTATTTATTAAATTTTCAAATTCAATAAAATCTCATTAGTTAACCAGTATTATGGGGGACTGTGAACCTTTGGTTTGTAGAGAACCAAGCCACGTTATTGTTGAGCTCCACCACAGTTAACGAGTTGTCTCTAATCTATTTAAATGCAATAAATTGTTATCACAAAATGAAAATATTAATTCTTTACTTTATTTTTCAATTCACTTCTTACCAAAATTAAAAATTTAGTTGGAACAGCATTTTCGCAAAGTTTTCTTGTTCCATCTGACGATACATAGAAGAGTTATTGTTTGAAATGTTTTGAACAAATGCGACTACACATATTGGCTTTCCAATTAGGCCTATTGATTACAGCTTCCCATAGAGCTATTTCGATCCTTTGGAAAGCTAGGGAACAAGATAATTTTCATACTTTTAAAATTAGCAGTATTAACTTTGTGGTTAAAGTTCATATTTTTTATTTATTATCTTGGTTTTATTAACCACTGAATTGAGTTTAAATACATCTACCGGTTTCGAAAAATACCATTTTCTTCTTCGAGATGTCATAACTAACTAAAAACATATATTATTGTTTCTTTACTAGAATCTATTTTTTAAAATTTTTTAAATAAATAATAATTCAAAATAAATTTAGTACCTAACTCAAATTGTTACTTAATATAAATTTAGTCAAATAATTTTTAGGAAAAAATTTTAGAATGGGACTTGTAATTAAATTCAGTTGGTTGTTTATAATTTTTTAATTAGTTTTACATGCTTTATTTATCTCCAACGATTCCAAATTATTTAATTTTTGACCAACACCGTTTATATGGAAAATTGACAATAGATAATTTTTACTAATTATACTAATTTTTAAAAAAATGCTTTATATAGCTCATAATTTATACGAAAAACAATATTTTTCGAAAATATTATCTTTTTTTTTTACGCATATATTCCATTCCATTTGTTGGAGTAACTAATGAAGTTCAACTAGAATAAAAGCGGTTCTAGTATATTAGTTATTTTTATCCAAATAATTGCTTTATTTTCAGTATACCTAAACACAATGATGTACTCTGTATTAATTTCTAATAATTAATTCATTACAAATTTTGGACTTAACGCGTTTCTGTGATAGGTGCCTATGTTAATGTATGGGAAAAATTAAAACTTAAACAATACTTCTTTACTGATGAAATTCAATATCACTTAATGCTTTTGATAATATATTATAGTTTAATGAACACAGTTTGACAGCACAAGTCACCATTTTGAATAATTAGACCACTTAAAAAGCGCACTTTGTTCTAACTATGACAGCCGAGCGTCACTAGCAAAAAGCGGGGGATGACTAATCGACGTGTCCGTACAAATTTCGTGAAATCATCATTGAAGCTTCAAATCACCACAATTGTTTCAATTCTTATACTATAACCTCATTGGATAGGACCTATATACTCATTTAAAACTAATAAACTGAATGTTGTTTGCCATAATTAAGACAATACATCATTGTAAGAAAGACCGCGACCATTAGATGCATTTCCCGTGTGCTACAAAATTATCTTAATTTTGGTAAATTATTGCATAAACTAAATATATTTTCTTATAATTTTGAAGTCAAGATTACAATGATGAATCAAGTGAAAAGATACATTTTTAAATAATATATTCTATTTACATGCTTTGAGGCTTCAGCTAATATTTAAAACTAAGTTTTATATCAAAAACACAATTATCAGTTTTTAAATAATATATTTTCAGTCTTATAAAAGACAATAATTTGAATTGTCCCATCAAATTTTAATATACCGCTCGATCCGGTCATGACGATCGTCGAGTCTGCGCTGTCATTATTTTCTTTTAAAATTAGCAATATTAACTTTGTGGTTAAAATTCATATTTTTTTATATTTATTATCTTTGTTTTATTAACCACTTAATTGAGTTTAAATACATCTACCGGTTTCGAAAAATACCATTTTCTTCTTCAATAAAAAAATGACATTATTTTCGTTAATAAATGCCAAAAATATCTGTTTTCACGCATATTTTATCCACAATATAAATTAATATTGAACTTATTCGCAATATTAGTAGCAAATTTCATAAATTAGATATCTTTTTACTGATTTTAAGAAAAATCAACATTTTCTTGAACAAAGTAAACATTTTATCTACATTATTTTTATGTAAATCAAAATTAAATATTTCATTTATATATATAACACTGTTGTATTTTGAACAAAGCTGTCCGTTTCATAAATAGTATATATTTACGAAATAGACTTATCACCAAAATGGCAGTGTGGTGTTTTAAATCGATAATATTAAACAAAATAATAAATTGAAGCTATCATAAAAAAAATTAAATTTAGAACATTGATTTAAGAGACCATCTAAATGTGTATAGATACTTTGTCTGATTTCAAAACATATTCATACATGTGAATTAGTATCCAATAAATTATTTAATTTTCGATTGATTAATTCAAATGTCAACGCATGTTTTTATTTCATTCTGTATGATTCCATATCGATACCCTAATGTGTAAAATGCCTAACTCCACTTTTGGTCAAAAATGACTTAATAATGCCATTTTACTCCCACCATTCTGATACATATACTACAAAAATTTTACATTTAAAAAGTCATCAAATTATTCTAAAAAAGCATCACAAGAAAATTTGCTAATTCCTGAGTCGCTAAATGTAACATTACAAAATGTGTAACTCCACCGTTTCGTTCGCATACTTTGCAGAACTTGCAAGTGTGTCATCAATCAATCATCAAGTACTTAAATTAAAATGTGAGTTTTGTTTATGTAAATGCCTTCGATAGCTGGTTCCCAGGTTTCCGATTAACCATAAGCACACATGTAATATATGAATTGCACTAACCTTTTTACTTTTGCCGTCTTTCTGGTCCGATGTTGTTCCTTTAGCTGGGTAGTCTGCTTTAGATTTCGACCGACCGAGGTGCGCACTGGTGGTTTATTTGGACCTCTGGACTGGTCGAAGCACGGGATGTAATTAAAAACGCCTGTCGTTTACCATCTTCTTGGCTCTCCGAAAAAAGACGGTCAATACTCAAATACACAAATGTACATTACTATAAATCAGGAAACTCAGTGGTACCAATGAAAGTAACAAGACGTGTAAACAAGTTTAATTGCTGCAAATAAATAAAAGTAAATGAATCTCGATACCAGAAGTACATACTATACAGTTTCTCATAAAATATTAACTTTTAATCATGTAATGAATTTAGCAATTTTTCTGGATCATGTTACCTAGGAATATTAAACTGCTTCTAAAGAACAATAATATACCCATTATATATTAAAAATATTTTTAGTCACTGGGCGGGCGGGGTAGACAGTATTATGAATTAAGTTTTAATATAACTACATTTTACTAATATTTCAAATTGCTTTAAATGTTAGGAATAAGAGAGTTTTATTTTTAATATTATTTACATATAAATATGCAGACTTAACCTGTGATAGATGAATAATAAATATTCTTTTTAATATTATTTACATATAAATATGCAGACTTAACCTGTGATAGATGAATAATAAATATTCTTTCAGGGGTAAAATTAATTGATACGTTTTTTAAGCTTCCACAAAATAATCCAAGATTAATTATGAATATGCCAATTGTATTGACCAACAGTGATCCTAAAAAAACCAATAATGTAAATGTGGATGTATCGAATTCTATTGACAGATTTTCTAATGCCAAATTATTAAAAAATCAACTTCTCATCATGATGGTGTTGAAGCAAAAACCCAAGTGACCTTGAGTGTTTTGAGTATTTAAGAAAAAAAAAGTCAAGTGGATAGCTCTACGTGGTTTTCTGGAAAAAATTATAAAATAAAAGGAAAAAATATTTTGGCTGGAAAAAGACAACGGTAGAGTACCAAAAGAATAGACATTTAAACAAAAATACAAGTATAAAACTAAATAAAATATTTTTATTACCAGTAATATGAGCTGTAATAAAAAGAAAGTCTATGTGGATGGTTTATTAAAATTTTTCCTATGAAAAGAACAAAATATAGAAAAGATCAACAAGGAATCATTTTGCTGAAGCAAATGAAAACCTTAAATGGACTCAAAGAAAAAAAAAATCAAAGTTAAAGCAATCGACAATCTGGCTAATCTACATAAAACATGATTAAAAATATCTTCATGAAAATATCCAGACCTGCAAGAGTACAAAATAACCACCCCTATACATTACTATGAATTTTATCTCATCTTCCCTATGAATAGTAAATTTTTTGTATTAGGGGCGAGCTTTCATTTTTCCTTAAGATGACGCTAATAGTTAAATTATTTCAAGTATCAGATAAATAATTAATGATGTTATTTTAGCAATATTTTAATATGTCCAAGAACACACACTACAAAGGCACTGTTATTAAATAAATATATTATATATAATAAAAATACTTTTGTCTCTATGAGATATCTGATATTTATTTAATGACGTTATTTGTTACATAAATCATGCGAGAGGGGAAGGTTTTAATAGATAGAGACAACAATGAAATTGTTGATTTTCTCGCATTCGATACAAGTTATAAACATAACTCGTGTCAGGAGTATTTTCCACCTTTTTTCATATTAATATATTGGAATCATATGGAATGAAATAAAAATGTGTGTTGTCATTTAAATTAATCAATCGAAAATTAAATCATTTATTGGATACCTAATTCATATGTATGGATATGTTTCGAAATCAGACAAAGTACCTACATATATTGAGATGTTCTAAATTTAAAATTATTATGACAGCTTCAATTTATTATTTTAACACCACGGTGCCGTTTTGGTGATATGTCTGTTTCATAATTATATATTACAGTAGACTCTTGATTATCAGGGATGTTTCAAATTTTGAAAGTCATTGAATATTTTTTTTATAAAAACCAAAATGTTTCACGTGCTCATAAGGGCTAAACATATGTTCAGAGTCAAGCACATCAGCTGTCATCGTGTCCGAAAACATTTATTGCTATAATGTAGCTTTCAATTTGTTTTAAAAGTTTATTGGGGTTGGTTGTGTCTGGTTGTGTCATTAAGTCACTTGTTTGCAATAAAATACTGGTAAATTACGAAAGTGGCATTGTGTTTTTTCAATATTCGTTCAGGGTGTCAGTTTTTTTTTATTGTAAAAAGGTGTTTTATTTTTAATAATGGATAAACGCAAACGAGGTGTGCTTTCAATTGAACAAAAGCTAGAAATTATTCAAAAGTTCGAAAACGCTGCATCGGTTAAATTTTTAATAAATCGATATAATGTTGGTGACCAAACCGTACGCGTTATCGTGAAAAAAAAAGAAAAAACTGGTAGATTTTGCAGGCACATCAGATAGTGCTATAGGCATGACCAGCAGAAAATTGATGAAATTGTCAACACATGAGGATCTCGACAAAGCCACGGTTTTGTGGTTCAACCAACAAAGGGCGGAAGGTATTTCTTTCTCTGGGGCTGTTTGCGGCGCAGCCAAAGCAAAAAATTTTACGACAAACTAAAGTTGTAGGGCGATTTTAACGTGTCTTCTAGATGATTAACTCGGTTTAAACAGAGACACGGCATCCAACAAATTGCTATGCAAGGTGAAAAAATTTTCTTATTATAAGCTTATGAGATGTCTCGGGCGCAGTACACCAGATTATGTATTGTTTGAGGAACTCCATATTCACACAAGTATAACTCTTATTATTGGCTGTGACAGCTTCGAATGACACTTATTTTCCTCCACAGTTCCTTAGAAAGATTAAAATAAAGCTGCCCTGTCATCGAGTTTACCTGATAATACCTTCGATGTCCACGTCATAATAATATCTTATAATTCTTTCTAATTTCGCATTCCACACTATCTAAAATCAAACTTATCCTCTTTTAACCAGCTTTATATTCACTCCTCTTTATTACTCTTCAGCATATCTTCTACAGAAACAGTATTTCCAAAGCATCCAGTCTGTTTTCAGTCTTTATTACTTATTTAACTTCGAAATGGTCACCTTCAACTATTGACCAGCTAAACTATTATTTTAACTGCGATTGTGAAATTTGTGTTCTATTTGAACGATGACAAATAATTGAATATGCTTAATTTGTCGAGCAATCACCGGTACATTAGAAGGAAAACCTCAAATAGTTAAAAGTTAGTAGCCAATCATTCAAATCGAATACCAATACATAACTGTCACTATTTCAATAAAATAAAAATGTTGTTATCCTAGTTTTGAGAAACGCCGGAATACTGTTGTAAACCCAATAGAGTGAGAGATACCATAAAAAAATTGTTTGCTGTCAATTTTCAGGTTTACAATAAAATACAATTATGAAGGTATTCCGGGTAAAAAGGCCAAAGCTGGAATTTAAAATAAAACTTTAATTACATTTCCTTTTGCATAGTGGGTCACATACTTGTAGCTGTACATACTTGTAGATATTCGAAATACTTGATATATTTAGATATACATACTTGTAGATATTCAAAATACATATAATACTTGTAGATATTCGAAAATTGTGTGTATTTTTTGTTATTTTACAGCTTGCGCTAATGGAAGTCGCAACCTCCGAGTGGAGAATGATTAAATTGTGATGTAAATAGAACTAGTGTTTTACAGCAATTTTCGCTTTATTTGTTACACAATTTGACCACTTTTTGATGGAATAGTACAAATATTGGATCGTACACGATATTTGATTCAATAAAAGTCGAAAACTTTAATAAAAAAATTGAAAATTAAATTTCAATTTTCTCGGAAATGAAACAGCAGCTTGAACATTTTTGACTCATATTTTTATAAGGTATAACTTCCTGAAGTATTGTGGACTAGGTCTGTTACACCTGTATGTAAACTAAATATTTAATTCTGACTTACATAAAAATAACATACATAAAATGTTTACTTTGTTCAAGAAAATATTGTTTTCCCTTAGAATCAGTAAAAAGACACCTAATTTATGAAATTTGCTACTAATGTTGTGAATAAGTCCAATATTAATTCAAACTATTAATAAAATGCGTGAAAATATGTATTTTCAGTATTTTTTAATGAAAATTACGAGAGCGCGGGCTAGAGTCATTACGGCCACTGTTGATCGGAAATCTGAAGTTAATAAAGAAAATAAAAAATATATACATTATTAAGATTGATATAAATATTATTAAGTAAGAAATTTTTGATATCAACTTAATTTTAAATAGTAGCTGAAGTCTCAAAGCTTGTGAGTAAATATAATATATTATTTTAAAATATATGTTTTCACTAAATCAAAGTATTTTAAAAACGTTGAAAATTGATCATATGTACTGTAAATTGAATGGTTTGTAACTATTCATTTTTAGCATTTTGCTAATTTGGTTCAATGCAGATTTGTCTCCGTAATCTTGGCTTCAAGATTATAAGAAAATATATTTAATTTATGCAATAACTTACCATATTAACACAATTTTGTGGCATGCAAAAAATACATCTAATGGTTGCGGTCTTTCTTATAATGCTTGTATTGTTTTAATTATGGTAAATAACATTTAGTTTATTAGTTTTAAATGAGTATAAAGATCCTATCTAAGAAATAGTTTAAAAAAAGTCTAACTTGTATAACTTCTAATAAATGAATAATATAAAACCTTCATTTTTATAAAAAATGCGAAAATTTGGATTATGTTGAAAGTAGCCCCTTAATTCATTTCTGTATATTTTTTCATAGTAATTTCTTTATATATGTTTTTTGTCATAGTAATTCCTTTCTGTATGCTTTTTAAATTTTAAAAATTTTCATTAGGGGTTATTACATAAATACAAATTTTTTATTTAATTTGTTTTTATTATCATGAATTAATTTTAAATCCTATGAAAATTACATTTCACATAAATGAAAATTTGCAAACTCCCAAAAAAGCCGATATAAATGACATGTATGTTAATATTTCATAAATATTATATTTAGGACGTTCTCCCATAATATACAAATTGTTAACAAATAAAAAAAACATTATATTAATGAATTTAAAGAAACTACATAGTTTTTTGTCCTTCCTGTAAAATTGAGAAATATAGAGTTAATATTATACTTTAGGGCATCGATATATCAATATGAAAAAATGTGGGAAATACTCCTAACATGAGTTTTATTTAATAACTTGTATCGAATGCGAGAAAATCAACAATTTTATTGTCTTTATTCAAACCTTCCTCTCTCGCATGATTTACGTAACAAATAATGTCATTAATTATATATCTGATACTTATAATAATTTAACTATTAGCGTCATATTGAAATCATATCTAATTTGTGTATAATTTCTTAAATTTCAAACTGGAAAAATGAAAGCCGCCCTTCAGGAAAATTTGTATTTCAGTTGGCACTTGGATGTAACTTGAATCGACTGTGCATTGAAAGATAATTAATTTATTGCAATTTTCAGGCGATGAAGCAATAACCTTTAAGCTGTATTCGTTACCAAAATTATTCTACAAACTTCGTAATTCCTTTACTTCCGACACTGATGTTGGATTTCCCTCTCAATCCATCGCTGTCTCCCAATTAGAGAAAGATCCCTTCACTTACTCTAAGGGACTAGGTTGCGAGGTAAATATTTTTTATCAATCATTCTTAATTATAGTGTTTTTTTATTATAAATTTGTCTTGTGACATTATTATCTTTTCATGAATTGCATCTGGTCAGGT
This sequence comes from Eubasilissa regina, assembly GCA_022840565.1. NCBI lineage: Eukaryota > Metazoa > Arthropoda > Insecta > Trichoptera > Phryganeidae > Eubasilissa > Eubasilissa regina. The sequence continues at coordinate 11,886,684 of JAINEB010000020.1, read as the reverse complement.
GCGCTGCAATTACCTTTGTAATGTTTGAAAAATGGTTTGCATGATTTTAATCACGGTAGTGAATTCCTCGGAAAGTAAATATTTTTATTAATGCAGATGCACGAAGATGGCGAACAATTTTACAAGTGCGCCCTCTCCGCTGCAAAACGCTGGTGTTTTGTTATCTGTGACTATTGCTGTAAGCCGGCCGGCGTGCCACTCAAGGCAGGAAGGCACGTGCCACAAAAGGCCTACCTCGGGGTGAGTATTAACTCTGATATTAATGTAATCGCTTCACTGGGACTTACGTATATCCTGTTTTAAAAAAAATACATCACCTTTTTTATGTAGTGTATTACATTTGTTAGTGACTAGTAAAAATTTACCATGGGTAAAATTTACTACTGATTACACTACCGGCCCTTAATGTTATGTGCAGATACAAATTTTTTTTATATAAAATGTAAAATAAATTACAAAATTAATAATGTTGAAATATGTATTTAAATGATACTGATTTTTTTAATGTATTTTTTTCAGGAAGCAATATTTGAGGAAGTTAAACCACGATTTAAGCCGCAAAGACCTGTACCATCGGTTCGGGAATTCAAGGTTAGATTTTTATTTAGTTTCTCGGGATAGATGATGATTTTTATACAAACTATGTACAATCTGCCTAGTATAAAGATGGGGATGTCTTTGAGTTTCCAACTGCACAATACATATACAAGTACATTAGATTTCAAATTACGATAGTTTGATTGGAGAAGCAAAATTAAAGCAGAAAAAAGTTTTTTTTCATTATGTGGAAAATGTCTTAATTATATCTTATAAAGGTTCAATATCTTATAAAGGTATAAAACTTTTTGTTAACCTCTGATTACAATATTTATACAGAAAGATTCACTGTTTTCCAACGCAGCGCTTTTTTGATTGGATGAAAAAATTTATAATGGGCCAGTTGACAAAAGAGTGGTCATTCCGAAACTTCTCATCATCAAAAAAAATTAGGATTCATTGGTAGAAATGTCTATTCTCAAAGTTACTGCTTCAGATACTAAAAATTCTATGTGTATTTTTTTATTTGATTACTTCCATCAACCATCTGTGTATTGTATGAAGTAATTTTTCACATGATATACTGGTAATATTCCACTATTCTATTGAGAAATAATCTGCCTACACAAAAGAAATTTATATTGTATCTGGTCATGTGCAACTCCTATTATGTAATAATATACCATTTTTCACAGGACGAGGTGGGAGAAAAGCCCTATGCAAAAGAAGAGCCAGGAACATCGAGGGTACGTTCTACCTACAGCGTAACATGCCATAGAATAAGATAATGCAGTATAGTATATACTAGAATCTCATTAATTCATTTGTAATTTAAAATTATTTTAATTTGAAAATGAGATAGTGAATTCCATGAACATTTTTGCAAAGTTTAAATAAGTAACACCTTGTTATTATTTGTCGTTATTTTCATACATTGTATATTCAATTTTTTTTTTGACATTTTTGCAATTTCTTCATCAATCTTCTTGCAATATCGCAAATATTGCTTTTTTTTTCTTTTTTTTTTTTGCATAATTTGAAATTTGTTTTTGTCGGTCCCTTGAATTTCAAATTAATGAGATTGTACTGTATTAGGAAATTATTTATTTATAAATGTGTATGTTTTATAGAGTACATTAAAATATACTCAAAAACTCATTGAAGAAGCTTTATTCAATTTATTGAATCTAGCATAGATGTTTCAGGAATTGTCCAATTCTGTAAAATCTCATTATATATTTTTTTTTATTAACTTTGACTGTTGTTAATACAATACAACAGAATTAAATAAATTGGAAATGGTTCTTTTACGAAACAAACTTAAAATTTAGTTTTCTTATGGTGCTTGACCGCTTAGCAGATGTTAGCAATCATGTTGGCCATTATTGTTTTATTTCCAGCAGTTGAAAATAGTTTTGGTCATGATTCCAGGGACTCTTCTGCTAGCAATGAGATGCAGGAATTGATATTTTTCTAGATGTCTCCATGATGTAGTCAAAATAGTATAATTTCTGACTTTATTGTTTTGAGAATTTCATTTTCCGAAATCACCCTATCAACCCAACTTATATGATATTGTTTCTTTTTTTTATATTTTAGCCATACATTGTACCCGCACCCGCACCCGCCTGGGAGAGACCCCAAGTAGTGGAGCATGCCTGGCCAATCCTGGGGACAGCTGAGGCCAGTAAGTAGTCATACCAAGATTATTCTCTAAGGACTCAAACAAGCAAACTGTTAATTGCAGACAACTAACAACATGTGATATGCTAACCCTGTGTGTTGTAACATTTCTTTTCTGCCATTTATATATTCCCCTACATTATTAAAATATTAATAACACCATTGTGTTTTTATTTATTTTTTATAAAAAAGATATTTTGAATAATACAGTAAAATCCTGTTAATTCCAAGTTGAGGATACCGGAAATTAATGGGAAAGGTTTGAATAATGACTTATGTGTATGAAAATTTCAAAAAAAAAAATTTTTATATTCTAACATTTTTCATTATAACTCGAAGTAATTATGTATACTTACATATTTCCACACATTTTAAAATAACAAGTTGTCAAAATACAGCATTGAAAATAGTATACAAATTAATAAAAATAGAAAATTGTCACATGGAATGTTTTCACTTAATCCATATTTAAAAAAATATATTAAATAGTCCCTTCATAATCGTGATTACAGAATAAATAAAACAATTATAATGGATTATCTTTTCGTGCCATTTTTAATAATGACATAATCAAAAATCTTGTCAGCATACCAATTTCTCCACTGTATCCACGAAGTTAGCGACAAATGATTCCAGCGCTTTTAAAACTCTGTTCCGTGATTGTCACAGCTAAAGTTAAATCTGTTTAATATTAATATTAATTTAACATCGTTAACCCCGAAAAGTCCCAAGACGACTATCGTCATCCGAGAAAGGGATAACGCGATAAACGTCAAAATATTTAGCGCTATACCATAGACAAGAAACGTTGCACCACGTGACAGTTTGCGCAGATGCCGGTAATTTTGTGTTGCTAGATTTCTTCTTTATTCAAATGACAGGATTTTCAGTATAATACAGTCGATTCCGCTTAATTGGGTCACCGGTTAATTGGGGCAGCCATTTATTTGGGCCAAGTCTCAAGGAACAGAAACCAAACCAAGGAACTAATAGTAATTTACATCGCTTAATTGGGATGAAATTCCGCGTAATTGGGACAGTAAATTTAAGATTACAATACATAAGTTTAAAATTTATTAATAAGTTCCACAAAAGCCACAGAGTTAGTGCAAAAATTTATCTTTTGCAAGCAATACGGTTTGTCGCTGACAGTTGGCGAGCTATAAAAACCAACACCATATAAAATCTTTAAACCTTTAGATATTTGGGAAATTTTTAGCAAAAGGGAAATGAAGACATATTAGAAGTTCTATTGTTAATTATCAAGAGTTTTCGACAATAGATAACAATTTACCATGTTACGATGAAAATAAAGAATGGGAATGCAATTGTTGAAGCATTAAATCGAAACATCAAATGACTCCAACTATGCCTGTAAGTAACCAGAAGAAAAAAAAATTATAGCCAGGTTACAGTGTTATTTTATTCAGGAAGGCAATGAAGGAGCCCTACGTATTTAAAGAAAAATATTCATCATTTAATTTTAAGTTCGCTTCGGTTAATTGGACCAAACTTCCTGGTCCCGATGTGTCCCAATTAAGTGGAATCGACTATTTGAACACACACACCACTCATATCGATGACAAACACATTGCACATGCTAATTACGCACTTCTAAAATACCGGAACTTTCCAAATGGAAAGTACTTGTCAGTTACATTTTGATTCCAACCGGTGCAGAGTGTTATCAGGATTTATCCTGCAATACACATATATTTATAATTGTAACTTTATTTCGTGATACTTTTTTGTTTGTAAGTGAGTAATTAAAGCGATTGAGATATTATTTTTTAGTTATTAAGCACATTTTACTATAAAAATACAATGGCAATACTAAACTTTTATTTATTCACTTTTTTCATCTCAAAACTATGAAATCGAGGTTGATGGACGCTTATAATAAAATAAAAGCTCTATGTTTGTTGTTTTTTTCGTAAAAATAAAATTTGGAAAAAACTAATTTACGAATTTTGCAGCCAATTGGTGGTATGATGCTGTTTCACTTAGGGGTTTTTCTGGGCAGCTAGATCGAAAAATTCATTTGATAGGGTCTAAAAATATTTTCAAACAATTTTTGATTTATAAGTATAATTTAGTATGAAAACTTTCCAGAAGAACCAAATGGCTTGCGATGAATTTCAAATAAATGTGATTTTACTGTATTTTATTCACGATTATAATTATCACACATATGACAGGATATTTTCACGAATAAAATTTACAATCGTGATGAAATTATATAATTTGTTGACACGTGTACATGTGACCTAAAAATTTACGTTGACAGTGTTTATGTTGTTAAGTCTTCTCTTCAAGATGAAAAAATGAGTGAGGAAGAATTAAATTGGTTTTAAAGTTTGTTTTGGTACTCAAGTTTTTAGGCAATGATTTATTATCAAAAAATCATATTACGCCTGTTGGAACTATGTTTAAAGCAGGGACCAAAATTTAAGATATAGTAAAATCCCGTTTATTTAAAGAATGTTTATTCGAAATTTACATTCACATTAATTACATCGAGCAGAATATGGTCCCTCTGGAAAATTTTAATACTAAATTGTACTTATAAATCGAATATCATTATTCAAAACTATTTGACAATCTATTTTTCGCCTAATTTTTTTTCGATTTTTTCTCACAAATGTTTGTAATCTGAAAAATACGCATTATAAATTAACATGAATATGTTAGTAACCGACTGACGAAAGTAGACGCGCGCTACGCGATGTGCCTGTCAAAGTCCATTCACGACACAAAGTTTCTCCTTCATTTTCAGTATACTAAAAAAGATAATTATGTCTTGCGCATCCTCAATTTTTAAATCTTTATTTTCCTTACCGCAACGCATTAACTTAGCTCGCATGCTTTTTCTATCACTCGTTTTCTTTACATTAGAAAAAGACTGCAAATATTATCTTTGCGTCCTTATAGGTAATGTATTTTTCCCAGTTGTTGGTCTGCGAATGTCATTGCTTGCCAATCTTCTGTACTGTATTAATACCATAATTATTTTTGTTATAGTACGCGGTTGAGTTCCTCAGACTTTTCTGTGTTATATAAATTATTTAATTTATATTAATTTTAATAGACATTTGTCTTTCTATTTAAGTTTAATGTCGGACATTTTGAAGAATGTTTCCCATATCCTCAGATTTTCCCGTATCTTGTTAATTATTTTATTGCCATTGTTTTATATTTAAAGACAATTATTTGAATATCTCTATTATTTATTTGTTAAGACATTTTGAAATTGCACAAATGCGTGGTTTGCGTTTGTTAGACTTTTCCGTATTTCATTAAATTTTAATTAAAACATTTTTATGATTTTGACTTTATCAGTCAAAATCAATTCTTATATTCTCGAAAATAGCACCAATGCGAAACTCGTATATATGCCAACAGTTACTAAAAAATTGAATTAAAACAAGAGATACAAAAAATATTATCCAAAACATTCCATGTGACCAAGTGAAAATAAGGTTGTTAAATCAAAATGTGTGGATATGGGTATATATTATATAATTGTCTTATAATGAAAAAAGTTAAAATGTAAAAAAAAAATTAAATTTTTTATTTTCACTATCCTAACTTGTTATTTAAACTTTTTTCTTGATTTTCGGCACCCTCAACTTAAAATAAATGTGATTTTACTGTAATACTTTCTAAACAAATTTTTGATTATTTCACAACTTCCTTCTTTGATTTCGACTCCCGTGTAACACAAAAATCAATAAAACTAGTGTCTTCAAAATTTCTTTACCGTTAAGAGGCTACTTTCATTTTTCCAGTTTGAATTTCGAGATATTTTTGCATTTTGCATACCCTTTCAAGATGAGACTAATAGTTAATTCATTTACAATATCAAGTAAACATAAAAGTGCGTTATTTTTTACGTAAATATTGCTAGAGTGAAAGGTATCAATAGAAAAGGACAAGTATACAATTGTTGGTTTTTTTAAATTCCTAGGTAATAAAGCTATCAGAAAATAGGCATTTCTTCAACATTCATAATACATATGTGTTGCCATTTGAAATTATTAAGCGAAAATTAAATAATTTGTTAAAGTTCTAACCTAAGAATTTGTTATGTTTATGATAAAAACCATTGTTTGTGTCAATAAACATATGATTATAAAATACTACAATTTTGCCCATACTAATAAATAATATTGATAACTTTTGAAGCAGCTATATTTGTGAAGAGAAAACTATTTATAATAATATTATATAATAATCATACTCCGGTTGTAATAAAAAAAACTGTTTTTTTTTTTAATATTTATTTATTGTTTTAATAAATTACATATATATTTAATATTAAAATATAAATGAAAATATGACAAAAGTATTATTAGTCACTGTTAAATAATTAGTTGTTCATCGAGCATATTATCGTTCTTCAGAATTTCGTTGTTTTTTACTTTACACGTATTCAAAACAAAATTTGATCAACACATATTCAATATTCATTCATGTGCACCCAAACATCGATTTGTGGGAGTAAATTTGATTAATTTGAGAAAAGAATTGGTGTATGTCGACCATTCTTTTGCCATCCAATTTACGAAGTTTACACGAGTCCACACATTCAATGCTCAGTTCGGGAATAACCTGAAAATAATTTATAATATTATTAATATTGTTATTTAGTTATCAGTATTTTTATGTATAAAATATTAAAATGTGTTTATTCATATATATTACTATAACAAATACATTTGTATCAATGAGACAGGTCTGTCATGTATAATTCTTTTGATAAAATAATTTATCTTTAAGGATATATATTTCCAATAAAAAATAATTTATCTGCACTACATAATATATGTATATTGAACTATGTAATTTATATTGTTAAATCAAATAGATAATTGTTATAGAAATTGTAAAAATTATCAACTTACGTCACGATTTATTTTCAAGAAGTTTATAACCATTTAAAATTTATTGGAACATTTCCTAGAGCGTGTCAATGGATACTTTTTGACCTTAGGCATCTTGAGTCACAGGAGGCAGTAATTTCAGAACAATAATCTATATAATAATATATTATTGACTTTTCATTCCATTATTGATACACGCGCATGCGCTGGCTGCCATGCACTGGCCGCGAATTCGTTAGCCACCACGCACTGGCCGCGAATTCGTTAGCCATCAAGCACTGGCCGCGAATTCGTTAGCCATGCATGAACTGTCAGATTCTAAAACCGGGGAGATGACGAATGTTTAATGTTGAATTATCAAAATTATAATCTGTTTTCGTATAAAAACAGCCCAAAACCATACAATTTACAAAAATAAGCAATTGGTATCAAGAATAAGTATAATATTCATTCATATTGTAGTCAAAATTTGTATTAAAATGTGTTTTATGGGCAAATTTAATTAAAAAATTTCGGAGCGCGGATATTAGAACCGCCATCGCCATATTTGAATGGCATCTGACAGTGTGAGATATAATTAATAATATCGTATTTCATAAGACGGAAAATATATTATTTAAAAAATGATTATTGTGTTTCTGATATTAAACTTAGTTTTAAATAGTAGTTGAAGCCTCAAAGCATCTGAGTAAATATAGTATATTATTTAAAAACGTATGTTTTTACTAAAACAAAGTATTTTAAAAATGTCAAAAATTCATCAAATGTTCTGCAAATTGAATGATTTATAACTCTATTCATTTTTAACATTTTGCTAATTTGGTTTCCTACAGATTTGTCTCCGTAATCTTGGCTTCAAGATTATAAGAAAATATATTTCCATTATTTATTAAATCAGCGTGTTGACTCAATTTCGTACCATGCCTAAAATACTTCTAATGGTCGCGGTCTTTCTTATAATATTTGTATCTTCTTAATTATGATAAATAACATTCAGTTTATTAATTTTATATTAATGTAAAGGTCCAATCTAAGTAGTAGTTGAAAAAAAAGTCAAATCTATTGAATAACTTCTGATATAAATGAATAATAAAAACCCACATTTTCGTAAAAAACGCGAAAATATGAATTATTATTGCAAGTCGCGCCTTAACTAAATCTCAAATCTATATAGAGAACATTCTTGAGTAGACTGTTTCAATTGGATAAAATGCATTTCTTACTTGTTTGATGACAAATTAGGAGTGATAATAATAATTATTATTATTATTATTATTACTCTTTGATTGTTTATTAATAATGCATATAAATATTGAAAAAATTCTTTGAATACAGTAGATCATTTTTAAAAAATGTTAGAAATACCCAATTTTTAAATTAAATTACAGGTAACCCCCTTCCCTCCATTCATTGCGACCTCGGCGAGTGCGGATTTGTTATATCGTGATCTTTTTTTAAAAAAATATTTTTGTGTCTGGCTTTGACATATGCCAGGAATCGTCGTAATGTGTGGTTGCACATGCATGCTATCTTTCTCGCTCACTCACATCATACACCTACATATATGTAAAGTTACAAATGTGAGTGAGACAAAAGAACGCCGGTGCTTGGTACGGTTGAGCTACAGTGCCAAACACACGCTAGATGATATTCAGACTTTGTTAAAATCACACGGCGAAGTCTTAACTAATGTAGAGCTGCAGGAAATGGACTGCCATACTATGTCCCAAGAAAATGACGTCTCGGAACCTGTTCCCGTGCGAAAGTGAAGCGTCAAAATCATTGAAAAGGCCCTTTCTCTTTACAATCAATGCATGGAGTTGTTGGAAGAAAACGACAAAGACCTTGTAACAGATTATTTGACAATCGGCAAATTTTGCATAAAAAATGTAAACAGACCAAACAAGATCTAGATTATATTCTGCAACACGGGACAAAATGAATGAATTACGTTATGTATAATATGTCTTTTTTTTTTTTTACTATTAATAAAGTTTTTTTTTGATTTTATAATGTTTTCTTTTTAAATCCCCCGGTGATCGCGAATTTTTGCTTAACGCGACCATGTCCAGATCGTATCCCCGCGATCAAGGGGGTTACCTGTAATTATTATTTCAGTTTGAAAAGATTAACTTTAGGGGTAATAAATATCTTGTCTGGAATACGTTGAGAAATTTTTTGCAAAAAATCTATTATTGGTGTACTTTTCACTTTAATGACAAAGTTAGTACTTTATACATAAAATAAAAACAACAGTTTTAAATTATTTTGATACATATTTGATATTGTCCAAATTTGCAATTTCACATTTTCATGACATCTTTAAAAAAATTGCTACAGTTTACATTGTACTGTGATGTAATTTATCATTTGAATTTGATAATTAAACTATTTTATTCTTTAATAATTGAAGTATTGGAAGCTTCAACCACACACCTTTTTATATTTATACATGTTGTGAATAATCTGATATCTATTGTGTGAAATTTGTCTAACATTTGTATATCAACTGAGCTAACAATTGATTTTTGATAATTTAGTGGACATTGAAAAGAGGACTGATTATTTATATATTACTATTACATATTATTGTTATTGAATTTGGTTGCTTCGTTGCCAGCAGTGGCGTGCGCACTAAGCATGGATTTAGGTTGTGCTGCTAATATCAATGCTGTAAATTAATTGTAATTGTGCATTATTAAAGGTTACATTTATCTGAAAAAATATTTTAGAATGCATCCATTCAGTTCGTTTCAAATACACATTTGCACTGTTTTGCAACACGTCTGTTCAAGCAAAGACATATTCAGAACACCATGCATAGCACGAGACATAAGTTTGGGGCAGGCTTTGCGAAAAATTATGCGAAACGCACTTTATTTGTCGTTTGGAAATTATCCCACTAGATGGTTCTGTTTAAAATATTAACATGCGGTCTATGAAATATTTACACGTGGACCTACGTGAATACATAATCCATATAATCAAATAAATATTTTGATTTATTTTGCATTAATTATAATTAGCACAGCTGACTGTGGAATGCACACCCCCGGTTGTTAGTTTGTTAATGTCTCAATATCAATACCTAATTACAATTTTGGCAACAATATAAGAACTAGAGGACCCACTCTTTCCCGGAAACGTTTTGAAAGTTGTGCAACTCTTGTGTCGGTTCCACTCACAAAGCAAACCCGTCGCTTTAATTTAATCCAATGTAAATATAAAATTACACAGATTTTCTTTTGATACTCTAAATTTATCCCTTTTTGCGCCCTTCGGTTATTGTACTTAACCATATATTATATAATTACATTGACATGAGTCGAGTGGTTTTTTTAGCAAAAGGAAAGCTTAACAAAGTATTACTATAAATAAAGTATTCTTTGTAACGTTTAAGAAGCGCTTGAGTCACAAGCTTATTCTATAAACACAATGTTAATCTGCCCATCACCCCAAAGACAGCCCTAGACATTGTTTGAGCATTCTATTTTTGAGAAGCATTTAGCGGTTATAAATTTAGAATTCAGTTAATTATACTCAGGGTCGATCTCCCTAACATTCCCCAGCGGGCAATCGGCTATCACCGATTGCTTGCTGCTAGGCCCTGCGGGTGGTTAGTGGCAGCCAATAGTGGCCGCTACGTGGCAGGATCTGACATAACCGAAAATCATTGTTTTTACATTTCGTAAAGTACTTTATTCATGGTATGCCATAGACAGTATAGATAAGAAAAGATAACAGATGTCAAGTGTGTTTTTTCTTACTTGTAATAAAGACAATGTACACTATTAAATATATATTTACATACTGTTATTGAATATGTAAGATATTAAAAACACATTAGTTTATGCCCTGTCACGTCTCACAGACCTGTCTGTTTAATCAAGCACTATACAGCCATAGATTTTCTAGATGTAATACATCATAGACGTCCAGAAAGCCAAAGAAATAGATGGGGAAACGCAATATATAATAAGGATATTTTTTTATGGCTTTTGAAACCTTATTAAATAATTTTAATTCATCAGACTGGTTTCAGATTATATCACTGCCTACTGTTTATCAGAGCAATTCTTTCTTTTTATAATATGTGTATGGTAATTTTAGCTTTCAACAATTGTGTATGCATATTAAAAAAAAGAAAATCAATTACCAAATTAAAAAAATTCAGTCGGAAATGTAATTATTAAAAATGATTGTACTCCTTTTCTAAGAGAACAACCTCATGCTTAGATGAGGAGTATCATCTATTAGTGTGTAACAATTCTAGTAAAAATATCATTAACCTGTTGGGCACCATTGGGCACATGTTCGCAATATTCTTTTAATAAAAAAAATAAGTTTTTTGCACTGATATGACATTTTTGTTTCCTGATTTTTATTGCAAAGACATTAGAACATTTAGAACAGTGACATTTTTTGTGGCTGAATTTAAAGAAATTAAACAATTATTTTATTTAAAAAAAAAAATGTATGTGGATGTGTTCTGGCAAGATAAAATATTTAAAATAAATGTATGTACAAGTCATAAAGAAAAGCGTGAAAATTATGAGCATCTAACAAGAATTCTTGAGAGAAAGCAATGAGGATCTAACAAGAATTCTTGAGGGAAAGCGATGAGCATCTAACAAGAATTCTTGAGGGAAAGCGATGAGCATCTAACAAGAATTCTTGAGAGAAAGTGAGAGTATCTAATCTAATATGAATTGTTGAGAGAAAGTGAGAGCATCTAATCTAACATGAATCATTCGCCAAAAGGGGCCGTTTTCTTATCAATTCGGCATTGAATCGGCTTAATAAATCAGCATAGTAATGTCCCGTGATTGGCCTTCCCTTCTTCAAATAGTTAGTGAAGATGATGCCTCGTGAATTTTTGCTCCACTGTGGGCAAATGCAGCACCCATTTTGCCGATAACTTTCTCATGCACAATTTTTTGTGTAAAACATTGTGTATGTGTTCAATTGTGATGTGTACAATGTCAGCAATCTCTCTAATCTTCATCCAGCAGTCTGCTAACACAATATCATGGATTTTATTGACCATATCCTCCGTAGTCACCTAAATCGGACGGCCTGGGCGCTCTTCATCAGAAACACATGTTCAACCATGCTTTGAATTCATTAAATCAATATCTGATGGAAGTCATTGAAGGTGCATGGTCTTATAAATGGCATAAAACTTCACCTTGATTCCCTCACGTGTCTTCAATAAAATTACTCTTTATAATTCTATAAAAATTCTGCTACTAAATTAATATTTAACATTTTTAAGGGCTCTTTTCAAAACTAATCCATCTTTACACATTTTTTTTACGAAAATGTGGGTGTTTATTATTCATTTATATCAGAAGTCATTTATATCAGAAGTTATACTAAGCACTAGATTATACTTTTTTTAAAACCATAACCTAGTGAATATAATTGAAAGTAAATTAACGCAGGCTCGGCTTGGCTTGAAAGAGTGTGCAATTCACACGGAATTTCTCAAATTTCAAACTGAAAAAATAAAAGTACCTCCTTGAACAACATATTATATATTTATTTTCTATGAACAGACAGCATAAATATGTATATTAAGTTAATGCCAGATTTACAGTGTTGCCAATGATAAATTCAACTGACCAAATGACTAATTTGGTAGAAGAAATGAAAAATGGTTAATTTGGAAAAAATAATTAGTGCATACAAATATAATGCACCGGTAATAACTTTGCTCATTAGAGAAAATGCTACTTACAAATAATGTTTTAAGATATGTATTGAAATTTTTAGGTTCTTCGCCACAAGAACAGTGGCCATCTCTTGGGGACTCCAAGAAGAGGTCAGGAAGAGGTAATAAAATTACTTTTCTAAATTTTGAAAATAATAAAAAAACATTTTTTTTTAATTATTGCACTTTGCCGTACTCTTAATTCTCAACAAGTTTAATAATACTGCTCATTTATGGCAATAAAATTAAAATAAACCTAATCTTTTCCCACATTTTGAAAAAAATATATATTGTCAAATCAAACAATGTTATCTATTTTCATTTCATGAAGAGGTTTGGAGTTTTATAACCTCAAGAACACGAGTAGCACTAGTACAGGGAATATGTTATCAGCATGTATAGCATGATGAAGCAAATGATCTAGTAATGAAAAAATATATATTGCGCTAATGCATATTACGTGTACTTGTCTTATAAGACTTTAAAAACTCTTGTAAAACTAAAAACACACCTTTTCATAAAATCATTTCCATAAGTTAAAATAATAATTTTTAATTTTTAAAACAATGATAATGTAACTATAAACAGTTCATGTGTAAAGCGCCCTTGAGCTGAAAGTTTTTACAAAAATGGCTCTATACAAATTAGCCAATATTATTATTAAGATTATTTTTTCAGGTGGAAGGCGTTAAAAAGCATTACAACTGCGGCTCGGTGTCTTTTTTTATTTGATCTCACCGTGAAGATAATAGAAACAGGGCCAATAATTTTGACATTTTGATTTATTTTTATTACTTGTCTCTGTGTGTATTGCACACAACTTTTAAACATTTTTTAATTTTTCTATTTCTCTTTATATTCTCGACCTGTTAGGGCCAGGTCAATACGGCTTAAGTAATTGATGTCACGCAATAGAGTAGTAGTAAATTGTGTGAAAGATAGAATTAACCATTCCATCCCGATGCTAAAAATGATTTCACTCGATTGGGAAGAGGGGTCCCCCAATAATTTTTAAAAAAATCTTATGGAATTGAGGAACTTTTTTGACCCCTTGGAGTTGGAAAGGTTAATTTTAAAATATAATGGTCCGGATTGTGATTTGAAGAGTAAACAAAAATTGACATGTTAACCCACATCCGAATCATCTTATTACTTATTTATTTGAATGTATCTACGTAGTGTTTGTTTTTACAATTTTTTTATATTCCAAGATAAAATTCATTTTAAATAAAATATTTATTTATGCTATACTTTCAAACAAAAGTATGCGCAATGTATTTTTTACAAGTTTTCCTCAATTTTTTTGGAAATTGTTTCATCACTGTTTGCTCTATTGAATGATGTGATGTAATTATTACTGTAAGGATTTTAATATTGGGGACCAATCGAAAGCGGAAGACTGTATATATATATATATGATTTCTTTTTCCAACATATTAATATTGGACAATATAATATTTTATCAAATGACAATTCTTGACATTAATTAATGAAACAAAATACATTTTATTTTTATCCAATTATTTTCTGGTACAGTAACCAGTTCTGGGCCGCAACAGATAGCTATTTAATTACATGCACTATTTATATCGTTTTTATAGTTTATTCTTAAAAAATTGAATATAATCTTTGATTCTCTTCTGTCGGGTTATATTTAATTTCCAAATAAACTATGAATAATAATTATGTAGTGTTATATAACATATTACTAATTATAAGATGTACAACCAGATTATAAATGACATCTTTCTTGAACAACTAGCACAATGTCCTGATCGTCATGTACATATAATATTTCCTAAAATATATTTTTTTACAAGTTTGTTTATTTCACTTTGTGATATTTAAAAAAATATTTTATGTACTGTATGGTGAAAATAAATTGTAACTCTTATATTGGCATGTTGTGTTATAATAATGTGTAAGTTCTTATAATTAATTGTATTGTAAATAATTGATATTTTATATAATATTGTCAATTTTGTTATAGTGTTAAAAGTGTAATATTTTGTACTTTGTTAGTGAAATGTATTTTTTTAACCTTTCCCCTTTATATATGATTCACCCATTACCTCAGTAACATTTTCCGGCACATCTGCCTTTTTTTTCAACCTCTTTTTTCTTTGTAAATGACTTATTTTCCATTTCATTCACATTTCCTTAAATGCTGTTTTTTGCTGCCATCAAGTGTGAGTAAATTGTTACTAACTAACTTGCCATCTTCTATTATTACTTTTATAAATTATAAAATACATGACACCAATATGAAATATTATTTGTTCAGTACTCAATGTCACAGTAGCAATATTCAACTGGACTTTTTTTACAGTGTCAAGTTGTTAACAGAAAATTGTCTAAAATGGCAAATTATGTCAGAAAATATTCTTCACAGTCTCAATTCAGATAAAATGTATAGGTAAGGTGATCTTAATTAAGTCTTAATGTTAGTGAATGTCTTGTCTGTAAGTCTGAAGTCAATTTAAATTGTCTCTTCAAGAGAAATTGTGAAATATATATTTTTTTAAACTTTATTATGTGTTCTCAAGGAGCATACTCTTTTATTAGAATAAAGGTTTTTAATTTGTTCATTATAATCTTGTTACATGTTCAGTTCATTGTCTGTGTCCCTGACCATATTACATCAAAATTATTTATGTGTGTTATAATTTCAATTAAATTATTCCATGTTATGTGCTATTTGTTGTTTCACTTGAAATATTAATATAAATTCAGTGTGTTCCCCGGAATTCCAATTAACGCCGCTCATTTAGAATTTTTCATAATAATAATTTTTTATCATTTATTGTTTATTGTCTTGAATGCATTTTTTAACTTGATATTCATGTATTTTTTTAATATTCTTAATAGTTTTCACATTACAGTGCTCTTGGATAATAATGCAAAAAAATTAACATCTTTTAAGGAAAAACAAAAAAAAATTGATAGCAGCCCGGTTAATACATTTGATGTGGTCGTCATTCATTTTGATAGCTATCAATGGAGCATCCGGCCAGAAATAACAAGGGTGTGCATGCTGGATCATTTTTTTTTTTGTGTGTGTACTTTGCATTTTTATTCAACGACATTTTTAATATTGTAAACTTATCAAAGGTACAAAATATACCTACAAATTCTAAATCTAGTCAACGTTGAGTTTGATAAATGTTTTAATACATTTTTTACTACTAGCATTTTAAATTCAAATGTGAAATTTTTTATATACATCATTCCCAAGTTATATGTGGTCTAAAAACTAAGAAAACTGTCCCTACATAATTTAAAGAATGTTCTGAGACTAATTAATACTTATTTACCAGAATATTTCATTGTATTGTTTAGCTTTTAATATTTTAAGATTGTGTATGTTAAAAACTAAATATTTGTAAATATTGTTTGTCATATTAATTGAGGTCTTTGAAGCAACAATAAACATATGAATAATACTTATTGTGTTAGCAGATGTATAAAGTTGTCATTTAGCATTAAGGTTGCTCCATTAGAATGTAATTTCTTAAGTGGACCTTCTTTATTTAACTTTTTTTTAATTAATTTCTTCAGGATAGGATAGGTTATTAGAAGTTCTTATTGAAAAACTTATATTTTTCATTTATAAATCTCTAAAACTTTTTATTATCGTTCTTCATAATTAATTCCTAAATTCCATTTTATTTTCAGTATTTCTTACCGAACTATCAATTAAATGTTTATTCTTTTCATTTGATAATAGTATGGATAGTTTGGCGCCTGTAGTTCATTATTATAAAACATTTGATATTTATTAATTCATTCAAGGTCCATTTTAGTATTTTAAAAATATTTATGTAGATTAGTCCGCTACATTTTGATATATATCAATTGCTTCAAACTCTTCAATTATATTATCATATAAATTGGCAGAATCCATCCGTGTACTTTCATGTGATTTGTGATAAACAGCCTTTTTAATAAAAAAATAATTGTTCGGAATATTTTTAATGTTTGGATTTAAATAATGTAATCAATTTATTTTGTATTTGTTGTTCTTAGTATGTATGTAATTCAGAGTAAAACTAAATGTTTCCTCTCTCATCTTCATTCAGTTGTGTCAGTCTATAAGCAAAAAACTTGCTTACCAAAATTGACAAACAATGCTCATTTTATGTGTATCAAAATGACTTATCTTGGAAATAAATGTATACATGTCACATTGTTTTATTATTTATAAACTAGTAAAGCACCCATTATTATGTAACTAAAAAAATATTTCAACATTAAAAAATATCTGCACTTGAGATAAAATGAAATATGAGTGCATTAATGAAAACCTTTTTTAATTGTCTTATACGACTCGGAAGTCAATGATCGCAGTCACAGCAGAGTGAGTGCCTCAGATCCCTTGAGGCCCCAGTGATCCAGTCTGCCAGGTGTCCGCCTACCTCTAGCAGGTCTGTTTTGATATTATCCGCCCGTCTTCCCCTCGGTCTCAGTCAGCTTTGAGCATATTATGGAACTCGTCCACTCTCACTGCTACATGTCCCGCCTACTGCAGTCTTTTTGCTTTCACTTTCCTCGGGATATGGATATGTGGTATACCATCCCCTCAATCTCCATTCTCCGGTTAGGTCATGTATTAGGGCTGTAAATCTTGCACAAGACTTTTATTTTCAATAATCTCCACCTATTTTATTGCGTTAATATGAGAAAACAAGCTACACACCTGTATAGAACAATCGATTATATAAGCATTGTACACGGTTTAATCTTTAAATAGATAAATACCTACATTTAAAATGTAAATACTTAAAACATCTAAATACCTACTTCGGGCAAAGTACATCGAACAGAAATTATGGTAAGTAAAATAATAATAATACAGTAAAACCGCGATATAACGAAATCCAAGGGACCAAAAAATAAAAATTCGTAATAACAAATTCCCACATATAACGAAATAAATTTTAAAAATCCTACTGTATGTTACGCACCGTCGCAAAAAAATGTTGCGCGGCTTCAAAAAAGATCGCAAATTCTGCAAACAAAGGAGGAAGACCTACATATTTTTAGTAGTTTTGTTATTAAAACAGATAAGCAAATGGATAATCAAAGGAATTAAATTAAGAACAGAATCTATTCAACACCAATTGGAAGATATTTTTGTAAATTCCAGAATATTGCAAACATAAAACAATATTTTAATTGTGTTTAAATGTAGAGCCGCTTCAAATATAGTTTTGGGCATGAAACATACAAAATAATTCAAAAATAACAATTTTACAGTTGAATCGCGGCATTTTTATAAAATGAGTCGTATATAAATTACGAAGGTACTTACCGGTAACGGCGGCAACCACATCAAAATATATTTATAATCGTTAAAATTGTTCACTTAAAAATTATCGTTAACATTGTTCACTTAAAATACACGAAAACAATAGTTTATAGAAATACAAAATGCCGTACAAAAATAGTCCATAAAATATTTTAACGAATTATTTATATTATTGAAGAGTTCACACGAAAACAATTGTCGTACAATATGCGTACGTAAAACGTGTCTAAGTGAACGCCGCAAGAATTATGCCAAATGGTTTTATGGACCTATTATGAACCCAAGAAGAAGTTTGAATTGAATTGGCCGACCGCCGCGCACCGCCGAAAAGGCCATAAAACCGTTCGCATACGGCAGATGCATCGGCGCGGCTTTGTAAGTGCGAAATAATATTTTCATCTTTTAATATTTTTTTATTTCGTTATAAATTTACGTAAGTGTATTGGCATTTTTTCGTACGGGACAAAAATGATTTTGTTATAAATATTAACGGGATTTCGTTATATAAATGCATTTTTGTATGAAAAATTGGTTTTAGGGACTAAATTTCGATTTTTTTTTCGATATACGTCATTTTTCGCTATATCGGGTTTCGTTATATCGCGGTTTTACTGTATATGTATAATTAAAATAAATGCAACATGAACATTCGGGGCGGCCAAAAACTGCAACCACTGACGATAACATCTCACCAAATGGTGCTGGACGACCGTCGAATTAAGGTTAGAGAGATAGCAGAGGCTATGAACATGTTCAAAAAACATGTTTGTCACATATTGAATCAAGTTTAGGCGTGAGAAAGCTGGCCACACATTGGGTGCCGCGTTTGCTCACTCCGGACCAAAAACATGTTCGAATGAACATTTCTAATGCTATGTTGGCGCAATAAATCCGAGTTATGGCGCCGATTAATTACTGTAGATAAAACTTGGATACACTATTATACTCCAGAAACATAAACAGTCAAAATAGTAGACTGCAAAGGGAGAATTGGCACCAAACAAGGTAAAGGCTGTTCCTTCAGCTGGGAATGTGATGGTGATGTTTTCTGGGATAGCCATGAAGTTGTCTTATTCGATCATCTTGAAAAAGAAAAAACCATTACAGGAGCATACTATGCATCATTACTTGACAGGCCAGAGGCAGAAATTGCGAAAAAATGGCTACATTTGGAGAAAAAAAAATTTGTTTCACCAAGACAATGCGCCGTCTGACACCTCTGCGGTTGCCCAGATGAAAATCTACGAATTACGGTTTAAACTGCTTGACCACCTTCCTTACTTACCAGATCTGGCCACAAGCAACTTTTTTTTGTTCCCAAGTTAAATGTTGCGCTCGGAGGACAGAGATTTTTGTCAAATGAGGAGATCATCACGTTCGTAAATAACTTTTGCAGAGAATGACTCCAAGTACTATTTGGACGGGTTAAAGAGAGAAGTGTATAGACTTACAAGGAGACTATATAGAAAAATAAATTTGAAGAAAAAATGTCTTGTTCCTTTGTTAGGTCGAAAATTTTCAGACAGCCCTCGTACGTCTCTTTTTTTCATTAATTCAAAAGTTAAATTAAGCATTTCATAACTATTAACTAAGTAAAAAAACTTTGGATTCAATTCAAAAGTATTATGCAATCATTACAGTCTGATGTGAACAAAATTTTCACATGTAGGCATATTTCTGGGCATTTATTATTATAAAATGTTTGATAAACTTTCAGAGTAAGAATCTGGCAGGACTGATATTTTTATCTGAGATTGGTAATACCTAAAGACTGGTTTTGACACAAATACGTTTTTAATAGTTAGAGGTAATGGGGTGCATGTTCAAAAATAGGTCAGACTTATATTGCAGAAAGTATACTATGCAGGTGGAAGTTAATGGTGTCAATGGGTTTTTTAAATATAAATAGGGATGCGTACACGGAATTCTTACTATTTTCAAACAAAGCTAAATGCTTGTGTTATGAAAATAGGACTAACTTGCTGGTCTCCTGGAATGAGGCTCGAACCTCTGACCACTAGAGCGCTAGGCTAGCGTCTTAACCACTAGACCAACTCATTGAGGACAGATATAAGATTTTTTTGCATGCTTAAGCTGTTTCTCGCACGAGAGGGTTACTTAATCGATTAGTGTGGTGTCAACTTCGGGATGCTGTGGTTTGTGAACTGAAAGACCCATCGGGATGAAACAAGTGCTAAACTGTAACTTACAAGCACCTTTGCGCGTATGATATAATAAATAAAGTGCAGACTAGATGACAGGCAAAGTTTGTGAGGTTTAAACGAAAAGATGCAGCAAAAGTTAGGTCGAAGAATTTGGCATATACAGCAGCAATGTATCTAAAAGTTTATTTATTTATATATATTTTGACATCCATATTTTTGTACTAACAGAGGTGGATACATAATAAACATACATAATACATAGTTTATTGTGTGGGATGGAGTAGTCTTCACCTCTGATATATGCAGCGTTGTCCTGGCTACTTTGCTAGACTGAAGTCTGTGTTAAAGTAGCCAGTTTTTTTTCGTGCTGTTGTGGTGTTATTTGGAATAAAGAGAATTACAAATATGTATAAAAAAGTAAAAATAAAATAAAAATATATGGAATGGGAGTGTTGTAGAACTAGTGAAAGAATTGTATAAATTATATTAAATTGTTGGATATCCATGCTTCTGATTCATCTCTACCTGATTGAATCATATATTGGGTCCATATTTGTGTAGTCTTATTGGAATTGTACAATTTCCAGTTGGTACTGAGAGTATTATATAGTTTCGGAGCTAAGAACATGTAGAATCTTTGATAAAATTTTGTTGTTGCTCTCGGAACTGGTGTGTAGATGTTTGTTGTTTGTCTTGTGTTGTGTCCATGATTTATTGGTTGGGGAGAGTTGTTGTTAGTATGGAAATATTGAACGAGTCTCAACATAAAGATTTGTCTTATATCTAGGACATTGTATTCTTTAAATATAAGATCTGGTGGATATCTAAAGGGATGACCAATTATTACTTTGAGAATTGTTTATTGCGCTTTTTTAGCCGACTCCAATATTGTTTTTGCTGCTCCTCCCCAAACTAAAATAGCATAATTAATTAAGGAGTAGCACAGTGCAAAGTACACCGATCTTAAGAGTTTGTAATCAACTATACATTGGATTCCTTTAAAAAAGTAAATTAGTTTTCTTATTACCTTTAGATATTTCATTAAAATGAAAAAAATATAATTAGCAAAAAACTAGAACTGTATGTTACTAAGCCCTGCTGTATAACCAGACCAATATTTTCAAAATTGATAAAACAGAAAAAAAAATAGTTGATGTTGTCTATTATCC
Organism: Eubasilissa regina; assembly: GCA_022840565.1. Classification (NCBI taxonomy): domain Eukaryota; kingdom Metazoa; phylum Arthropoda; class Insecta; order Trichoptera; family Phryganeidae; genus Eubasilissa; species Eubasilissa regina. Next base: position 11,865,226 of record JAINEB010000020.1, on the reverse strand, counting down.
CTTGTGAAAAATTAATCATAATGTTCAATCTTCATATTCGGCAAACCAACAAGTTTTCTGCTTTTCTTAGCACAGGCATTTAGATTATTTTGAAAAACATTAAAAACTTTGATGCAATTTGTTTTCATGTTTGTATCTCTATTTATCTTTTCAAAAAATATGTAGATACCTATATATTAATCACTAGGCCTAGATGTAAAATGTACTCAATCAATTACTATTAATTACCCACAGACGGTGCCCGTGTCTCATCTCGGTGTTTTAAAATATAAAAAAATGAGATCACTCTCATAAAAATATTAATAAGTATCTATCTAAAGAAACAAAAGACCTCAAAAATGAAACATATACCTCACTAGAGCATTTGATTTAAATGTATAAATTAAAAACCAAGATGTAAATAATTATTTATTTATTCACAAAAAAAAAAACAAATGTTATAATCTTATTCATATTTGTTAATAAAAATCAAAAATACATTGAAATTAGTTACGAAACGAGGGCTTTCTTAAAATTTTATTAATCTTCAATATATTCAAAAGGTTCCGGAGGTTCTGGTTCTTTATCTTCTTCAGGTTTCGGTCCAAAAGCCGCCACAGGCTCTACCAACACTTGATCGCCTCCGGCATTGTGATGTAACATTACTATTCCACCGATAGTTACATCTTTTAGAGGGACGTACCCAGAACCATCTACAGTTGTAGTAACCTTCAACTGTTGCCTAAGAATCCTCGCCGGATTATTAAGAATCTCAAATGTTGGTTCTGGCTCCTTCTTTTCCTTTGTTTCCTTAGCATCTTTGCCGTCCTTTTCTTCGGATGATTCATCTTTTTTAACAGACTCTTTGGATGTGGAAGGATCGCTTTTTAGAGAAATAACTGTGATGTTAGAACTGCCCTTTTTATCTTTCTTAGTGTCTTCCTCGTCGACTTCCATTTTGGTTATTCCGCTGGAACTAGAATCAGAAGCATGGGCCCTGCGGCGAGCGCGCGCTGCGGAGATACTCAAGACAGCGGTCGTAACGCGCTCGCGCTCTTCGCGTTTCTTTTCCTCCAAAGGAGCAGGGTAGGCATATAATGAAGGTTTTGCATTAGATTTGAAATCTAACTGCGGCATTTTCAAGTCAGAGTTCAAAGCAATCAGGCAAGTAGGTGTAAAAGCTAAAGCCAAGCAGTGAGCTAATGGGAACCAATACCAATATTGTGTAAAAACCAACATTCCCACGACAGCTACCATGTTAGTGTGTCCAGTGCGCGACATTAGAGATACCGTGACATTACGGCCACCGGCATCGATGATCCCTTGAGCTAAAATAGCACCATATTTAGCCATGACATCTTCGTGTTTGTTGGATATGACCTGAGCGTACAGCTGACGGAAAAACGTGACTTTAGGGCAAGTCGCTTCCGTCTGTTGGATTAAAATCATAGCGGAAGCGATAAGGGCCCCTTGACGCACAAAGTTGACAGGATCAAACTTCAACATTGGTTCTAATAAGGCAATAGCCTCACGCTGTCCAGTTCCTGCGCACGCGATTCCTAGGGCCATCGCAGCACCGTACCTCACGTGTGGATTGTAAGACTCAGCCAACAAGGATACAACAGAAGGGCATTGCTCTGGTGTACGGAAAAGTAAAAATCCAAGTCCAGTCACCGCAGCGCGTCGCACATCATCATTCACATCAGATACTGCTACATGCAATAGAGTTCTGATGGCTTGATTATTTCCCGTTCCGCAATATGCCGTCGCCAGAGTGTAACAACCTGCTCTTCTCAACAGAGGATCTTTATCTCGAAGCAATTGTTCGACCAAGGCATCGGCTTCTTCTAACCTTCCATACATGGTAAGGGCGATACCTACAGCTAGTCCACGAAGAATTTTCTCATGCTGTGTTTCTTGTGCATACGCTACCATATCCTCAATGGCGGCAGCGTGTCTGGAGCCTAGCATCACCATTCCCATTGCGATACCCGCAGCCTCACCCGTCACAGCATCGTCCTGGTACAAGTTAAACTTGAGCTGCTCGTACACATCTTGTCTGTGTGTACCCATGGCAGCCAAGCCGAGACCCAGACACCCACCGTGGCGAACCATCTCATTCTGTGCATCTTTAAGCTGACCCAGCAAATAATCAATAATATTAGCACCATGGTTGGCATGTATTAGCCCCAAAGCATACAAACCACCGCCTTCAGAGTATCCCGAAGAGGGTCCAGCTTCTTTAGGAAGGTAGGACTGCATCAGAGCTAAGGATTCGGTCTCATGTCCCCTGTGGATGACACCGAGAGAAGCCGTGGCCGTCAATTTGGCCCAGTTGGTCGCTCTAGCCAACCACTCCAAATTATCTCGCAAGAATTGATCACTAGTAGTGCCGGAATGCATGAAAGCATTAGCGATAACAGTAGCCGTGTGACATATTGACACTCTAATGGCGTCTTTGGTATTTTTAAGAATCAGCATATCCGCATGGTTAGATCGTATTAAAAATTGTAGTTGTAATCCAATAGAAACATCTCCTCCTAGTATAGACACGAGCTTTTCAAACCGGCGTTGATGTTCTTTTTCCTCTTCGGATAAACTATCCAAGTCTCGTTGGGCTGCCTTTTGGTCAGAAGCCGTGATGTTGGGCTCGGCCGGAGTGGTGGGAGGGGGTGAATAGGGGCCCCCTTGGGGCTGGGGCTGCCCACCGAGGGCTCCGGGAACGGGGGCCGTGCTGCGAAGGGCCTGGAGCACCTGCCCCAGGAACTGTTGAGTAGCTGAATCGTACAGATCAAATGCTATCTGGTAGGCCATGAGAACAGATTCCTGAGAACTTCTTGTCAACTTCTCCAATATCTCAGCAACAGCCAAGGGGTCTTCTAGGAAAATTAAACATTGACACATGTTCACATAATCTGGGGTGGTCAAACCTCTATAGAGACCGACCAATGATCGCAGCACCGTGTTACGGAAGCCTCTGTTTTGCAACAAGCTCATGGCAACAGTGAAAGCATATAATAGCATCCCAGAGACATCATCTGATTGTGTTATAGCTGCTTCGAAGATGTCCATTCGTCGGGTCTCCAAGGCCAGTCCCAAAACCTGCCTGTATTGTCCATCCACTAGACAGCGCTGGAACATACGATTCACGATTGCCACTAATTTAGAGTCAATGGGTGCTGAAAAATCAGGATACGAAGCCTTCCGCTTTTCTATGTAAAAATCAATGCATTTTGCTATCGTAGTGTCGACATATTCGTTTCGGGCATTGACATCAAACAAATCACCAGCTCTGAGAGCATAGGTAAAAGAATCTTGAAAAGAGCCAAGATGGTAATAAACTTTACTCGCTACTAAAGCTGCGAGTTTATGATGAGTAAACAGCTGGTCATCATAAAGCATTTCGATTTTTTCAATCGATTCTGATATTTCAGGCCAAAACTCGTCCACGATGACATCGAGCTTTTTGAGTGCAAACACCCTCAGCTCGTAGGTTGGTTCATCCAACAGGGAAATAATCCCCGCGGCTGACGTTATATTCATTTTGTTGAAAGTCTATCAAAAAAACAAATGTTCACAAATATACACCACTAACGTTTCAATCCTCGCACATCTCGACAACAATACAGAAATTAGAAGTGTAAAACAGCTCGACCAAATGACACAGAACCACAGAATACAGAATTGACAAAAGCTGCCACCCGTAGACAATTAATACATTTTTGAAATTCATGCTTGACATAGAGTTTATAAAAATTTTCAGTGACCAAGTAAGTACTTCTTACGTAAAGTACGCTATTGTTAAGAATGATATGCCTCAGCGCGATGTGACACGAAGTTATCACATTTATTAGCCGTAAAAACGAAATAAAATAAAGGCAGGAAATCGCTTATCGCAAGTACATGCAGGCCGCTGACTGCAGACCCATATAAACGGGACCGGACGTCTCTTAACAAAAAAAACCTAGCGGCTCGTTCAAAAGCGAATAACGACCGTAGTGACATCCAGGAGGTGACACTAAAACGGGGAGGTTGAAAATAACGGGAATATGAAGGTTTCCTGGGAAGCGATAACAAATCTATAAGGGCGCGCTTTGTTTAGAGGGGACGCATCCTGCCGACAGATAAAACCGAAGGTCGTAGGACCATTAAAGCTGGACCCGTTGTACCGGCGAGACAATCGATTTCCGGAGAAAGATTTAGGGAATGCACCGTTACGTGCCCATTAGCTAGCGTCCAGGGTCGAAACGTGATGAAAACAAAAAACGCAATTTCTTTGTGCAATCTGTTTTTTAGTACAAAGTTGGACAAACCACATGGCTCGATTCGAAATGTAAATTAATGTATCCCTAGATCCTAGAATATTGCAAGAAATAACATGCCCACCGATTCAGAATATAATAAATAATATGTTTTGACGCGCGAATATGATCCTGACAGAACGCGTTTTGAAGCGATGAGTGCTAATCTAGTAATTGCTTAACGAATATGACAATCGATCACGGTGGACCTAGTGTTCAATGCATATTAGGAGTGAAGAAATATTATATAGGGAAGAACAAGATGCAAATGATAGTGTAGAGATATTATGAAAAATTTAAATTAAATGGAATGTTCCATTCATAAAAAAGAATAAAAATAAACTAAGTAGAATAAGAATAATTTAATAATATGTGCGACTAGATATAAGATTCTGTAAAGCAGGGTAAGAAATAAATAAATAACTAAATGTAACTAAAGTGTAAATAATTAGAATATAAGATTAATTGTAGTTAGCGATAAGACGAAGGAGGAGTCAGTTTGGGTTTGGATTGGGCGTGGCCTCCAGAAGAAGCGGATGGACCAATTGGATGGTGGTCCATCCCATGACGAGAAGAGGGCAAATCGTCAGATGGAAAACACCCCACTGTTAAGGTATAAGAATGGCCTACGCACGGCCTGGGAAGAAGTTGTCGAAACGCAGTCGAAAGCATGCAGTTGGAAAACGAGGTCCGGAGGAGTGAGTCAGAGACAAGGTCCGGGAGGACGAGTTGGACGAGGATCGGAAGAGGTTGTAAAAAAAAGACAGTCGAAAGCATAAAGTCGTGAAACGAAACCCGGAGGAGTGAGTCGGAGGTCCGGAAGGGCGAGTGGAATGAAATCGGAAGCACGGAGTTGTGTAACGAAACCTGGAGGAGTGAGTCAGACACGAGGTCCGGGAGGACGAGTGGAATGAAGTCGGAAGCTCGGAGTTGTGTAACGAAACCCGGAGGAGTGAGTTGGACACGAGGTCTGGGAGGACAAGTGGAGTGAAGTGGAAAACGCGCAGTTAGAATTAGGAAGTTGTGAATAAGATTCAGAAGTTAGAACTGAAGACAGGATTTGGAAGAGGGCAGTTGAAAACAGAAGTTGGGAGTGGAAAGATGAAAGTCAATCTCGAAAGCCAGAAGACGTCGCAAGGTTAACCAGCAGAAGCAGACAGTCAACACCGGAAACCCGATCGAACGTAATAGAGAGTCGGAGGATAGACAGAATAGATAGCCTGTCGCCGGAGCAACCGCGGAGCCAGCAGGTAGCCGCCCACGCCAGGTGCTCACGGCATCACTTCGCTGGCCAGAAGATCCAGGGGAAAATCACAAGATAACCCGAGGTAGAATGAGTTTTAGATTAAGTTAGTTATAAGTATTTCCACCTGCCCGTGAATTTAAATGTGTGTTTAATAAATGTATAATTTGTACATCTTTCGTGTATTCATATTCACCTGTATTATTCTTCCTATAACCATGGTACTAATGAAAACGTGATATCTGATGGATGGGTCGCGAAGCGAACATTCCTTTAGAGTGCGGGGTATCGTTGTGATGAGCGATCAGGACCTGATACGTGTTCGATTAATCATCGATTAATCGAATCAAGACTCCTAGACGAACCCTGACTTGAATCACATGGCGCACAACGTCGTGTCCCATTTGTATCACATGGCGCCCAACGTCGTGTTCCATTAGTATCAAGGAGGTTAACAGTGGGTTTTACTTTATTAATTATTCAGTATCAATTAATTACGCTCTCGGTTCTTTCGCTAGAGCAATCCCCGTACACTAGTAAAATGTCACGCTACGTATTTCATTCACAAGGATCACACATGTATACTATGATTACAAGAAATATTGGACAGGTGGAGAACAAATACACACGGAACACATATTAATCAAACATTGATTTATCTATGCGAGTGGGTAGATGTACATTATTCTTAACTGTAACTTAAAACTAAAATTATTCTACCTTATATCGTACATTCCAATCGTCAAGGTCTTCTCCAGAGACCTCGGTCTTCAGCTGACGACGCGGTGATGCCGCCGATGGCTCCTGTTGTCCGGATGGCTTCGTCGTGGCTGGCGATTGAGATGACGGGCAGGGCGGCTGGCTGGCTGCCGATTGCTTGGTGCTGCTTCGGTCGTTGGTTGGGTTCCTGGATGGACGAGTGGCTGCTTCCGAACTGGCTCGGTGTTCCGATTCTTTTCTCCTGAGGTTTTTTTTTGGACTTCGACCTTTTTCGGTTACGGAGATCAATCTTCAGCTGCTTCTTTCCTTCGACTTTGGAAATCGAATTACAACAACTTTACAGGTGACAACATTCTATGAAAGTATCCCCCACGTTACTGTGGTAAATTCCGTCGACCGATAGATAGCGCTTAGCAACAACTAATACGAAAGGGCGACTCACAAGCAGAGAAGTACGAACCTTCTCCCACTCACCACCGCAAGAACAACTAACGGACCGCGTGCAGCAGGCATAAATAAGGTCACTGGCGCTACACAAAGGCTCACTGCTGGCGACGAAGACGGCACAATTTGATTTTGGACGGTAAATCCAACACGAGCGCGTCTGTAGCTGCCGCCTCCGCGATCTCTGTCTGAATAGACGAGATTCCCGCCGGCACCACAATGTCAATTGTAAGGATCGCTGCCTACGTCAGACCCACTTGGCTTTCTCTCCAACTTACCCACTGCCATCGCCGAGACATCGCAAAATTGAAGAGGCCAGTTTCACAGATACCCACCCGCTACGCTACCCGCTGCCCACATGCCTCCGGTATCCATGGCGTTGAGTGCAGCTATTGCCGCTTTATTGCTACGTTCTATATTGTTCTACCCTGCTGTACATTGGATTTTTTCCTGAAGATTTTTCTAATAATAAATTTTTCAGCAATTCGCACTGTATTTCACTATGTCCTCTTGATACCCTTGTATCAATACGATATAAGAAATAGGGCATTTATAATATTTTAAAAAATTTGAGTTAAATTTGAAAACAGTTGTTGACGTCCTTGAAAAATGTTTGATGGGTGAAGTGCCAGAGGTTAAAGTATGAATTAGGCCTACCGGGCAAATTTAATCAAATGTGATAAAAGCGAGCCTTGTATTCTACTTTGAAAGTGGTATGGAAACAATTGTCCTATTCTACGTAGTATGCAATTGAAGCTTGCTGAACCGTATAACTGTAAATTTGCTCGTGCATGAGAAACGTTTTTAACTTTTTTTGTAAAAAATTGGTCAATCTAGAATTTTTATTATAATATTTTGTCGTCCAACCAATAGAAAGCGAGATATTCGCGAAAAATATAATTTTCGTGACCTTTGACCTTGAAACTTACAAAGCGAACTTAAGATCAATGGAGACTTTCTGCACATTATTTATAACGCCTAATAAAAGAGTGAAAAAATTCAGTATGGTTAGAATTTTTTCGAAGAAACCACCTTTTTTCGCCTAATGTTACTGGGCTACTAGACGACCGGTGGATTATGTTTCACAAGACAAAAAATCTAAAGAAATCAGAAATAATAGACCATCAGTTACGTAGCTGGCTGGACCATCTTATCGTTTTTTATAGTGTTTTAATTTTGAATTTTTTAAATATTTCTTAATCACTCACTTTATCAATTTAACGATGTCTAAATTTATTGATAACATTGGATAATTTTTATAGTTTTATAGTCCATTTTTGTAAAAAAAATTACCTCAAGGTCGCTTTAAATTAGAAGTAATTATATGTACATAACTTAGAAATGAGGATATACAGATGATGATGAAGCAGAGTAACTCTTTTTTAAACGTAATGGAAATAAATTTCCAGGACAAAAAAAATATATATCAGCGAAAGATCTAGTATAATTAATAAAATCTATATATCTTCAAAGGCAATGCGATATAGGTAAATAATTCATTGGTATCACTGGCAATCGCTTGAATTGGTTCAGAAATTATCTTAAAAATAGGAGACAAACTGTATAAATTAATGGCACCCGCAGTGATCATACATTAAATATGGTATGATTGTACGTTAAAAATGGAGTGCCTCAAGATAGCACACTCGGTCTGATACTCTTTAAAATGTATATTAATGCATTTTTAAATAAAACTTTGGAGAACAGAGTTAAAATTAGTTACGCTGATGACACTGCAATCACAATGGTGACACGTTGCTGAAACATTTAAAAGGGCAAAATTAGCCACTGCAGAAATCAAAAGTATTCTAGACAATTACCTAAAAAAATCATATTTTATTGGCTTTTCGTTAAAAAAACAAAACGATTTCATCCCAAAAACTTAAAATACATGCATTTCGGATTCAAATCAAATATGTAACTGTGATATAATTGAAAAAACGAGTGAGATAATTTATCTCCGATTAACAATTGATGAAAATTTACGATGGACTTCTCATATCGATCGAGTAAGCAAGTGAAAAAGTGAGTAAATAAGTGAGAAAATTAAATTATATTTTCAAAATTTTACCTTAGGATACTTTTTAGTGCCAAAAATGAATACCAAATTTGGTCAACAGTTTTTCTTATTTTGTGCACCGCATATATTTAATTAAGCGCCACTAGATCTTAAAGGGTCTAAAGTGATTAACGATTTTAAACCAAAAATAACAAAGTGGTTGCTGAATGTAGGTAGAATACAAAATGAAACTAATTTGTCATTAGTGCTAACCTAACTACCTACACATTTTAAAATCTTTTTTATAACTTTTGATTATACCTTAACATTATATAACTTACAAAAACTGTACAGGTAATTGCTTTACAACAGACCACGTCTAGTAAAGAAATTACCTTTATTTCAAATGTATTCTTTTATGCTAAAATAAATAAATATTAATTATTGAATGATCATATAGATAGCTATGAGAATAATTGTATAAATAAGAAAAATTCTACTTATTGTATTGGGTTGGTGCATAATTATTGAGGCTTTTTTTCACGACATGTTTTTCTTTTAAAATTACAGTTTTTCATCTTTTTTCTTCATAAAAAAATCTCCTCTTTTCAGATAGTAAAAATGTGTCGAAAATCTTATCCATATTCGCCATATTATGCTCTACCACTTCGAGAAAGGTTGGAAGTCATTTCGCGACTTCAACGAACTTTTTGGCATAGGAACAATCAGTGGTTCAATAAGTTTAGGTCGGGCGGTACAAACCTAGCAGATGAAGAAGGAAGAGGTCGACCATCAAATTTCGACGACCAAACACTTTTAGCAGCCGTGGAAGAGGACGAAAGCTTGACAACGAAAATGTTTAACGAAAACTTCAATGTGGACCATTCAACCACTGCTCATCGTCTCAAAAAGTTCTAAAAAGTATAGAAATTGGCTGGTTGGGTCCCCCACGAACTCTTCGACAGCAACAAAGCCGAATGTGTCCAAATTTTTATCGATTTGCTGCAGCGAAACGAGCATACTCCGTTCCTGAAGAATTTCGTCACTGGGGATGAACCGTGGCTATCGCCAATAAGGACTGGGAACTACACTGCACTGCACTATTACTACTACTGCAGCAAACAAGGAATCCTAGGTTGATCGCACGTGGACGTAATAGGGAGAGGAGGAAAAAAGAGGATGATTGCCTCCTCCTCTTTTTTTCTCCTCTCCCTATTACATCTACGTGGTTACGTTCTCCTCTCCCTATTACGTCCACGTTACCAATTGTAGTAGATACGAATTATTTATAAGTTTTCTACATTTCTCAACATTAGATTCCATTGTGTAAAACTGTATCCACTAAGATTAAAATTCGATTAGGATTAAACAGTTCTAACCATAGCTATTCCATTGTTCTTAAGTTTCCGCCAATTCCTTGACGATGCGATATCGCCTGTGAAGATTGCAAGCGCAATGCTGTTCACGCCGCGTCGCCGGTTTTTTCGAAAACCGGCCTTACTACTCTTATCCAAATCCAAGGCTGTATTTTTTTGTCTATGGGCTACTAATATTAAATTGTCAAGCCATTCTCACTTATCTATGATTAAGCCATAGAATCGATATTCTTACGTCAGGGTGCACTTGTTTTCTATGGTTTCTTAAAATATGATCTGAAAATTCTTAGTTTTATTTACGTCAGGATATCTCGACGCTCTAGCATCTTTCTTGAAATTAAATTTTCATTCTGAAATGGCAACTAAGAGTAGAATAATTTTCTATACCGTCGCCAGACGGTATTCGCAGCAAAATGGACCGTCGACGACGAACGTTTCGACTCAGACAGGCTCGGCTGCAGCTATCAATACCAATGTACCTGGGTTATCTGAATCGGTCGTCTACAAACCTAAAGGACCTGTTGGTCCAGGAGTCGAACCATCGAAATCTGGAAACTACAAAGTTCCTGAATATTTTTGCTACAATACAATGAGTTATTATGAAGCAGAGATTGAAATGGGAAAATTCCGACTTCCACAACCTTCAGCCAAATCAAATTAATGAAATTAAATTTTTGAATTTGTAGTGAAATCATGTGTATATGCTATATTGAATACGATGTATAGATTAAATAAAACAATCTTTTAAATTTATTGTCTTTCTATTTACAGCGCTACAATCATATAAAACTAACAACCAACAAAATGTAACAAATACCAAATAACATAAATGCACTCGTAACCATACGATCATAAACCTTTCGTTATAAAATGGCAGTGAAATTAATTGTATTCGCTAATATTTTACGTGAATCGGAAAATGAAGTTCAGAGCTCTGTGTTACATAATAATTAATTTCGCCATATTCAATAATACACATTCATTCAGGAGATTTATTATCAAGCCGGACTCAGTCTCATCACCACTGGTCACTTCTCGTCAGTGGAGGGTGCGGCGACACTTGTCTCGGAACTTGGTATCTCCTGAATTAAATATTACTTTTTCTTTGTAAGCTTCTCTGAAAGGTCGTCGAAACTAGGATCTTGCAAATTGATCATCAAACCATTACCAGGAAGGAATACTCTATTCTGTGACTGTGCTATCATTCTGGAGATGCTCTGGGCGGCGCGGATCTTCCTCAGTTTTAGGTAACCGGGATTCATTCCCATGGCTTTTCCCAACATCTCTGCGGCTTCAGCTTCTCCCTCCGCCTGCACGATCTTCTGCTGCCTCTCCTGCTTGGCGCGCTCCACGACGAAGGCTGCTCGCTGGGCTTCCTGTTGCGCCACTTGCTTGGCCTCGACGGCTGCGGTGTACTCCTTGCCAAAACTCAATTCTGTTAAAGATACGTCATCCAAAATTATGTTAAAATCGGCAGCTCTTTCAACCAGTTCTCGTCGAATCAGCAGAGAGACCTGCTGCCTTTGGGTAATCAACTGAGACGCGTTAAATTTGGCGACGACACTCTTTAAGACTTCATTACAAATGGATGGAAGTACCTTCTCATCATAATCTAACCCCAACTGTCTGTACATGGACGGCAGTGAGTTAGCATCCGGGCGGGACAGGACTCGCAGAGAAATGTTTACCATCTGTAAATCCTTAGATCCTGAAGGAGATGATATTTTGCGAGGTCTGGAGCGGATGTCATATATTATGGGGTACTGGAACCAGGGTATGCGAAAATGTAATCCCTCAGCCATTACATCTTTTTGAATACCACCGATACGGCTGAACATAATAGCCCTGTGTCCACCTTCGACGGTATATAGGGATTGTGAAATTCCGTAAGCTGCAGCCCCCGCGACAGCGAGAACTTTTAATCCAATTCCCAGGCCGGGAGGTCCGCCTTTTGCAAATTTACCGGCCATATCGTTAAGAGTACTTTGAGCCATTATTAGCAAATTTTACGAAAAATAACGCAACCGGCGACACCTTATCTAGTAAGAATTGAGAAAACGCATGTGTGTAGCAGGTACGCCAACTTAATAGTATTGATCGGAGTTGTCAGTTCAAAACTTTGTAAAAATTCAGTTAAGTACTAAAAGATAATATAAAAAATATTTACTGGTGTTACTGGTTATGAGCAATGATTAATGAAACAATGATTTACATAATATATCCATACATATTTACTAATATCGTGAGGATAAAATACGGCAATAATATACCGGTTTCGAAAACCGTGAAGTAAGAAAAGGCTGCACGTTGACACATAAAAAGTTTGTTTTTTATCAGATAGAAAATTGTAAAACATCGCAATACCAAAATTGAGGAGAAACAAAACCTTATAAAGAAACTACCATTCGCATATGATGCTGTCTTTGCGTTGTTTTTTTTTCATCATCATCGAGGATTGTGACCTTTCTTTGTGGTTGACCAAGTCATGGCTCAAACATGTGATATGCATAGAAGACGGCCTTATACTCAAATATGTATTATACGTGATTGCGATGCCAAGTGTAAAACATCTTGAAGGTCAGCGTCTTCTTTTTGAGATAACTGAAAAAATTCCATATTGACTTTAGTGGAAAAAATACTAGGAAATATATAAGGAATAGATTAGTATGATGCTAGATGACGAAAGGCAAAATGAAAATAAATGGCTGGCGTACATAAAAATAAAGCAACAACGAGTAAAGTAGTAGCCTGCAGATGCCTCCAGTTTATCCTGGTTTAGTGAAAGAAATGCTGTCAAGGGTTGGTTTCATTTTGGAATTTCCAGCCACCACCAAAATAAGTGTTGCCAAGTCTCAGCTGCCTTTATAAATTTGAATCTCAGCTGCATCTCCATCTTTCGCAGAGAGTTAAATTAACACAATTCACCTAAATAAGTAAATTGTGATAAAAAAAATCTAAAAAGTACTAGAATACAAAAGTTTTATGTTTTCGAAAAGCCTCACTTTGTGAAATATACAATGTGTCCTAAAAAAAGTATACATCCGATACAGTATACATCCGAGTATACCAGAAACTACAGTTCATCGACAAAAAAACCCCACAACTTAGTCAACAAAACCTATTTTAAAATAGTAGGTTTTTTACTGAAAAAATAATACTCGAAAAAGGAAATCAATAATGTTTTGCTCGATAAAAAATTAAAAGTTAAATAAAAAAAAGAAAGCCCTTCCGACCTCAAATTGTGAGGTTTTTTGTCGATGAAATTAATTGTAGTTTTTGGTATTTCCGGATGTATACTTTTTTTGAGACATATTGTGTATATCCGCATATGTAGATTTTCTCTGGAACTGGAAATCCTTTGAAAACTTATAACTTTGACGTGATTATAAAATAGTAGTAAAGAGTTTGAATTAAATTCAGTAACAATAACATATAACACATGCTATACTGTAGGGCTCCAGTATATCAACGTTTTAGCACTACAGTATATCAAAAGTGAACAACAATATACGAACATACTGATCGCTGATGATTTTAAAGTTTTTCAAGATTGCGATAAAGTTTCGTTGAAACTGCGATGTTCTAATGGACTAGTGATAACTGAATAATTATAACTTATAAGATTTCTTGCATTCATTAAATGGTAATGTAATTACCATATAATGCCATAATACCGTGACTGTCAATTCAGCTTTGATTATCACATCAATGAAATAACTTTAAAACTTGTAAAATACTAGTATTCACTTTAAGTGAAATATTTATGTTTATTATACATATGCCCATTATTATGAAAGTGATCTAAGTCGTTTTTCTTTCGTTTCGAAATATTTAAAGGATCGTTTTTGAACTGATTAAAAAATATTTTTATATTACACAACACAATATTTCAAAATTTATTTAGTTTACTAGATTTATAATTTATTTCGACATATAAATATTACATGTAGCTTATAAGGAAATACAAAATTTAAGATTGAAATGACACTAGCGGAATACCGTCGTAATAATACACTAAATATTACGCTTCAAATTTTTCATAAATGTTACAATTTGCATCATATCGATAAACTCTTTTTTTTTTTTTTAATTTCTTGACTTAGACCACTTTCATAATAATAGCCACATATGTTTCTTAAATAATTTTTATTATTTATTTAAATATTTCAGTTCCCATATTTAAAAAAAAACATATGTAATCTAAATAAAAAGTCATTAATTTTACCACATTAAAATATGAATTATTGCGAAGAAGTAAACGAAAGATTCCAATAAATTGTGTGAAAATAGTATTTTTTCACGCTTACTGAAGTTTCAGTTTTAATATGATATTAGTTTTGACAATTCTTAATAATTCAGGACAAAAAAGTATAAACCTTATTATTTACTTTATTAAAGTTACTTTTAATTACTAACAAAGTCATACACCGTTTACTAAACACATAGAATATATTCGTACGAGTTCATCTACAGTTATAATTTAAATAGAAACTGAATTATAACTAGTGATGGTAAATCGTCCGTGACTGATTGTGTCGATGATTGGTAACTGAGATTTAACGATGATTGGTAACTAAGATTTAATTTACTTCCTAGTGTACCAGTCATTGCTCGAAGAATTACGTTAATCAATTATCAATCATCGTTACAATCGAACAAAATCACAGTCACAATAACAGTTAAAATAACGGTTTAAATAATGATTTTACCATCACTAATTACCACACACTGAGTAGTTCGCCTGTCAGTCGAGGTAAGACTGCCAGTACATAATGGGCTCTTGGTACCAACACTGATGGATGGATGCAAAAGAGGAACGAAAATAGACTAAATGCAGTGGAAATGAAGTCAGACATATGTGTGGCAAATCCATTTACGATACAGTAAACAATGAATAAAATAGGAACGAATTTAAAGCTGATCTTAGGAAACAGGGTTATAAAAGGACACTTAAGTTATTTGGCCATATAGAATGAATTAACGAGGGGAGAATATAAGAATTATATATGACACGAGTGTTAATGGCACCATAAACAGAGCGTATATACGGTAGATTTGGCATGATGCTGGAAGACGCATGAATGTGGATGAGGTGAAGACTGTATGTCAGAATACAAAAATGTGATGTTCTATCCCTACGAGAGAACGGCGTGATAGTAAAATTGTTAGAGAGGTTGAAATTATTTTGAAATTCTCAAAATATACTATAATTTCACGTTCACAGTAAAATAATATTCTAATACAATTCAATGGAATTCATCTGACATCGTTCCTCCAAAGAAGTTCCCCTTTTTACTAAGACTAATTATTAAAAGTAATCGTGATGACGCGTAATGCGTTTTGATCCTATAACAATGCACAATAAAAAATAAATTAAAGTGTTTATTTTTGCCTCCAAGTATTTTGTACCGCAGCGTTTTTAAAGGACTTCTTAATTATATTCTGAAAAATTTACAAATTCAGAAATCTTGCTACAGTAAGTTCCCCCTTATCCAGTATTTAAATAACTGAAATACTCAAGCAATCGGCATCCGAATGGTAGTTTTACCATCGGCATTTTATATAATGCAGTTTACTTTTAAAAAAATTAAGTAATAAAGATAATGTTATTTTCATTACATATTTAGTATATATTTTTTGTATTGGGTTAATAAATCTTGTTATTTTATTAAATTATACATTTATTTTTTACTTTCTTACTACAAATTTTTATTACACTTTTATTTTTTACTAGAAGCAGATATATTGAGTTTTAATGAATTTTTTATAGTGCTGTGGTGATGATCAGATATTTTCAAAATTCTGTCTTCCGTCAACCTTCCGGTTGCAATGGTGCTGAATCCTTATTCAAAAGTAAGCTACTCAATTTACGGTAACTGGAATTTATGAAAAATAAAAACCAATTCTAATGTATACTAATTATATATATGTATGTCGAAATCAATTTAGCATATAACCATTTTCAGAGTGGCGACCTTTTTATAATTCATTGATGCTAAATCACTATTGAATTACAAATATAATAATATTTTAAATATTTATTGTGACTATTTGTAAGCATAAAACAATATTCGATATTAAAAATGTACATAAAATATTAGTCTTTCAAAAGTGCTGTAATATTTACACACTGTTGCATAAGAAATTGTGCGAGATCTTCAAATCAAACGAGTGACATATTTACATGAAATTTTTGAAAGAACTCGAGAATACAGATTATTCTCTTATCCAGAGTTCTTGTTCTCATGGATTGACTTTTGAGCAAATTCGTGATATGTATATATGAATATATTATTCAGTTCAATAATTTCATATTTTCCTGTTTTAATTATCCTGTATTTTCTCAAGTATTTTAATCTATGTATGCATGAGAAGATATAAATAAATATTATTATAAATACTAAATATTATTCAGTACCCATAACCGGAGACATCTCCTCGCCCAGCATTCTAGATTCACGGCAGTCTATCTAGTGCTAGTTTACTTTTCATCAGGGCTTTCCGTCGTCGGTCTGCATCGGTAAATGATAGTTGGGTCATGAAATCTCGTATTTAGTGTATACAATATCAACATGTAAATCGATTTTCGTATTATGTTCTCTTGGAAGTGCTAGAAATAAAGCACACACTTAATTTAGGCGGTAAGTACGGTGATGTTCAGTAAAAAAAAAACTTTTTTTTTTGCACGCACATACACATTAATGAATTATTTGTCATTTTAACTATACACTGTATTTGCATGAGTCGATTTATCTTGGTTGTGGGTGCATGTCTATTTAGTAAAATTATTTCCAGTGTTGACATTAGTTTTCTATTCGCCGGGCGATATGCCGCTAAATTTTGTTTCTAAAGTCACGGAGCGGTTGGCCGACATGTCTATTGCTTTCATTTTGTTGTTAGATGTGGTGTAATGGTCGGTTTTTATCGGTCGGTTGTGGTTTATCATGGAAATAAAATGTTGCGTTTAGTTAAAATACTTTAATATTTGTATTTGTAACCAGTGCTTCTCTTCGCATACGATATGCAATTTGGGCAACAAAGGTGTCACCCGTGGCGTTTATCGTTTTTCAAAGGCGCGAAAAAAAATTACGATTATTATTTTAACAAATAAATGACATCTCGGGATCAAGAGTGGCATAATTGGAAAACTTACGTCGCTCTTAGTTAAGAAGTGTCTACTGCGAGTTTGATATTATGAACTAACTCTTAAATATTTCAGTTCAATCATGTCAGACACAGATGTCCCCCTGCATGAATATCTCAAAGAAGTTCTTGGATACTTGCAAATTCTAGGAAAAAATTTACAAAAACGAACCAAAAATATATCAGAAAATAGAATAAATGAAAAATATCTTAACTCCCCAGAAAATTTAAAGAAGACATCTGATAAAATAAATTTAATTTGTAATTTATCAAAAGCCTCTATTGATAAAGTCCAAGATGGTGTTAAAAAAGCACTAGATTCCTACATTCAAAAGTCTGCCCGCAAAACAAATGTTTCTCATACAAAATCAGCTACAGAAAACTCTACAGGGACTCTTGAATCTAAAGGTGGAACTTCCACATCTGACTCTAATCATGTAAGAGAATTGGGACCAGAAAAAAGTAGTGAAGTTGAAGATTCAACACATGAAGTGTTATCCACCCGGGCCTGTGCATCAGCCTTGGGCGAAGACAAAATTAGCACAAAAATCCAAAGAGACAAGAATGGATTTGAATGGATTAAATATCAGAAAAGAAAATTGTTCTTACCTGCACATATTAATATAGAGGAGTACTTCAATTGCTCTGTCAAAGTTACCCCTTTTCACAAAGATACTTTTGATAAACATAAAGTTGCTAATGTTGGTTCCATATGCAGTGAAAAAGTTTATCCAGAAGATACACCGTACAATACAAATAAATCACGAACAAAGCCAAAACTTTCTGTAAGCAAAGAAGTTATTCAAAATAATAGTTTGTCCCATCAAGACAAAAAGAAAAAAATTGAAATAAGTGATTTAGAAAATATTAAAGGAACTTTGGTTGATCTCAAGAAAGATGACAAACCATTAGAAAAGTCCAAGAGCGATCCAAATAAAGTTAGTAAAATTAAGCATTCGGATAAGCAAGGGTCAAAAAAAAAATTTAAAAGAGTTTTTATACAAGAATCAAGTGATTCTGACAATGGTGGTCCTAGCATAACAGTTACTGCTCAAAATATCAAACAGGATGTTTCTCCAAATAGTGAAGAAAATTTTAAAATAAAATGTGTTAGCCCCTCAAATTGTATAACACAGGATAGTTTAATGACCGAAGTATTGACAAAGTGTAAAATTAATAATACTGAAATCGCAACACAAATAGAAATTGAAGAAAACCAAAATACTTTTTTGAATGGGGACCAATCTACTGACCAGTTTTTGGAAAAGGTGCCTTCTAGTTCCATGCAAAATAAAAGGACAGACGAAAATAGCCCCCCTTCCAGAAATGAAGAATCTGATTTGAGTAATATTAAACCGTGCGATAATGGCTCGTCAAATATTAATGATAAAAGAAAAGAACATAGTCTGGCGGAGCAAGAACTTGAAAATATGTCCAACTCAGCTGAAGAAAAAAGTAAAAAAATAGAAACCATTCACAGAGATAACAATAAATCTGAAAGTAATGCTGAGAAAAAAACATCGGCGGATGTGAGAGAGAATGAAGAGAGAATAAAGAAATCATCTGATAATGGAAATAAGGAAGAAGACAAAGGTTCCCATTTAAATTCAGATGAACAGATTACAGTTGATGACCCAATAGTTAATTCAAAAGATGAATTAATGTTAGATATTGCTGATCATCCAATAATCTCTTCACTAAACAAAGATCATTTGTTGAGTAAGGGGATTAAAGACAAAGAAATGGATAATAACATTGTAAATGACTTATTAAAAAGTTCACAGAATAGAAAAAAGGTCCATGAAGATGGTGAAAATGGGAAAAACTCATCTGTTTCAAAAAATAAAAAGCCATTATTGGTTGACAACTTGGCAAATGAAGCAAATTTAAACAATGTCGATGACCTGATAACCTGTTCAGAAAGAAAAAATTATAGTGAGAGTGACGACAGGATATCGGAAGTTAGCGACTTCAATGATTCACTGACAAATTCAAAGAGCAAAGATAAAGAATATATAGATGGTGATAAGCGTGAAAATTATTCACTTCCTGATTCAGAAAACAAAAAGAAGTCAGAAGATACAAATCAACACATTGATACAGAATGCAATCAGATCTCAAAAGTTATTGTGGATGAATTGCCAACATGTTCCCAAAACAAAGAATTGGCATGCGATGATAATGATGAACAGAGCAATTTTTCAACTGATTCAGTAAACAGGAAACAGTTAACAGGAAACGATGTAAGCAGTGTAATAGAAACTGTCTTACCTATTTCAGAGCAGGTCTCTTTGGGAAGCGATGAACTTAGTCAATTGTCTGATACAAGTAATAAAAATAGCACCCTGCCTGTATCAGAAAACATAGATCAGGTAGATGTATCTCCACCAGAAAAATGTCCACAAAGTCAAGAAGTAGTGCCTGAAAAAGTAGAGGAAAATGTCACCACAGAACCACAACAAAAAGCATTTATTAGATGTGTTAACATTGCTAATCTTTTAGCTTCTGATGTTTCGGAAGTACCTACCCAGCCCCAAAAAGCTAACATTGCTAATCTTTTAGCTTCTGATAATGTTTTGGGAGTACTTACCCAGCCCCAAAAAAAGAAAGGCGTTTTACCACGTATAATACGTATTGCCAAACCAAGAAAAATTGTCACATTTCTTGATGATCCAATTGAAATTTTATGTTCTCCTGAAAAAATAATTGACAGACGCCAAACGCCTACGGCCAAAAGTCCCCCATCTATCTTGCTGAAAGGAAAGGAAGTGGTTAACGCAAAATTAAAACGTATTGTTCAATCTCATAAAATGGCAAACAATATTTCGTCCAATTCTGACTCCGATATTTCAAGTACAACACAAGAATTATTTAAACGTATAAAATTAGATATCTTAGATGGTCGGTGTCAAGCTTTTGTCAATTTAGAGAGGGAGCCTCTAGACTCTTGGGCTTATGCAGAATCGCTGGCCAAATACGGAATTAAAAAAGTGTACAATGAACTAGGGGAGCTCTATTCCAAAGAAGCTAAAAATAAATCTGTTGACATGGTGAATGAGAATGCTAAACAGGCAGATTCTAGCAGCTCATTAGATAGTGTCAAGACAAAAAATGAATTAAACGAGAAAGCCAAACGGTCTGTTTTGAATTCTAGTAGTTCATCAGATAGTGGTGATGTTTTGCTAAATTCAAGCGCTGTTAATAAAAGTAAAACAAATATTACATGCAGTGATTCAGAGAGTGATGTAAATAACCCATCATCTGGACTCAAAAAGAAAAAAAAATTTTACAAAAGGCGTCATAAAAATCAAGACCTGTCAGATTCTGAAGCGGAAATTGAGAGCTTTCTTTCGTTACCTAAACGAAAAAGAGAGAGGTCGAGAAAGTCTTCAATTGATTGCCCAGTTACATTAGCGTTAGAGGAATCAACATGCAACAGTGCAGATGAGGAAAATAATGAAAGTGATGAGGTTAGTGAGTTATATTATGACCCTCGTTTGTAAAGTTTGAGATGAAAGTCAGGTCACATGAAATGAACAATTCATTTATTTGACTTCGGTCGAGGTTTGAGATCAGCGAAAGGCAGGTGAATGGATATTTATCATGTGACATATCTTTCCATCTCCTGTATTCTATAAATTGCAACAATTATTGTTCAATTAAGTTCTACACAACTGTGACCATGTTCTAATTACTTTTAGTCTAGGCAGGTTTAAAAATTCAGATAATGGTACAATGTTTTATTAAATGATACAACTGAAATATTTATTTGATTCTTTTCGCAAAGATTGGATGTCAATATGTGAGGTGTGTAGAAACAATGTCACCAGTGTCCACAAAATAGCTGAATTTAATTAAATATGGGTGACCTCTACTTAATGCATTAAACAATCCACACTAAATGGGGGAAATTGATAACAAGGGAATCAAAGTTTGTAATTTATTTAGAAATAAAAATTGTCCATATATGTATATTAAAAAATAAATACAATATCTTTTTTCAAATATGCCGTCAATGATTTAACCCTTTCGTTTGATTTTTTATATTTTTTATTTATTTTTCATGCTTGTGCAAACAGTTGACTACCTAATTGTTGTCTCAGCCTAGTCACAATATTTTCACCTGCTTTTACTCTTTCAATAATTTTTGTTTTAATTCCTAAACCATTTCTTTTTAACACTTTCGTCTTCACTGCTTGAATTTGGCCTTTTTGGCATTGTAACGGTCACACAACAATAAAATATACTAGTAGATAAGCAATTCTCGCATTGGTAACCGCTGCGCGGTCAGAGTCTCAATGTAATCTATATTTCAATGCAGGAATCCTGTATTATATTAATGTATCAAGTTGTAAGTTGTATACTTTGTAATTATTTCCAATATGAAAAAATCATATTTTTGCATTGAAAAATAGTTTCTATGAAAACCCTGATTGCGCAGCAGCCACCGAACTAACAAAAATGACATCTAGATGATGATATAAGAATCGCAGATAGACAATAATAAACATAAAAATGATATTTTATCAGTATAGTGTACATTTAATTAAAGACAGAATCGAATGAATGGTTTTCTTATTCAACCTAGAACACATTAAAAATTTTGGTTATGATCAATTATTCCTACGCAGATTTTGACAAATATAACGTCGCAAACATAACCAAAAATTATATTATCGTAACCAACAATAACATAACGCTTCGCGTCGCTTTGACATTGCGACTAAGAAAGTGCTCTATTCTATGGTAAGAGAAATGACAACATAGATAAGAAAAGATGACAGACGGTCAATATACTTGCCAGTTGTCAAAATTCATATGATTTTGCTAAAGTATGTTTTTTTCTTACTAGTAATAAAGACAATATACACTTCATTTTAAATAGAATATATAAAAGAGAAAAAATTCTAATAATCTTAACCTAGAGATATTAAAAACACTTTTGGCATTTTCGCTACTTTGGCAAATATTTTCTTTTACTGGCAAATGACACTAGTCCAATGAGTTCAATACATCTTATACAGTCCGGTAAGTCATAGATAAAAGATGGGGAAGCGCTATATTATTATGGATTATATCATTTTTATTATAAACTATGTAGATAGCAAAATGTTGAGCCGACTACACAAATATATTATGGCATAAACAATCGTGCCTCGTGGGTCATTTATATACAGTTTTGTAGAGAAATCTATTTTTATTTCAGTGACAAATTTTTTTGACTGCATACTGTATTTCATACTTGCGAGAGACATTGTGTCAAAATATTACTTTTATTTAATATATATATTTTTTTGATTTATGTTCCTTAAATAAGATAAGTGATGGTTAAACCTGACAAACAAACAAACAATTATAAAAACATTTATATTATTAATGTTTTGCGAGTAATATTTAAAAAATAACAATTTACATCAAAACCAGCAATCTCCAAATGTTATTGAAACAAAAAGGCAGTGTCGATTACAAGAAAGGTTTTTTTGAAAAAACTGAGTTACTTTAATACAAATTGTTCAAAATATTAATCTCAAAAACGTATATATATTTAGCACACAGCATCTTTTATCTCACAAACATATATATTTTTAGCACACAACAGGATGAATTTTATGTTTTTTGTAATTACCGACAATTAATGATGGTGGACACTGCCATTTCTACACGTCTCATATATAATATATTCATTTTTTTTTTTTAAATATATAATTTTTATTTTCACTTTGTACTACACACACAAGTTTTAGTTTAATTTACACCTGTAGATAGGAAGAACTGCTCTTCCTGAAACTAGTTGTGATATAACTAAAAAAAAAATGTGTGTGCGTGTATAGTGCAAAATGAAAATAAAAATTATGTATTTAAAAAATAATAATGTTACACCACAAAGTGACTGCCAAATCAATCAATGATATAATATATTAAATTATTTAGTAGCTTTTTAAAATAAAATAATATTATTTGTATAAATAGCAATGCTGTAGGAATTGTGTATTGATATTATTTACATAAATAACTGCTTTGATTTTTTAGAAATGAAGCATACATGAGAACATGCATGCATTTTTAGGTTTTCAGCCCAACTGTTTCATTCCAAACTCAACTTTAACTAATGTAACATGGTTATTTCAAACACTGCTTACTCAGTATAAGAGAGCACGCTTGAAATAGGCCATCTCAACACACTAGTTAAAGTGGACACTGGAATAAGTTTCCAAATCTAAGTGACATTGCCATCTCTTTTCTCTCACAGTCTTAATAGATCAAATAGATTAACTACCAGAAAAGAAACATTGCTGTAAAAACTATTTCAGCTTCTCTTACCATATTATCAAAAGCACTAATCCTCTTATCAATTGTTTATTTGGCTTGGTAATTTTATCAAAATATCTTCCTTACCAAAACTCATAATCATTACCAGTAACTGTAAATTGTGTTATTAAACATGATTGAATATCAACAATTTGTAACTTTTAAAATTATTAGTGTATTATAAAATGGTTTTCAATTTTATTCATTTTTTCCCTCTCGATTTGCACCACTTTTTGCTGGTTAATGGTTCTGTTTTTTGACAAAACTATTGTGTTAGACTCAGACATATAATAATAGAAGAAAAAAAATATTATTTTAGTACAATTTTAATTTTTATCGGAATGTGTTTGAGTATAATTTTATTTTGCCATTGTAAGCAAAATATCACACTAAAAATACACATTAAAGTGGCAATGGGAATTAACAAAAGAAATCAAAAATGTGTAAATGGATTTCAGAAACATTTTTTAAATTAGACTGTACCAAAGAGACTCACTGTGCATCAGTGCTGCACTATATTTATTGCGGTGGAAATAAAATTGAAAACTAAAATCAAGTTCTCCATTTATTTATTTATTTTCACTTCTTTGTGTATAATACTTTAGTGTGTTTTTATTTTTGGTGTACTATCTTAATAAGAAATATAATATAACAATTGTATGCTGTATAGTAATATAGATATTATGATTTTTTATTCAATCAGATGGGTCGCAGCTTGAGGCTGAAGGGCCGAACAGAGCCGGTGGCATCTCCGGAACAATCCAAGAAAGAAAGGTAATAATATTCATACGTGTAATTATTCATGTTGGCTTGTCCATCTTAAATTTCATTTGAAAATAGTGTTAGCTGATACATATAATTTTATTAACAATATTTGAGTATGTCCAAGAAAACACAATTACTGGATTTAAGTTAATTAAGTGTTTCTACATGGTAGCATATATACAATTTCCAAAAATTTGATAGATATGGAGGTTGATTGGGTGGAATGGTGAACGTTACATTGTGTAAAGTGATCACTTAAGCCAGCCGAAGACAGGTCGTAAGTCTTGTAATACCCGTACTTCCTATGTAATATAATAGTTTTGTCTCTATGAGATATATTTTTTAATATTCTTATTGTGGTTTATTTGTCATTTTACGATTGAGAGTAATGAAAATAAAGATCATACAGGGAATTAACTTGGTATTGGTAGTGGGCATTATCTAGATATGTGTGTTATAAAATTTAATTTTACGGCATGGCTGAAAAACATAACTGAAGATCTATGAATTTGCTTGATTTGTCAGATTGTACATTTTAAGTATTGAATGTTTTCTTAGCAATACATACATTCTGAAATCATCATAAGAAAATTAATATTTTGGTCGATTTGAGGGTATTGAGGTAAAAAAATTGAGCCTAGATCAAAGATAGTGGCAGATAAAAATAAAATAAAAACGCACAAAACTACACACTGATGGGGTTACATATTGTAAAAAAATAAAAAAATGTTTGAAATGGTCAAGCAAACCACACCTGAGTGATTTCACATGGAATGACTCTTTATCATTGTCTGTTTTATGTGACTTTAGTAGGTACATTATTTTATTTCTGTGTTGTACCTTATTCTTTCTAATATTGTTATAAAGTTATTCTAATATTGAAATGCAATAAAATACTAATCTCACCTTGTATATAACAGTGAGATACAAAATGATTGTTGCATGTTCACCTTTTCTTCAGAACCGTGCATATAATGTATAAATAGTAGTATATAATATATTATACTTTTCTTCTCTGATCATCAGGAACACATCCCACGCATCAACTACCTCCGATAAAGACAAAGCCGGTGATTCTTTGAGTAAAAAATCTAAAGAGAGTACGCTACTCGACACACTGCTCAACGGAGATCTCGCATCTCCGGACAGAAGCGGCAGTGACATTGAACGTTCTTGCGGTAAATATAAATATTATTTGCTGCTGTGGTTGAAATCATTACATTGACGCTAAAAAAATAATATGTACATTTTTCCAGTTGGAGGTATTATTAATATATTTTTATATAGTTAGGTTTTTGTCAAGTACATAGTTAGGTTTTCTGGCAATGGAGGTCGACAGTTGGATTTTGTTACTGGTCATCCGAGTTAGTTGTATTTTCAAAATGCAAATGCTTAGTTTTAAAAATGTTTAAATATTTTTCTTGTATCTAAGAAAATTCAATATTGGCTGTTTATGAAATATCTACA
Organism: Eubasilissa regina; assembly: GCA_022840565.1. Classification (NCBI taxonomy): domain Eukaryota; kingdom Metazoa; phylum Arthropoda; class Insecta; order Trichoptera; family Phryganeidae; genus Eubasilissa; species Eubasilissa regina. The sequence goes on along the minus strand of JAINEB010000020.1, from coordinate 11,839,480 downwards.
GAAATATCTAATATATAATAATTATTGTCTAAAAATATGTGTGATTGATGCATTATTCAAAAGGAACAATAAAAAATTAATACAATATATGCAAGAACAAGTTTTATTGATTTCTTTTAAGAAAAATTTGTAAGTATAAATGTAATTACGACATTGTTTTTATAAAAGACCACCTAGACCAGTTTTTTTTTTTAAAAAGTGTCAAGATTTTAGAGGTGGCAATTTTATCAATTTTGTATTCTGTAAGTAATATTTTCATTAAAAATTGTGGACTCCTTCAGCCTCTAAATACATATCATAATTTTACTAGGAGAAACGTGGTACCATTATATATTTGGCTAACATTATTTCCATACTACCTGCCAAAAGCGACATCTTTCAATAATCATATTATTATTGAGAAAAAGAAAAAAAGAGAAATGCTCTATACCATATAAATGATTTTTGCATTGCAATTGACACTAAGCAGTTGATATACATTTAGCTAAAAATATGTGTTCTTATAAAATAATATTCTTTTGAAAATAAGTTATAGATATAAAGAAAATATTTTGTGCGGATAGAAATGTGGTTTAAGGATTTAACTTACCTTCACTCCATTTCCTACTGGAGTAGACAGAAAGGATAGAATTGGGCTCGAGCAAGTTATTGAATATATATTATATGTACATTTTTATATTTATTTTAGAGTCAGGAAACGAACCGAAGGAATCTAACTCAAAAGCAACTTTCTCTGAGAAGCCAATGGAAAGAATAAAGAATGATTTATTAGATGACACTTCCAGCAGTGCTCGCGAGTCTCCGGGAAAAGTCAATGGTAAAGGAAAAGCTGCCAAAAATGATGAGGACGGAAACGAGAGTGATAAGGTGAAAATTGTCACTTGCTGCCATATTAATAATTTAAAGTTTATTGAACTTTATCACTAGCTTTATTGGCATATTTTGCTTTTTGTGTTATTTTAATTCATCTTGATTAGATATGGTGGCCTACACTATTACAGTAAAAGCTTTTTAATACAAAATAAAGGATCAAAATTAAAAAAAAAATTGATTTTCGAATTAGAAAAGTAGAATTTCATATAAATTTTGTAAACATTTATAGGTGTACTACAAATATACATTTTCTCTAAACATTTTAAAATTTGATGTATTTGGCCAATGTTAGTCCTAATTAAATCTGTGGAGCCAACCACCGGAGGCTCCAAAATCATTAATCCCCAATTCATTGACTAATGAATGTCCTTTCTCAATGAAAATTATTCCAGAAATTGGAATATTGACCATATGCATTTGAGAAAAAATTCAAACAGCGTCTTGCTTTCCAGCTCTTCGTGTTTTGCCAGGCGAATACTTCGACGCGTGTTACTTTCCTTCAACTTATGATACGATTCTTAAATTTTCAAGTGATTTTCCAAAATTGTTAAAAAAATCAAATCAGCGATATCATATTTTTCGTGATATTTCCCATACTGTCAATTTTACTTTCCATATCTTTAATTAAAATCCATTTTCTTAGAAATCGTTAATGTTTTATACGTACTACGAACTGACACCATTTTAAATTATAAATTTAAAGATAAAATAAAATGCGAAAAGGACTCAAATTTAACACAAGATGGCAATAAAAATATTAAAAGCAATATTCTTTACACTTATCAAAGAACACTTAATAAAGGGTCTAAAATCTCAAAGGAGTGTCAGTTTTCACGAAATTCACAAATAAAAGGAAAAAAAAGAGTCAACATGTCAGTCAGATGACAGTAATATTTTCAAAGTATTTGACACAAAAATAACTAAGTATCGTTTTAAATGTAGAAGAACATAAAAATATTCAAGCATATAAAAATGAGAAACTTTTAAACTCCGAAACTGGCGTGCAAGATGACAACTTCAATTAAACTCATCTTTTGGCGGGATTTCCATCTTACCCTGTCCGGCGCATTGGGGATGTATTTACTCTTATAAAGATGGTCAAACCCCGTAGGGATTAGGTGGCGGAGTTGGTGCAGGTATAAAAAATATAGAATTTTGTATGAAAATTCATTTGAGGGGGATAAAATATGATATTTTCGAATTATGACGAATTTTAAAATAAAGTCGTTTGTATTAACGAGCTTTAACTGTATCTCTGAAATTGTAAAAATACTAAAGAAAGTAGCACACGTTCTGTCATGCATCCTTTGTGTAAGGTTCTGTGAAAACTTTGTGATAAAGTAAATAAAGTTTTTTTATATTGAAATTATTAGCTATAAATCGCGGATATCTTTATAAGAAATCACTTGAGTATTTAAAATACAAAAATTATTGTCAGCATTACATTTATAAGAAATTGCTGGTCATGAATGATAAATAAAAATGTCAATAGACATACAAAGTGTCATAGAATATTTTTTACGTTGTTTAATCCGTAGAGCTAGGGGTCATTAAATATTTGATAGCTTATATCAATTATGCAGCATGATTATAAATTTTGTTGTAAATGTTCACGTAATTCGCATGTTTATGTGTTTTTAAATCCAAACTCGCGTGACTACGCACTCATCAACAGTTTGTGAACATCTGCCCCCTGGCCAATCACGGTGCTCTTCTTTATTGCAATAATGGCGCGCTTCGCAGAGCTGCAGCCGTATTGAGTTATGACTATCAAATTCTGCAGATTTGTTATTTCGGCAGTGATTGTAGGTGCATTGCGAATGATGTATTTTTACTAACCCTTGTAACCCCTTATTAAAATAATTTGAATAATTTTCATTGAATTTAAAAAAAAATTATTTGTAATTCGGATTATTTTATAAAATTTCGGTATATTTGTTATTTGAATATCAATTAACCTATCCATCTACTTACATATACATTCAATTGTAATTTTTCAGGATGTAAAGAATGAAAAAGAGGATGCCGACAGTGATTCCAGCTCCGGGGTAAAGAATAGGTAATCATATTATTAAATATTTTTTATTAGATATTAATTTACTAAATTAGAATGATACTAAGAATATTCTGCGTATAAATGTCTATAAAATGACATGACACTACTGATTGTGAAGCTTTACTGTTCTAGATGAAACACATTTTTCTCTCAAGGTGTAGTGAGCAGAATTTGCTATTTTTTACTATCAAATTCTTTTCTAATATTAACTATTAAATCATTAAATATGAAATGTGTTATTTATTATATCTCAAAAAAGAAGCAGTACAATTAATCAAAGTATACACCTAAATTATCGGCACAGTTGTGCTATCTTAATTGTAGCTTGTTTATGCTGGCAGCGAAGTAACCTGGAGAGCGGAGTGGTATTGAAGTTGTGAGAGACATTTTCCGGTTAAATATTGAATATATCTGGATGATGTGGTAGTCTGTTAGTGCTTGGTCAGGTGAATACAGTGGGTGACAGAGTTTCTAAGTCCAGGTCCTGCAGTTTGAGGAGTGTTCGTGTGACACGTGGTCGAGTAATGTCTTGCAAGAGGATTGGCCTGTCTCTATTGACCAATTGCGGCTGTTTAATTGCAAGCTCCTTCATAATTTTATCCAATTGGTTGCAATAGACATTCATTGTAATTAATTGACTATGTTTTATGAAACTGTAGTGGATAATGCCAGTTAATGTTAGAGATATCTGCGCCGCATTGGTTCCACGAGAGAACACATATTTGAAAATAAGATAAATTTTTGACTTATCCATGATTTCACTAAAACTAATCTGAAAAACACAATTCAAAAGTTAATCACAAATTAAAATGTGTTTGAAAAAGTGATGATGTACCTTCACAATAAAAAAAAAACCAAGAACTGTCAATTAACTCTCAAACAGTACTCAAGGAGAATAACATAATCTTTACATACGTGATCTCACAAAATCTCAGGTGTTTAAATTTTAACTGTTTTTTTTTTAGATCAAAGGCAGGCAGCATAATTGAATTAGATTCTGAATCTGAACCAGATTCAGATGAGAAACCGAGGAAGAAGAAGTCTGCACAGAATGGTAAGAATTCTGACAGTGAGGCTCTGGATGACGACAATGACAAGGAATCAGAGACTGACGAATCAGAGATATTTGTTCCATCAAGAAGAAAGAGAAAGCCTAAAAGTAAGTCATCAGGAGATTCCAGTGATGATTCGGAGAAAGGAAAAAGGTAATTTTTATAACTCTTTCTCTATTTTTTTCTTTCATTTTAAATTTTTATTTTGTTTCTACAAAAATATCCTTAATGGTGTTATTAGGTTTAATGTTCGCTGCTCGCCTCAGAGTAAGATCCATATAGTTGGTGAAACTAAAACACCTAAAAAATAACAATACACCCCCTTGTTAAATCAAAATTCAACGTTATTTTAAAGTATTAAAATATTTTATAATGCAATTTATCAATTTTTCATGTCATGCATCAGATATTTATTCTCCTGATACACTTGTTGAACATTCAACACAAAACTTATAAATAGATAGGTTTATGGTAATTACTCATCTTGGTGCATTTCCAAACATGAATCGCCGCAAATTAGATTTTTTCGATTTGCGAGTTGTTGGTCGTTTTTCGCTAGCGTTTTAATGATTTTGAAGATTATTTTATACTCAGTAATTAATATCATTGGAAAGCTCAGAAATGTTGCACAATCTGGGTATTTTTTGTTTGTTTATAGCAGTGTCAAAAAAGAGTTCAGGATTTCTGATACGCTTGTAGAGCCCTCTATTTGAAATTTTGCTATCTTTGATCACTCATTCCACTCAAAACATTATTTTATCTTGTTGGTTTGGCCACTTCATATTTTTCTTTTGAATTGCCCTCATAACTTACCGGTTTGGGCCCGATTCGACTTAATGCTTTACACTGATAGTCGAGATTTCTGATTTAATCATTGTTTTTTTTTTTTTTAGTAAGAATAAGCGGCGTCGGATAAAGAAGTTGTCCGGTGACGAAAGTTCGGGAGGATCGGGTGACAGTTCTGGCAGTGATGGAGAGAATAATAAAAAAGGTCGCAAGAATATCCGAGCATTAAAAAAATCCAGTAATTTGGGCAGCGCCACGCGAATAGCAGCTCGCAAAGAGAAAGAGAGAGTTGCCAGGATAGCGGAGAGGCAGAAACTGGTAATTAGATCTGAATTACAACCCCTCTAAACCTAAGCCACTGGGTAAAATTATTATATGTTTCAATCACAGACCAGTAAATGAATAGACATGAAATAAAGTGTACATATAGGAGAGGGGTTTGGAACATTAGTTGCGGGATGAGGGGCGATCTACATACCTTTTTGGTGGAGACATAAGTCCGATAGTTTATGACACATTTATGCAACAGTAAAAGTATTTACTCTTCGATAAATAAATCTTTGTGTAAACAAGATGTATTTTTACATTAATGCATATTATATTATCAGCATTTCAATTTATGTTCCAATCAAGTCATATATTTTTTAAAGGTCACAGAGTTATTTGATTGCGTAAGTGGTACCAAAATGATCACATGGGTGATACCAAAATGAAAATAATGGGACAAGAAATTTTGCATTAGTTCATGTCTATATATTTGGTGGTCTGCGGTTTCACTTCTCTTATTCACTTTCAAATTTATTTAGAATTCACAGTTGTCTGGGATCTCTCTCAGAATATTCTAAAGAAAAAAGTACTTGTGGATCGATTTATAAACATTTATAATTAAATGAAAACAATTTTTTTTGTTTGCAGTACAATGAAAGTTTATTTGATGAGTCTGGTAAGCCGGATGAAGTGATCCAGTTGGATAAAGTGGTCTTGGATTTTGACCCGGAGACCAAGGAGCCATCCATCAGTGTTGACAAAGGACTGGTGGCAAAACTTAAGCCCCATCAGGTATATATATATTGATGTAGAAATTCATTGTCGTAAAATAGAAATTGACTCATTGCAATAAAATAATTCTAGTTTATTGACCAAATAATATTAGAATCTTCTCAATTGAGAAAGGTTAAAATGCGTGCTGCGGTCTGAACTTCTGACCATCAACAAATTAGTAACATTATATGATTTTAATTTCATAAAGTTAGTTTCATCTCATTTTTTTAAAATGTGTATTCAAAATAATATTTTTTAATGTGCATACGTAAGAACTTTAAAATTTCTATAATTTATTTAGTTTTTTGATTATATTTCTTCTAAAGATGTTTTTTTTTGGACCTAACATATAAGCATTGTACATACAGCTACAAAAAAAACCAGTTTGTTACATATATTTTACATAGATTTTAAAATGCATTGCCCAACTAGGCAAGTCTGTTTTAGGGCAAATTATGCCCTAAATATATATACATATTTAGTAATTAATATCCATAATTATATTATTCCTCACTATAATAGGGTAACATTGCTTTAGGCACACACAAAAGAAGAATAATTACATAATTGTTATATTTAAAATAGTAATTTAGTGTTATTTTCGAGTTTTCAAACTGTTAATTCATGGTGGAATTCCATTTTAATGATTTAATTAAAATACTTTTTTCCACTATTTATTATTTTATGGTTTGACCTGACTTAACCAGTCTGAAGATGGAATGACAGGCTCAAACCAGTAATGGTTACAAATTAATAAATAGTGGAAAAAAAGTTAAAAAGTGTTTTAATTAAATCAGTAATTTAGTGAAGCTCTAATCTGTAGAAAGACTATACACGGGTAAACATTTATTAAAATGTAGTTTACCTGCCCAAACATGTAATATGTTTGTTTTTGATAGGCAAATGGCATAAAGTTCATGTGGGATGCGTGCTTTGAAAGTGAAAAGCAGATTAAAGAAAAGGATAAAGGTTCTGGCTGTATATTGGCTCACTGTATGGGGCTTGGAAAAACATTACAGGTTTGTTATTTTTAATAACTTTTCATAATTTGTGTTTTGAATGGAGATGAAGAATGTAATGATGTTTTTTCTCGAGGAAAGCAGATGAAAATGTATATTTTTTACTTGCTTTAACTACTAGAATAACCGAGAGATATTAAAAAAAGCAACTATAAAATTTATGAATTAAATACAATAGGATATTGACATGTCCAATCAGTTAAGTTTATTATTATAATGAAAAGTACATTAAATCTGTTTTCGCTAATAAATCATTCTTGATGCTTTTCCGATCTCCCAATTTTATGTTTTGATTGTGAAGTAAATGGTAATACATGATGAGAAAACAGGCCGATATGAGTCATTTGTGTCTGATAACTGTTTTACCAGTAGAGCTCAAAGCTCCTGAATCTCAGTGGTCGACTTGATGATGTGATTATTTGTACTAAAGCGATATTTCTGACTTGCCATGTAACAATTTTATTGTAACCAATTAGCAATTGTAAATACTACGAATTGTTCAGTTAAGGCACCAAAGATTTATTAAAACAATTCTCTCGGTGTAGGTGGTGACTCTTGTTCACACTCTGCTGACTCACCGGGAGCAGACTAAAGTGGAGAGGGTGTTAGTGGTGTGTCCCCTCAGCACCGTCCTCAACTGGGTTAACGAGTTCAAGATGTGGCTGGAGCATGCAAATTCTGAAGAGGAAATCAACATATTTGAACTCTCAAGGTATTTAAATATATATATCGTGAGGTGTTAATGCCTCTCTAATGTATTTTTGAAAGAGTGTGAATGTGCATTGGATTTTTTTGATTATCAAATTTCGTATTTTGTCTTTAAATTTTTATTTGAAAATTAATAATTTAAATTAGTTCATAATAATGAATTGATTCAAAATTAAGAGTTTTTCATAATGCAATTTTTTTGGCTTCCGATGTATTTATCAATTAACCTTTCCCTTACACTGCTGTAGACTTTTGGGATTTTAAAATTGGATAAATATTAATATTTTACATTTATTACTTATATTAATTATTAAAATAATACTTGATATATAAGTGAATATATATATCAATTATTGTGTAAATGTGCTAAACATAAGAAAAAACATTGGTCATCATGAACGACAGTATAAAGACGCGTAAGACACGTATAACTTGGCCAGCGCATGCTTTGCCACTAAAGTGATGATCGAATCATCCGAAATCCTGCGCCGTCCGCACCTCTCAGCACGTAAACATACATGTATTGACAAATTCACGTCAGATTCTTCGTGAAAACGATTTTTTATTGTTGCGTGTGGTTAATACTTCTATATATTGTAATTATTTTATCTAATACATACATATACAGTAAAACCGCGATATAACGAAATCCGATATAGCGAAAAATGACATATATCGAAAAAAAAAATCAAAGTTTAGTCCCTAAAACCAATTTTTCATACAAAAATGCATTTATATAACGAAATCCCGTTAATATTTATAACAAAATCATTTTTGTCCCGTACGAAAAAATGCCAATACATTTATGTAAATTTATAACGAAATAAAAAAATGATAAAAGATGAAAATATTATTTTGCATTTACAAAGCCGCGCCGATGCATCTGCCGTATGCGAACGGTTTTATGGCCTTTTCGGCGGTGCGCGGCGGTCGGCCGACAAGGTAGTAAAACAATTTAAACTTCTTCTTGGGCTCATAGTAGGCCCATCAAACCATTTGACATAATTCTTGCGGCGTTCTCTTAGACACGTTTTACGTACGCATACGCCTCTAATGTGATTGCAATCCCAGACCCAAACAACTGTAAAATACAAAAATTAACAGGAACTCCCCGAAAGTTGCAGTATGTACTTATTGGAAATGTCAGTCTCAGTGTAACGTCTGGTAGAGTTAAGTTTTTCAGCTTTTAACGCGATTATTGCACGACCGAACTGAATATTTACATAAATTCATTTTCGTTTACAATTGTTTTCGTGTGAACTCGTCAATAATATAAATAATTCGTTAAAATATTTTATGGACTATTTCTGTATGGCATTTTGTATTTCTATTAACTATTGTTTTCGTGTATTTTAAGTGAACAATGTTAACGATAATTTTTAAGTGAACAATTTTAACGATTATAAATATATTTTGAAGTGGTTGCCGCCGTTACCGGTAAGTACCTTCGTAATTTATATACGATTCATTCATGCCGCGATTCAACTGTAAAATTGTTATTTTTGAATTATTTTGTATGTTTCATGCCCAAAATTATGTTTGAAGCGGCTCTACATTTAAACACAATTAAAATATTGTTTTGTGTTTGCAATATTCTGGAATTTACAAAAATATCTTCCAATTGGTGTTGAATAGGTTCTGTTCTTAATTTAATTCCTTTGATTATCCATTTGCTTATCTGTTTTAATAACAAAACTACTAAAAATATGTAGGTATTCAATTCCTTATGGCCTTCTTCCTCCTTTGTTTGCAGAATTTGCGATCCTTTTTGAAGCCGCGCAACATTTTTTTGCGACGGCGCGTAACATATAGTAGGATTTTTTTTATTTATTTTGTTATATGTGGGAATTAGTTATTACGAATTTTTATTTTTTGGGCCCTTGGATTTCGTTATATCGCGGTTTTACTGTATAATGGAGGAATTCCTAAAATATGAACTCTGTATTTAGTATATTTACAGAGATACTCATATAATTAGAGGTAATGTCAATTCAGTTTACATCATCGGAGAGGAAAACAAATATTGCTGTACTTACATGATGATATAAAAATAATTACAATATAAACAATAAAAGGATGAACAACAGAATAAAGTTAAAAATCAACTAAAACATTTTTTAAATTATGCAAAATATAAAAGGAGATATGCCCTAATGTTTTGTAATAATGTATGAATCTGAAATGGAACTTTTCATTGAAAAATATGGAAATATATACAGTCGAACTCGGTTATATCGAGCATAGTGAGGTTACTGTTATCATGAGGAAATACTTATTATCTTGATTCAGGCCTGCTTTCTTCACTGTTACAGTGAGCTCGCTTCACTGATATAATGTACTAAAATATTGTTAACAAGTGAACAAAATACAGAACATGGCCTAAAAACCCTAATTCTTGAGAGGTCATAAAATCAAAAGCAGCATCTGCCGACGAGGTTCCTTATTGTTTACAGGTTTACAGGTTTGTGAATTTTTAGAAGAAAACAATGGGTATTTATTTTGTGTGTGTAGTATGTAGTAGTAAGTTTTAAACTTTAGCAGCAGTATTTTGAATTTTGTTAAGAAATAATGTGATTGAATGTAGTAATTTACTTTAAAATATTTTTGTTCATACAATTTTAGATTTTTTATCTTTCATATGTATTTGATTTGCTTTTAATTTTATTGGCTATTAAATATTTTTTTGTAATAATGAGTAACGGTTATAATGAGCAAATTTAGCTGGTCCCTTCGTACTCGTTATAACCGAGTTCTACCGTAATGAATTTATATTTTAGTAATCTATACATTTTTTTTAGATTTAAACAAAATTATGAGCGCTCGTATCAACTAAAAGAATGGCTGGAGTTTGGCGGTGTGTGCATATTAGGATACGACATGTTTCGTAACTTGTCAGCAGACAATTCCAAAAAATTCAAAAAGGCACAGCTGAATACTTTCCAAAAAGCGCTTATTGATCCAGGTATGTGATATTACTGATTATATTTTTTGACAAAATAAACCCATTTATTAATTTTAAAGAGTGCGGATAACAAAATCATAGCTTTTAATTAATTCCCATCCTTTGTTTGCCTTCAGGTCCCCACCTTGTAGTGTGTGATGAGGGTCATTTGTTAAAAAATGAGAAAACAAGCATATCACAATCCATGAACCGAGTTAAGACATTGCGGCGCATAGTACTCACTGGAACACCCCTACAAAATAATCTAAAAGAATGTGAGTTTTATGTATCCAATTTTAAAAATAAGTTGATAAAATTTTTATTTATCGGTATGTTCTTGTTAATTATATGATGTCATTTGTATCGAGGTGCTAACATAGAATTGCTGCTTGGAAATTTGAGAGTACACATTTTAAAATTCTTCAATCTATTTTTGATAATTTTTTTTTACCAACATCAAAAATATTAAATCTCTTCGTAATAAGACAGTATCATTGATTTAATCGATAGGGAAAGGGTTAATGGGGTTCTACTGAATTTAATAAAATTACATTTTTAAATGCATGTTTTTTTCCAAAGATTTTCAAGTTATTCTGTTTTACTTCCGTATCAGTCAATTAAAATCATCATAAGTATTATTAAGATATTGGTTAAAATTCAATCCATCAACATACAAGTCGTAGCATTACTATTGCACTTTCAAAAACATTTTTAATATAATACATATCTTTTACAAGTATTTTTATAATTGACAGATTATTGCATGGTGCAGTTTGTGAAACCGGATTTACTCGGAAAATACAATGAGTATCTGAACAGATTTGTGAATCCAATTACCAATGGGCAGTATACTAATTCCACCGAGCATGATATTAGGGTAATGAAGAGACGCTCTCACGTGCTCCACACAATGCTTGAGGGGGCTGTGCAGGTATTAATGTTTAATTTGACATGAATATGTTTAATTGTGTGAATGGAAATCTTATAACACGTATTCTGTTTCCAGAGACGGGATTATGCAGTGCTGGCGCCATTCCTCCCCCCCAAGCATGAGTATGTGCTCTTTATATCCCTTACTGAGATACAGATCAAGCTCTACGCACATTATTTGGAAAATTACTCCAGGAGGTAAGTGTGTTCTTTTCTTGACGTCTTTTTATTAAGGTTGTAAATATCATTGACATTTAGGAGTGATGGTTCCAGCCTACATGAAAGTTACAATTTTAATAGGAAAAATATAATACTAAAATAAAAGTATAATATACAATTAATTATTTAAACTTTTACAAAAAAAAATCAAAACAATCTTTCCTTAATGAAAATATAAATACACCTTCCCTAATAAAATCATACAAATATCGCAAAATAATCCCCGACATGTTAACATTCATCATTCACAAACGCTTGCTACGTTGGCCAATGGTATTTTCTCCACGCGGTTTGATGTAGTGTCTGTTTGCATTCTGATTTTATTGATAACAAACATTTTTCATTGCAGCGTTATTCGTTGTAGCATACCTGACCAATACTTTACATATATATGTATTTTTCTGTCTTTACATTGTTTTTCAAAAAGAAGATACAGTAAAACCTCTTTATTGCAAAATCCAAGGGACCAAAAAATAAAATTTCGTAATAAGGCATGGCATTCTGCAAACAAAGGAGGATTTTCTATATAAAGAAAACTCTGAATAATCTATTTAGTTTTGTTGTTTCAACATATAAGCAAATGGATAATAATTAAGAAATTAAATTAAAAACATTTTACGAAACAACATAAGATAACCTAAAATTCGAGGATATTTTTGGAAATTCCAAAATGTCATGCAAATATAAAACAACGTTCAATTTTAACTGTGTTTAATTGTAGAACCGCTACAAGCATCGAGAGTTTCGCATCGGTTAATCGATCTTAATATTTCTTTAAATCTTAAAGAGACGAATTCGGAAACATAGTTTTGTTGAGGGTTAAAATTTTGCTGAAATTATCACAACCTGAAGCCATTTTAGGTTTTCACAAAATGTAAAAAAAAATACTTTAAAGGATAAATTACGGAATACTAGTACATATAAATATCGGTAAATAAACACAAAAACAATTGTAAAATAAACACATTAACGAAAATGTCGTCCGCAATATTACCGCTCATAGGAATCAATGTAAATGTTCAGTTATAATGTAAAAAGTGACATAAGTTGACAATGATAATTAAGGTAAAGGATAATAATGTGCAGAAATACACAAAGCTGACGCGTGCGTGCTCTAAAGTGTGACGTCCTAATCGATTTCGGGGTTTTTTGTTTTCTTCAGCTGGTCTAGATAAGACCCGTTTTTAGATGTGTACACGTGTATGCTTCAGAGCATGGAAAGGGTGCCATTCTAACTTATTTTGACAATGGGCAATAAATCCAACCTTGGACAAATGGAGATTATGCCAAATGGCTTTATAAGGGCTTATTATGATCCCAAGGAGAAGTTATACAAGGGCGCAGCGGTCTGCCAGCGCTAACCGGCTCGATGCGCTAAAGCAATAAAACAATTTACAAATATGATCGTAAACAGCCGAAATATATGTACATATTTTGAAATATTTTCATTGTAAAAAAGTTTTTTTTCATTATATGTTTACGTAACTGATTGGTATTTTTTCATATGGGACGAAAATAATTTTGCTATAGATATTAAGGCGCGACTTACAATAATAATTCATATTTTCGCGTTTTTTACGAAAATGTGGGTTTTTATTATTCATTTATATCAGAAGTTATTCAAAAGATTTGACTTTTTTTTCAACTACTACTTAGATTGGACCTTTACATTAATATAAAATTAATAAACTGAATGTTATTTGTCATAATTAAGAAGATACAAATATTATAAGAAAGACCGCGACCATTAGATGTATTTTAGGCATGGTACGAAATTGAGTCAACACGCTGATTTAATAAATAATGGAAATATATTTTCTTATAATCTTGAAGCCAAGATTACGGAGACAAATCTGTAGGAAACCAAATTAGCAAAATGTTAAAAATGAATAGAGTTATAAATCATTCAATTTGCAGAACATTTGATGAATTTTTGACATTTTTAAAATACTTTGTTTTAGTAAAAACATACGTTTTTAAATAATATACTATATTTACTCAGATGCTTTGAGGCTTCAACTACTATTTAAAACTAAGTTTAATATCAGAAACACAATAATCATTTTTTAAATAATATATTTTCCGTCTTATGAAATACGATATTATTAATTATATCTCACACTGTCAGATGCCATTCAAATATGGCGATGGCGGTTCTAATATCCGCGCTCCGAAATTTTTTAATTAAATTTGCCCATAAAACACATTTTAATACAAATTTTGACTACAATATGAATGAATATTATACTTATTCTTGATACCAATTGCTTATTTTTGTAAATTGTATGGTTTTGGGCTGTTTTTATACGAAAACAGATTATAATTTTGATAATTCAACATTAAACATTCGTCATCTCCCCGGTTTTAGAATCTGACAGTTCATGCATGGCTAACGAATTCGCGGCCAGTGCTTGATGGCTAACGAATTCGCGGCCAGTGCATGGCAGCCAGCGCATGCGCGTGAATCAATAATGGAATGAAAAGTCAATAATATATTATTATATAGATTATTGTTCTGAAATTACTGCCTCCTGTGACTCAAGATGCCTAAGGTCAAAAAGTATCCATTGACACGCTCTAGGAAATGTTCCAATAAATTTTAAATGGTTATAAACTTCTTGAAAATAAATTGTGACGTAAGTTGATAATTTTTACCATTTCTATAACAATTATCTATTTGATTTAACAATATAAATTACATAGTTCAATATACATATATTATGTAGTGCAGATAAACTATTTTTTATTGGAAATATATATCCTTAAAGATAAATTATTTTATCAAAAGAATTATACATGACAGACCTGTCTCATTGATACAAATGTATTTGTTATAGTCATATATATGAATAAACACATTTTAATATTTTATACATAAAAATACTGATAACTAAATAACAATATTAATAATATTATAAATTATTTTCAGGATATTCCCGAACTGAGCATTGAATGTGTGGACTCGTGTAAACTTCGTAAATTGGATGGCAAAAGAATGGTCGACATACACCAATTCTTTTCTCAAATTAATCAAATTTACTCCCACAAATCGATGTTTGGGTGCACATGAATGAATATTGAATATGTGTTGATCAAATTTTGTTTTGAATACGTCTAAAGTAAAAAACAACGAAATTCTGAAGAACGATAATATGCTCGATGAACAACTAATTATTTAACAGTGACTAATAATACTTTTGTCATATTTTCATTTATATTTTAATATTAAATATATACGAGTATGTAATTTATTAAAACAATAAATAAATATTTTAAAAAAAAAACAGTTTTTTTTTATTACAACCGGAGTATGATTATTATATAATATTATTATAAATAGTTTTCTATTCACAAATATAGCTGCTTCAAAAGTTATCAATATTATTTATCAGTATGGGCAAAATTGTAGTATTTTATAATCATATGTTTATTGACACAAACAATGGTTTTTATCATAAACATAACAAATTCTTAGGTTAGAACTTTAACAAATTATTTAATTTTCGCTTGATAATTTCAAATGGCAACACATATGTATTATGAATGTTGAAGAAATGCCTATTTTCTGATAGCTTTATTACCTAGGAATTAAAGAGAAACAACAATTGTATACTTGTCCTTTTCTATTGATACCTTTCACTCTAGCAATATTTACGTAAAAAATAACGCACTTTTATGTTTACTTGATATTGTAAATGAATTAACTATTAGTCTCATCTTGAAAGGGTATGCAAAATGCAAAAATATCTCGAAATTCAAACTGGAAAAATGAAAGTAGCCTCTTAACGAAATTTCGTTATATAAATTCATTTTTGTATGAAAAATTAATTGTAGGGAATTAATTTTTGAAAAAAATTTCGATATACATCATTTTCGGTATAATGGGGTTTGTTTTAACGAGGTTTTACTGTATATATAATATGTACATCTGTATATATTATTCTGATACTTGTATATTGGAAATTGCTTAAGGGCGCGCTTTAAAAAAAGTATGCTTTTGTGTTTTTTATTTATTTTTTTTTACGAAAATGTGGGTTTTTATTATTTATTTATATCAGAAGTCATACAGTAAATTTGACTTTTTTTAAATTATTACTTAAAATAGGACCTTTACACTAATGTAAAACTAATAAACTGAATGTTATTTGCAATAATTAAGAAAATAAAAGTATTATAAGAAAGAGCGTGACCATTTGATTTATTTTCCGTGTGCCACAAAATTGCTTTAATCTAGAAAATTCTTGCATATTCGAAATATATTTTCTTATAATCTGAAAGCCAAGATTACATTACGTGAAACAGACTAGATACAAGTTATTTTTGACACTTGTATCGAATGCGAGAAAATCAACATTTTTATTGACGTCTCTTTCTATTCAAACCTTCCTCTCTCACATGATTTACGTAACAAATAACATAATTAATTATTTCTCCGATACTTCTAAAAATTTAACTATTAACCTCATCTTGAAAGCATATCTAATTCGTGTTTAATTCCTCGAATTTCAAACTGGAAAAATGAAAGCTCGCCTGCCCTTAAATAATTACATATTAAGTTAATTATAAGAAGAAATATGCTTAAAGGAGAAAGCAATCCTTGGAAAGTTAACTCTGTAGTGGTTACTTTACTGTGCCCGAATTTCATTTCTAATCTGGTTCTTTCTGACGTCTAAACAAATTTTTCTCCTGAATCAATTTACTCTTCGCTTTAGAATTTCTTGACTTTGGAATAAACAAAATTTTAAACATATATACTGCTTACCTTAATTACAGGCCAAACCCTGACCGCAAGACAACACCTTCGCTGTTTGCTGACTTCCAATCCTTGCAGAGGATTTGGACCCACCCGCTAGTGCTCAAAGCCAACTCTGAACGATATGAACTGTTGCAGCAAAAAAAGGTGAATATATTTCTATCATGTAAGAATAAATAAACTGAAATATTGGGGACTAGTGCATTTTTTTAATCTCGAGTAATTTATGTAATTTTTTCTTTTCAGAGGGATAAAGAAGAAGATGATGATTCAGAAGGATCTCTAGCTGACTTTATAGATGATGGTGAAGAGGAAACTACAACACCGCAGGTATATTTCAATTCAACTTTTATTTTTCCTATATGGTACAATTGATTCAATATTATTAACATATTTACATAATTTAATTAATCAATATACAGTTTAAAATGTGTTTTTGTTTCTGCAGGAGACATCAATGTCAGAATCGGAACATTCAGATGGCAGTGATGGCAATAAAAAAGATAAAAATAAGAAAAAGGGCAAGCACAGTAAAGTTAAACATAAAAGGGTGACTCGTGCTAATGCAGGTAAGTTTATATTATACACTGTGTTTCTACACATAACACAGCGTAAATGAAAATTATTTATCTTTAAATAATTAATTAAAACATGTTAAAAGAACGCGTCTGTTAAGATTTGAACACCAAACATTTTAAGGAACAAATATGGCTTAGGCACTACACCACACGCACTGTGGTTACTTGTGCGCGTTTTTTACCCGCAAAACACCCTTTTACACATTGTTGCATCTTATTCTTGAGTGCTCCAGGGTCCAAGTCTCCTTTGGCGTTCCTTCATAGACTTAATCACATCTGACAAACGTTCCCATCTTAATAAACATCAAAAATACCAATGTTTTATTTCCATATAGGGATACATTTTATGACAAAATTTTCTCGGTGTCGAACAGCTCAAATTTGTATCGAGTTTTTTTTATTTTTTTATTGCATTTTTATTACTTTGGAGTAAGGCCAATCGTCTTTCTCCTCCAAGTTTTCGTGCCCGTAAAGAGGACTGTCTTGAAAATAGTAGACAAAATAAAACGTATTCCAGATTTGTAGCTTATAGGTTTGTATGCGAGCACACGCACTTGCGATTTATTCCCGCAACTGATTTTAAAAACGCAACCGGCCACATTTTGCTCTGCGGTTTTGTGATCTATGTAAATGTATGGTGGCACCCACACAGGAGTTAAACACGTGCGATTTTTCATTGTATATCGATATACATATGTACGTATATGTTAAACATCAAAGTTGAGTATTTAAAATGAACTAACAAATTGTTTTATTTATCTTCATAACAATAAAAAATTCATAAACAACATGATAAAGAATATACTCAGATATCTGAACTGTTAAAATTTTTTAATTAAATTTAATTTTGTTTTTCTTGTTTGGCGTGTGATATTTATAATTTTCTAAAGTAACCAAAAAAAAATAAGAAGACTTTTATTTTCGTTTCCATAGTTCTGTGATCTTAAATGCAAAATCAGTTTGGATGGATGTACATAGAAGTTTATTATAAATGACCATCACATTCTGCATTTGCAATCCGTAAAACACTTGCATTAGTCATTTGTCTTCCACAGGTGCTTTGCTAATTTAGATATGCACGTGAAAATAGGAAAGCATTAATATACACATAAGTTTTAACATTTTCTAAAATAAATATTAAAGTTTACTGCGACCGCTTCTGTCCACTCGATGGGACATTCTCAGGGAATATGAATATAAATTAAAAAATATTAAATATTTGTTTTTCTCTTACGCTTTTTACTTTCATGAATCTGCTATAATAGAGATTGTTTGTTATTATACATTGTAGTTAAAGTCGACGACGAAGAGCATGAGCCTGAGATGGTGGAATTGCCAGACCAGCCGCGTTCAGAAAATCCAACTGAATGGTGGATGTCTCTCTGCTCCGAGGAGGAACTCGACGCTGTGCGACACTCCAACAAGCTGCTGCTCTTACTCGACATACTCAAGATGTGTGAAGCCATCGGCGATAAACTGTGAGTGATTCTTCATTGTCAGATGGTGTCTTGATCTATTTAACATGGGTGGCTGGTACGGCTCACCTATATCTTTGGGTGATGTACCGTGGTACTGCTTAATTTCAATTTACAATCTAGCTGGAATTCATTCTGAATCCGATTATACTTTTCACCAAAACAAATTTTTCCACTTGAGTCTTCTTCATCATCATCATCATCATCATCATCATCAGCTCTACAACCATATCTCGGTAGCCTCTAGAGCACCACTAGACTATCTGTTGGACATGTATTAACATTCCAGGCTATCTGTTGCGATCTCTCTCTAGTTCCTAATGCTGAAGCATGTAGTGTCTGATTGAATACAATCCACCTTGACTTTGGGCTGCTACTACTCCGACTAACTGTTGTTGAGTTAGGCCAGTGGTCGTCTTATATCTTTGCCAGCCAATTTGTATAATCATTCCTATTTTTTTTCTTTTTCTAAGGGATTTGGTCTTACGGAAAATTAAACAGTTTGTACCAAATAATTGAAAACATTGATAATCTCATACATTTATTTAAGATTATTTTGATGTTATCTCTAAAATAAATTTTTCAGCTTGGTGTTCTCTCAATCTCTCTACTCGTTGGATCTGATTGAACAATTTCTGTCTAAAATTGATGATGCAACTCAAAAGGGAGAACCCGATGAAAACTTGGCGGGTCATGTTGGTAGGTGTATTATAATAATGTTACTTTTATAGTTGGCGTAAATTTGAATTTGAATGCCAAAATTGCAGTACATTATAGTTTTTGAATTTTTTTTTTATTTTCCCTCAAGGTTCGTGGTCACAAGGCTTGGATTATTTTCGATTGGATGGATCTACCTCCTGCGAAAACAGAGCTATTTGGTGTAAAGCTTTCAATAGGGAAGATAACCCCAGAGCGAGGTGAGTTAAATGTTTTAGAGAGGTATTATGATTTTCAATGATATGAGAGCTATTTGGTGTAAAGCTTTCAATAGGGAAGATAAACCCAGAGCGAGGTGAGAAAAAATATTCTAGAGAGGTATTATGATTTTCAATGATATGAGAGTTAGATAAAATCTTAAATATCCCCTTTTGATAAAAATCATAAAAAATAATTAACATACGTCCTTGGATGTAGCGGTTAACACAACCTATTTTCATGTAATTTAAATAACAAAAAATCCAGACAAAGGCAACAAATATGCAAAAGTCACAAAAAAATGGTAATCATGAATGCAACCTATAGTTTTTCAAATGCGCATTCTGGAATAATAAATCTTGCTTACATTTCTTGCAGTAAAAAAGTGCAAGAACAGTGGTGTATCTATAAAAATTAAGCCCCAATGCAAAATGGTATAAAGACCCTCCCTGTATATGTATTGTATATAAAAACTATGAACATTAAGTATTATGCGTTAATAATAGTGAAATAAAATTGGACTCTTGTCTCCTTTAATATTCACTCTTTCTTGAAAAGAACAAATGTGTTTTAAATATTTATATGAACTTGCAACTGAAAAAAATCATTAAACAAATATCAGATATCTCATAGAGACAAAGGTATTTTTAAAATTATATTTTATAGGAATTATGGGGTAATTACAGGGCTTAATTATATGGAAGTATGGGGGTAATTACAGGGCTTACAACCTGTCTTCGGCTGGCTTAAGTTAAAAAAAATGCATTGTCAGTATACGTTCCGTGTTTTTGCGCACGCCACCGCTGTCAGCATCATGATCTATTATTTCAGCTTTTTATGTGCCAAAATGTTTATAAAATAATTATTTTTTCCTGTATAATGAAAGTGTGTGGCGATGTGGCGAGTTCAATATTAAAAACAGGCTTCTTCAAACAATTCACCAGTGCTTGACGCAATAAAACATTTTAAAAATAAAACAACGCAACAAAACGTAAAGGACATTTTAATTTGATTAGCGGTCGAATTTGCCTTTTTCATCAAAATTGGGCAAGAAATTGGAATAATAATGGATAAATAATGAAAACCTTATAATCTTCATAATTTGTTGAAGCTTATTATTTTTCTGCGATTTTTCAAGTTTGAACTTAGAAAAGTATTCAGGATTGGATTTTTCCCGCTGATTTTATCTTCGACAGTTTTTAAAATCAGTTCCATTTTTCAAATGATCAAGAATTTACACGAATTACAAGATGTTCATGCCATTTTTGAAAACGAAACACGAAAAAAAAAAATTATAAAATAGGTTGTGTATTAAATACAAAGATTTCAGTTTCTTTATTACATTAAACAAGTCGCAATATTTCATAAAATAATAGATTTGTTGCACACAATTCATTTGTAAATTATTAGATACAAAGAAAATTGTTCAAATTATTTTTATTAGGGGTTGTAAGGGTGAGTAGAAATATATTATTCACAATGCGCCGACAATTATTGTCAAAATAACAACAAATCTTATAAATCCACTGCAGAATTTGATATACATATATATACACACACAGTGAGCTCTAAGCGCGCTGATCTATTGCGATAAGGAACAGTGCCGTGATTGGCTAGGGGGTGAAGCTAGCTACAGATGTTTACGAAGGGATGATAAATGCGTAGTCAGGCAAGTAGCGATTTAAAAACATGTGAATATGCAAATTATGTGAACAAATTATTTATTTTGGCTATAAAAAATGCATACAAACTATCGAATTATCGGTAGAAATTTGTATGAAATGTTATTTTCGGGGCTAAAATTTTTGAAAAATGCGCGAATTACGTGAAAATTCGAAATACAGATATACAAATTAACCGAGTTTTACTCTATGTGTTAATATATGGACTCACTTCGAGTCACCATCGCCATCTATGAACCAAATTTGATAATCTTTTTTTCCCTTTTTTTTTTAAACAGTATATATGTCATCACTATGAGAATTTGCTTTTTTTTAAAATTATTTTGAAGCAATATTCTTTATGTGTAAAATGTGTGTTCTTGGACATATTCTAATATTGCTGAAAAAATCATTGCTTCACTATATCTATTTTCGCTTTGTGGCGATAGTCTAGTCCCTAACCCGACATACAATATTAGCTGGGTAGGTACTATTATAGGTACATCAATAACGTTTCACGTATTTTCCTAATGCACGTAAGAAATAATTTTTTAAATTGTATAGTTATATTTCTTACCGTGGTGTATTATTATTGGTCCATATAGCGCCGGGAAAAGTATCGATATAAAAAGTATTGTAGGGCATAGACAGACTTTTGGGCCCCAATCCACCACTGCATTGGCGTAGTTACGCCACTGCAAGAAACCTAATATTTTGCAAATAAATTTACATATTTGAAATTGTGAAAAATTATAGTACGCAAATGGCGGCAGCCTTATATATAATATACAGTGAAACTTTCATTTTACATTTTTTTGGGGTTGAGCTTAAAACATTGAAAAGTGTAAGTAATTATGTGAATAAATACATTATTTACCGCAATTTAAGTAATTAATAACACAACAAATGAGATCCAGTAAGTAAGCGAGAACCGAGAAGGAGTATTTAGGAAAGTAGTAGGAAACTATTAAATTATTTTAAAAACCAAATTATCAATTTCATATTGAAATCCCTAGGAAAAAATTAGATATAATTTGTAAATCAAAATATTTAGCCGCTCACATTATACATCAATTCTTTTCTACATTCCATAATTTAAAAATTCCAAGTAGTTATTTGAATGCTAAATTTAAATAGTAAAAAATCTATATTTACAATGTGTTACTTATTCCTTGGTGTGCCTGTTAGGGCCGTCATTAATTGTTGAAAAATCAGGAATATCTTTTGCAAATATATAAGATGCACAGCAGTAAATGGAGAAAAACACATTATGTAATCCATCTCTATCCGTTTCCGGAATATATTATTTTTTCTTTGGCTTTTGATATCTCGACATTTGAAGGTCATAAAAATAAATCAGTTATCAGCACTTTTAGGCTCTGCAAGCTGTGAGCGCAATTTAAATTAGCGTGATATTATTGATCACCTGTAATTTTGTGGTTTCAGACTGTTTCTCATAACAACTCTACTTGTGATTTCAGACTTTTCCTTATATCAACACGTGCGGGAGGTCTCGGTATTAACTTGTTTGCAGCCAACCGAGTGGTGATATTTGACATGTCATGGAACCCGTCTCACGATGTTCAGAGCATCTTCAGAGTATATCGGTTTGGTCAGAAGAAACCGTGTTACATTTATCGTTTTCTGGCACTCGTAAGTTCTTTCATTTTTAATGATTAATATTAAATAAAATAATCTTTTACAACATTTTAATTGAATTCTTATTGATTAATTCTGCAAATTTTTACTTTTTAGGCCACAAACATTGAGGTATTCTTGGTTTATGTGCGCTGTATTTTATTGAGAAAATGCCACTGAATTTAAATATACAATTATCTCGACACTGAGCTTAAGCATTCTTTCAACCAAATTTTAATGTATTTGGTTTCTTAGAGTTTCCTGGGGTGATTGGCAATTCCACTAGCAACATAGCCTGCGTGTTTATTTCCTAATCCTATGGTCATGGGTTTAATTCCCAATATTATAGTTAACGTTTTGAACTGGAGTTTATTTATTAATTTACACACTCCAGAAATTGCTGGAAAGCTATTGTGAGAAGTTTGTTATATGAATATTTATTTATTTATTTATTTATTTATTTATTTATATATATTTTGACATCCATATTTTTGTAGTTACAGAGGTGGATACATAACATACATAATACATATTTTAATGTGTGGGATGGAGTAGACTTCACCTCTGATATATACAGCGTTGTCCTGGCTACTTTGCTAGACTAAAGTCTGTGTTAAAGTAGCCAGTTTTTTTTTTTTTTTTTTTTCGTGCTGTTGTGGTGTTATTTGGAATAAAAAAATAAATCAAATATGAATAAAAAAGTAAGAATAAAATTAAAAAAATAAAAGTATAATAAAATAAAAATATAATAAAAATATGTGGAGTGGGAGTGTTGTAGGACTAGTGAATTATTAGTAAAAGAATTGTATACATTATAGTAAATTGTTGGATATCCATACTTCTGATTCATCTCTACCTGATTGAATCATATGTTGGGTCCATATTTGTGTAATCTTATAGTAATTGTACGATTTCCAGTTGGTACTGAGTGTATTGTATAGTTTCGGAGCTAGGAACATGTAGAATCTTTGATAAAATGTCGTTGTTGCTCTCGGAACTGGTGTGTAGATGTTTGTTGTTTGTCTAGTGTTGTGTCCATGATTTATTGCTTGGGGAGAGTTGTTATTAGTATGGAAGTATTGAACGAGTCTCAACATAAAGATTTGTCTTATATCAAGGACATTGTACTCTTTAAATATAAGGTCTGATGGATATCTAAAGGGACGACCATTTATTACCTTGAGAATTGTTTTTTGTGCTTTTTTAGCCGACTCCAATATTGTTTTTGCTGCTCCTCCCCAAACTAAAATAGCATAATTGATTAAAGAGTAGCACAGTGCAAAGTACACCGATCTCAAGAGTTTGCAATCAACTATACATCGAATTCCTTTAAAAAAGTAAATTAGTTTTCTTATGCGTTTTGCTAGATTCGATATATGTTCTTTCCAGTTAAGATGATCATCGATCAGTACTCCCAGATGTCGAATAATTTTGACTCTTGTCAGTTTTTCACATTGGCATGCGGACGCCGTGGTCTTGTTTGCTTTGCAGTCATGAACGACGAGTGTAGGACTTTGACGTGGTGTTGTTCTTTCGTTAATACAGAAACATATATATTTTGATTTTTTTGTATTAAGTGATAGGAGGTTCGTATCAAACCATTTTTTCGCCTTGTTCAGACCATCCTGTGCACGAGTATTGACCTCTTCCCAAGACTTACCCTCAAAGCAAATGGTCATCATGCTAACTATATTGAAACTGTTTGTAGGGTACGATGGAAGAGAAGATATATGAGCGTCAGGTAACGAAGCAGGCCATCTCCAAGCGCGTCATAGACGAGCAGCAGATAGACCGTCACTACACAGAGAGTGATCTGGCAGAGCTGTACATCTTCTGTCCCGTGCCAGAAGGTCAACGTGAGGTTCCAAAGTTACCCAAGGACCGACTCTTTGCTGATCTACTGAAACAGCATGACAAAATTGTGAGTTCGTTTTAATTAAAAATTTCTTTTTATGTATCATTTTAAAGTGTTATTTTATATATTTTTTTTCTGTACTTAAAACTCACTCACATGCTAAATTATTGATACTTTAATTATAAAAATATTCTAAATCATTTTAAATTCATAAATTATCCTAACTTGCATAAATTAGCAAATATTTGTTAGGGGCGGCATGTTTTCATTTTTCCAGTTTGAAATTTGAGAAATTCTATGTGAATTACATACGCTTTCATGATGAGGCTAATAGTTTAATTCTTATAAGTATCAGAGAAATAATTAATGACATTATTTGTTACGTAAATCATGTGAGAGAGGAAGTTTTGAAGATAAAGAGACAAGTGTCAAAAATAACTTGTATCTAGTCTGTTCCACGTTTTTTCATATTAATATTATGAAATTAAATAAAATATATATTTTATATGTTTTGAAATCAGACAAAGTACCTACATATATTCAGACTGACGATACATATGATGTTCTATGTTAATAATTATTATGACAGCTTCAATTTATTATTTTGTTTAATATTATCAATTTAAAATGCCATGTTGCAATTTTGTGATCTGCTTGTTTCATACTTGCATAGTATTTATGAAACAAACTTCCAGTGTTTAAAAGACAACGGTGTTATATATAAACAAAATATTTTATGAAATTTGTTACTAATGTTGGGAATAAGTTCAATGGAAAGTGGCACCTTAAATCAGAACAAATAATTTTAACGCGAGTAGTTTCAATAAAGTAAAATTGACAAATGCATTGCATATTTGAAAAAATTCAGATAGTGAGAAAGCCGTGCTTACTTGGATTGTTTCAAATTAATAAAATAATTTTACCTTCCATAAAAATTCCTATTTTGTTTCCATTGATGCCTTAAATCCATTATTACAGAGACAGTCTGTAGTTTCTGCTCTTAGATGCCTGCTCCTACCCATAGATTTCCTACTTGCAAAATATTTTCTTCCCGCTCTACATTCTATTACACCGGAACTTATAAGGGTGTAGATGACTGTCTATTTGAATGAGACGTTTGTGCAGCCGCTGCCAAATTTAATATGTGCAAGCCAGAACATTTTGGAGTTTGGCAAGCTCAACACGGCGGTGAATGAATACATAATGAATTCCAGGCATCGATACGAAACACACAATAAAAGAATTTTACCTTCCAATAAAATTTGTATTTTGTTTCTATCGATGCCTGGAATCTAAGTAATCTCTACCTGGTGCATTGTGAGTTATATGAAACAATACCATTACGGCTTGACTGAAAACACGCCGTAGGGATGCCAGCAGGGATAAAATGTGTCGCAACTAGGGAATCTATGGGTAGGAGCGGGCGTCTATGAGCGGAAACAGCAGACTGTCTTTTTCATAATCTCAGGCATTGATACGGAACACAAAATATGTATTAGGATAAGAAATTTAATATCAGAGTTTTATAAACTATTATCCCGAATCCTCAGATATAATGTTCAAGTTCAATATAATTTGTAGATTTGAATATAATAATTCCAAATATTCATAAAGATTTAACATTTTACGATAAATAAACACAGTCAAACTCAGATATAATGATGACTGGGGACCAACAACATTTACTCGCTATATCCGTGATTCCATCATTGATATGTAGACAGCTTTATTCTTTCATATGTAGTGTTGAAGAAGTCAAATAAAACTTAATAAATATAATAAACATTTTTCACACCACATTCTAATGAAATAGTTAAAAAAATTCACAGCCTTTTTTTTTTTATTATCACTGTTAGCAGACATGTTTCCGATGTAAAGGTTTGTTTCTGACAAATTTGGGTTAAGTCATTATTGGGCCTTCTATGCAATCATAAACATTAAATTGTCTTTTCATGTTTGTTTATTATTCCAATAAATGAGACTGCCTTAGCAATTACAAATGTTTGCAGTGTTCCACTATTGCACCCAGTGGCATGCAGTAGGCACAAAGTTAGGTTATGCTGTTATCGACTATTCTAAGTATAGAATATTAAATATCAAAAAAAAAAGTGATTTTTTTCTAAATTTTGAGAATAATTCTATCAATTTAAATTTAGAAAAGTACAATTGTAAATTTACTACAGCTTGTCAAATAAGTGTAGAAAATAAATGAGAGTGCTACATTTGTTTAAATGGCAACACCAAAATGGTTCAAAGGTAAAATAATGTAACTTTAAAAAAGCACTATGATCCAAGTACATATTTTACATAATGTATGCGAGCTATTCAGAAATCAGTGGTACATACTTCCTGAAACATGATAATTCTACATCATATTCTAAGACAATTGTATATTAAAAAAATTTATTATTTAACGATTTATAAGCGAGATAATTGCATGGAAAGGTGATTTTTTTGTATTTCTTAAATTTGTATATTTAAAATAGTGATTTATTAAATGTTAATTCAAAATAAAAACTATCCAAAACACACACTTAAAGCAAAAAAAAAACATATTTTCACCCGATTGCGTTCAAAAGATTTTATTTTATTGATATTTCATTTTATGAAAGGTGTGATTTGATATTCCGGTGAAACATAAGGAAATTTGCTAAAATAAAATACGTTAAAAAAATGTCTTAATATTGTCAAATGATTTTTTTAAACTGAAACACAGAATTTTATTTTGTTATAATAACTACATAATATTTCAAAATCAGTCTATTAATTCAACACCAGAAAAATAATTATCTTCGTCCGTTCCGTATCACTATCTTCATCCAAACGTATTATTAAGTCATCGATATCCTCATATAATGTTCTGCCTCGTTCATAATACTTTGCCTCAATTTTCATAACGTGATGGCAACAATTTTTCCATTCATCAGCACTGATTCTCTTAAAGGCATTTTCTGTCTACTGTTTTATATTGTTTGTATTTCCGACATTCTGAGAAGCGATTTTTTGTTTAGCCAATGCCCAAATTAATTCTATTGGATTTAGAAGTAAGGGGGAAGCCTTACAACATTGTGACCATGCTCCCCTAATATTTGATCTATGTCATATATAGGGTCTGGCTTATATTTCTTAACAAGCGCCAATAATGATGGCTTCCTTAATGAATCATTAAAAACAATATTATTATGTAATAGCCATGCTTTTATGTCATCAACTCTTGTCGCGGACGTTGGTGCCTTGTTCCTCACAACGCTGTGATAAGACGCGGTTTCCATAACAATTATAGATGACTCTTTTATATTGGGTATGAGCTTCTCGACAACCCACTTTTTAAAATTATGAGCATTCATTTCAGAATGGTAGTCTTCTTTTTTGTTTGTCCCACTAAAAATTAAAAGGGCATTAGGGACAAAACCCCTTTCACTTCCAGCATGAACAATAATCCAGCGTTTTCCTTTCGAAATATCATATTGAACTCCTGTCACATGTATTGATTGCCAGCATTTCTTCAGTTTGTTAGATGAATGGATATAACTTTCATCCAAATAAATAATATTTTTTTATAATTCTTCAGGTAAATTTCGATTATCCATGATGATTTTTAAATAATGCTCTCTCTTCGATGCTATATTAGATTTTTCAATAAGTGCACTTCGGTTTGTTCTATATTTTTTGTAAACAAAACCGATTGAATGCAAAATTTTCCTTAAATATTCATGGCTACCGTCAAATTCTGTCTTCTTTAAGAACAGTCAATAAATTTCTTAATGTTGGCATTTTCTTTCGTACAATATAAAAAAAAAGATTTTTTTGTCTAATGGAACAAATATCAATGTCGTCCTACTCTTTTCTTGGGCGCCCCTTTTTCCTTTTGCCTGGCGTTTCAAATTTGCCATCTTCTTTTTTCACCTTCCTTGGCGATACGCCTGACAGTTGATTCAGATTTCCCTGCATGTATAAGGTACTTGATTAGAATTCTGATTAATTAGGAAAAAGGTTACTTTTTATGAGTTCAGAGAAGTAGCAAAGATAAAAATTATAAATAAAAATGTAAAAAATTGAATTATGATGTTTTTCCTTTCGACGTCGATACTTGTAAACAACAAACTGTCAAATACGGAAACAAAACATAACCTTACACCTAAATCCATAAGGTTATAATTGTTTCAAAATCGGCATAAATATACTAAAATATTGTTTACATAGATACAAAATTAATGAAATTTGTTAAGAAACTATAATACATACCAGTCATTTCAGCAGTTCGTTTGTAAACATCATCTATTTTAGACTAGAGCTTCCCCGCTCGAAATTCGGCTAAACAGCGCTGAAATACGCAGTAAATTACTTCCCTTGTTCCACTGCGTATTGGTTTATTCATTTTAAGTATTCCTAATCAAATTTAAACGATGAACATGTAAATAATTTTTAAATAAAGAATTAGTAAAACTGAATTAGAGCAAACTTCATAAACAAAGTGAGTAATTCGGTGTTTCCATAGAATGAAAAATTTTAGTTCCACTTGAATAAATTTCTACACTTATTTGACAAGCTATACTTTAAATCTTGCTCGGTACCGTACTCTACTTTCGATTTGGCTTAAAATATTTTCTACAATTTCTCCTTTGGACAACGGATTTGAAATATTTCATTAACAGTGTTCAAAAACATTTATTTAAATAACCAGCTTACCAAATGGGCATAGCCGAAACTTAATACAGAAATAATTGTATTTTGACATTTAATTTAATATTGGTAATAATATAACTTAATAATTTCCTGAAAAATGCAAATTCGCTCGCTTGACAGATTACATAAACTACAAATTTTATCTATGCAAACACCGAAATATGGAATCATAGGTTAGAATACACTAAGAACACAAAACATTTAGTCTGTCAAGTAAAACAAATACGTCAAAATGTTATTCTACACAGTTTTCAGTAAGGATTAATCCCTTTCGAAAACAGTAGCTTCAAGCACAAATTTATTGAAAAATGCAGAAAATCTGCAGACGTCAATACGCTGACATAGATTCAGTAAAATTCTTATAAGGACTGAAAAAACAAGTTAGGTTCATTTAAGACCTAAGTGCTGGCAAATAGCGGATCAGAATGCCCATAAAGTTGTTACAAATGGTTCGCAAATAACTCGAAATAATGCAAATGACGGTTAAACAAAAGTTGTGAGTTATGACATAGACAGGATTACGCTAATCTGGATAATAACGGATTGAATTATATAGGATCTTTTCATAATATTAAGCTTTTTTGCTTGTATATAGTGCACGCCCCTGGTTGCACCAGTGGGCACCAAGTGTTCGGTGTATCCATGAAGTACACTTGTTATAACCATTCTATGGCAATATGTCCATAATAAAATGAATGGTAAAATTAAAGGTATTTGAGATTCTTTGTAATATAAAATGGATTGCTTTTAAAAATGGAATAATAGATGTATCAATTTGAATTATTTCAGAATATAAGTTCAAAAATTTGTTGATAATGTATTTGGTTGCTATAGCTATAGGAGAACTCGCTTCTCCGGATAGGAAGAGATCCAGGTTCGGATCCCGGTAGCAACAAAATATTTTTTCGATAGATAGATTTTTTTTATATCTTTCTAATTGATTCATTTAATTTGTATTAAAATACCACAGAGCTATGTTCTGAAAATGAAACATCACAGCAAAAAATGTGTTCTCTTTAATAAAATACGTTATATATGTAAAATCCATTTTTTGATTTACAAATTTTGTTCATGTACCTAAATGTAGCATTCACATTTAAATACATATTTATTTGGTATCCTACTTAGTAAACAATACTTTTCAATGTATTTGAAAGTAAAACTACGTGTAAACTTTTCTGTTACATGTATAGATGTAAAATTTTCTTACAACCGTACATGTACTTCATACAGCAGCAATTCAATAATATTTTTCTAGATCTACAAATACCATGAACATGATTCCTTGCTGGAGAACAAAGAAGAGGAAACATTGACGGAGGAAGAGAGGAAAGCGGCTTGGGATGATTATGAAAATGAGAAGACCAGACCACCACCTGCAATTGGAGGTGAGTACCATATATCAAAGTCAAAATATAGTACAGTAAAACCCCGTTAATTCAAATTTTTGAAACACTTCAAGATCCAAATTGACAATTTTATAGTTAAAACAAATTGACAAAACCATAGTAAAGCGAAATAATTTTAGACCCTCGCTCCATAAGTCAATACATTTTCACATCACATAATTATTATTTTTTTTTAGTGAAAATTGATGTGTGTGGCTTTTTACCCGTGCTTGCCTTCCATATGGAGCCTCTTTTACATGTCTCAATCTGCATCAACTTCGCCAGTGATGTTGTCAAAGACATCAATAGTAGAAGCTCTCAAACCAATTGGTGCTAATTACTCATCACTATTAGTGTATAGTGTATTTATAAACATTTTTCGCTTTTTTTTTTTTTTGGACAACATCACCGGCATTGTTGATGCAGACTGAGACATGTAAAAGAGGCTCCATATGGACGGCAGGCACGGGTAAAAAAGTCACGCATCAATTTTCACTTCCAATTCAGAGTATTGTCTTAAGGTATCTTACTACCTTGAGATTTACAACATATTCACACTTCACACTCCAACCTAAATTAGTTGCGCGCACGCATTTCACGCACTTTTGGTGTAATTGAATTTATGAAAGACAACAAAACAATGGATGAAAAATATGCAAATTAATTTAAAATTGAAGACTGCGAATCTGATGGAATAGTTTATCAGATTTGACTTGAGATTGTTATAAAATAGTACACGATTGAGTTGTATATGTTCTGCTGTATAAATCCTAGAACCGTAAAACTTGACATGCTATCTATTATGGTCGCCTGAATGCTGATGACACTCATATTTTAGATTGGAGATTCTCAAACTTTTCATATAACTGACATATAACAGGTTTCAAACAGTATTAATGTCAACAAAAAGTACAAATTACATTAATGTGTCTTTTAATACGTCTAAACTTGCTCTAGATTCAGAATTGCAATGAAGCTTATTGTTATATTTAAACCTATTTCAGGGACCAACTGGCTTCAAGGTCTTCAGCAACAACACCAGCAGCAGCAGATGACGATGAATGCCCTCGGGGCTGTGCTGCGGCAAGACTATCCCTCGTTGTCTGAGCAACAAATAGCATCCATGATACCCGCCATACTGCAGCAGATGTACACTAATGGGGACGCTGGTGTAAGACTATATTTTCTACGATTTGTGTATTAAATTTTTTGGTTAATATTAATTTAATCACAGTCTAATAATTAAAATTCCCACTCAATCGAAAATTGTTGTAAATTACAATAGGTGGAGTTTAAAATGCAAGGTCATATTTTTTATAAGTGCTTAATGAAAGGAGGGTCCTAATTGGATTGTAATTAATTAAATTTTTATATTTCAAATAACATTACTTTTTATTGCGAGTACAATTCTTTATCTATGTTAATCCATTCTATACTATTCATTTTTACAATTATTTCTGATTGCTTTACGTCATTTACATTTAGAGACAAACAATTGGCATTTGCATTGAAAATGTTGGGATCACATTTATGGTACCAAATCAGAATAAAATTTCTAATATATTTTTTTATGGAGATCACTAAAAAACTTCCGTGTTTGTGGGTGAAGTAGACGGATGGGTTAATATATTAAAAATTACAAGTTTTATTTAAAAAAAATACCTTTTCTTGTAATGATTTTAGATAAAAATATTATTTAAAAATGTTTTTTTCCCATCGCCAACATTTCTGGCAGATATCATCATAAACATCACAAAAAAACTATTTATATTGATTATTTTATTAATATTAAAGATGATCACCACCGATGCTTCAAAACGGTCGATAATTTTAAGATATATTTTTTGGGATTCATTTGCCAGTGATTAGCGGAATCATTTTTGTGTACATAAAAAAAAATGTCCCAGAAAATATTATGTAAACAAATGTCGATTGATCTGAAGCAGTGTTATTTAATTTGATGAAATTTTTGTGGCTACATCCCCTATCATGTAAATTGAAAAATAATTTTATTTCACATGACTTATTCATATACGGTAAAAACTTTTCACATTACTTGTTTTTTAAAAAATGAATGTCATGAGTATCAGTTTCATCACATTTTCCGGATTGTTGGAATGTGAATGGATAAACATAAGCAGAGTATGCCGCATTAACTAACTCTGATTGTTTTTCCTAAAGCTATCGCAACAAATGTACCCGGGCTATGATTATGGCGTAAGTGACATGTTCATATATTATTATCATTTATATGTTGATATAGATGTGAATGAAATGCCACTATATCATAATAGCATCCTTGCACGTGCCACTGGTATTATTTTTTATGAAACTCAAATATTTTTCTCTTTTTTTTATACAGCTAATGCAAAAAATGAACGCAATGATGACCGCGCAGAACTCCATGATGGGCTTCAAATATCCACAAAGCACAATGCTCACACCGGGAATGTTAGGAATGAACCCAGGTTTGTTAGATTGTTTAATCAACATTAATAATCCCTTCTATATTATATAATAGTTCTTGAATCTCCAAAAACACGATTCTTTTCCCATCCAAACCGCTGAAAACTTTACGTGAAATTGTTTATTTTTTAGATATCTATATAATAATTAACACTTTTCGTGCGGGTGCCGCTCCTGGGTCACAAGTACCTGTATCAGGCGAAAACCATTGGAATGTGATAAGAAATCTAACTTTAGAAAAACGCTCTATCTTGCAAACTGTCAACTATTTTTTAATGAAATTTGGAATACTCACAAATAATCACTAGAATGAGCAGATAAATTATCTGTAAATATTTCCCCTAAACAACATGCTCGTTTTATAACACCATATTTAATTAAAAACTAAAATTCAAAGTGACTGAATTTCAGGAATACAAATATCGAGATCCACTTATGAATTATTACGGTGGAAGGCCCGCATGCCCACGTTGGTTTACACACTTCACTTCAACAACATGTGTTTGATTAATTAATTTCGGAAATCGTGCATTCTCACTCATTTATGAATCAATAATTAATTAAGTATAAGTATGATCATTAAGTATAAGACAGAGACAGGTATAATTTTACCATAATATACCTACATTAGTCACAAAAACATACCGCTTATCTACTCTACAGAGACTTTGTGCACCCACTAATTTATTCAGTAATTGGGTGATTTCTCTAAATTTCTGTATCAATTTTTTTACTCGGTAAAACTTAAAGCATGTTTTGACATATCCCTTTTTATAAAAATATTAAATTTAGTGTCTTTTTATTTAAATATTCATGTACAGACAAGTTCTCATAAGAGTGGTGCGTGATTATTTACTAATTAATAAATACAAAGATAAAAGGGTACATTGGGTGTATGTTGGGATTTTTTATTGATGTAGATGCTGTTTGGACTTTTACCAAGAGATTGGTATACAACACTCCTATAAATAAATCAGGTAGTTCTACCTTTCCTGCCTTTAACCTGTTAGCTGGCCAGAAAAAGTCCTAGGTGAAACAGCATCATACCACCAATTAGCGCCAAAATTTGTAAAATTCAAAATTAATAGACTAGCTTATTCCAAATTTTATTTTTCCAAAAAATAACATGAAAATGTTGGTATAACTAAAAAAACAACAAACATCAAGCTTCTATTTTATTATAAGCGTCCATCGACCGCGATTTTGTACAGTTTTGAGATGAAAAAAATGAATAAATAAAAGTTTATAGTGTTGCGCCAGGCCCTTAACGTTCATGATAAGAAATTTTTATTTTTATTTATTTAACATTTTTACAATTTTTTTATAACATGAATTAAGTATTTAACATTATTAAAATTACATATTGTTTTATTATTTATTTTGTATTTGTTATTTGGAAGGAAGACTTCAGATTTTATGTATATTTGGAATGAAACAATTATCTGTCTCCCATTCAAATACTGGCTTAATCCCTGCACTTGTTGATGCCTGGTTTTCATCAACAGTTTTGTCAAGGTCTTCTTCGTCATAGATGTGAACCACAAAATAATCATCCTTGGCGTCATTCTCATCATCGGACTCTGCGGTAGTAACAAGCATACTGGAAATTTTTATGAAGTCCGTAATATCCTCTATTAGCGAAAAAGTCCCACTCCGCCATTTTGTAAAAAAATGTTTGTAAAAAAAAATTCAAAGTTTCAAAAATTTGATAACTGTAAACGAAAAAATATATATTAGCACTTCACATCGGACTTATGATATAGCACTAACACGCATGAAATGCCGTTCGCGCCAATGACCAAATGCCAATAACAAAGCACGTTCAGTATTTTTATAGTAAAACGCGCTTAATAACCAAAAAATAATATCTTATTCACTTTAATTACTCACTTACAAACAAAAAAGTATCACGAAATAAGGTTACAATTATAAATATATGTGTATTGCAGGATAAATCCTGATAACACTCTGCACCGGTTGGAATCAAAATGTAACTGACAAGTACTTTCC
Organism: Eubasilissa regina; assembly: GCA_022840565.1. Classification (NCBI taxonomy): domain Eukaryota; kingdom Metazoa; phylum Arthropoda; class Insecta; order Trichoptera; family Phryganeidae; genus Eubasilissa; species Eubasilissa regina. The sequence goes on along the minus strand of JAINEB010000020.1, from coordinate 11,804,430 downwards.
ATTTGGAAAGTTCTGGTATTTTAGAAGTGCGTAATTAGCACATGCAATGCGTTTGTCATCGATATGAGTGGTGTGTGTGTGTTCGAATATTATACTGAAAAAAAGACAAAATCTGGCAACACAAAATTACCAGCATCTGCGCACGCTGTCACATGATGTAACATTTCTTGTCTATGGTATAGCGTTAAATGTTTTGACGTTTATCGTGCTATCCCTCTCTCAGACGGCGATAGTCATCCTGGGCCTTCTTGGGGATTAAAGTAGTCAGTTAAAAAGGTAGAACTACCCGTCCCGCATAAAATGTGTTAACAAAGCTACCACACCATCAAGATCATGGGAAGACATACAACATTTGATAAATCATTTAAAAAATTATAAATAATTTATTTTAATAGAGTAAATATAGGAGAAATGGACTGTTGAAGATTTAAGATACTTTTTTATAACAGTCAATTAATTTGTAGATTCCTGTTTTAATCCAAAGTTTGCCCTAATTTCCAATACAATCAAGGAAGCATCCATAGCATGTACTATTATAATAATGCATACCAAATAAATATGAATAGATACTTGTTCAATGTAATTGTCTGTAGCTCTGTCTACAGAGATATACCTAACATTGGTAGTATCCAGAAGATGATGACATAATTCTGAAAATCTGGAACATTGAAATAAATTAATTTAAAAATAAAAAAATTACACTTTATTTCATTCTATTAATAGCTAATATGTTTTTCTACAGTATTAGACCACTAACTCTTGTAACTTTTTTGTAAAGTCTGAGAAAGTACAGGTGATAAAAACTACACACATTATTTATTTTAAAAATTATTTACAGTGTACTTTTGTACTGGCACAGAGACTTTGTATTACAGGATGTTAAATTACTTTTATAATTTTTTTAAACTACTTAATTCGGTTTCATCGATTATAATAAAATACATAGAAATAATTTTTAAATCTTAAAAAACCTTGTAACTAATTTATAAATGAATTAGAGTGTGTAAATATTTACTGTCTTACTCCCCAGCGTCCATGGGTGTAGCTGGCGTGGGAGGAGTTGCGGGTATGGGAGGCGTGGGCATGCGAGGAGCTCCCATGTACCAACAATCCTGGCAGCAACAGCAGCAGATGCAGCTGCAACGTCTCCAACAGCAACAAGCCGTGAGTGTTCTTTGCTTTATCCATCTCTTCCGGGGTGGGTCCATGTCATCTTCAGGATAGATGTTGTGTAGCAAGAGCTATTTGAACAGTATAATTATTAATTAAATACTAAATTAATGTATTAATTATAAATATATACATATAAAATCAATTTTGTCGAAAAATATTGTTTTAGCGTCACCGGGATTCGAACCTGGATCTTCATTTCCAATCCGGGGAAGTGCACTACCTTTGTGCTATAACGCCAGTATTTTTCTTGACAAATTTTCGAAACTATATGTTACATATTTCAAATTAATACACCTGTTGTTCCATTATTTGAAAGCCATCTACATTATTTTTACAGAATCTCAAATACCTTTGAGTAAACCGATTTGCAGATTTACAAAGGTAGTGCACTTCCCCGGATTGGAAATGAAGATCCAGGTTCGAATCCCGGTGACGCTAAAACAATATTTTTCGACAAAATTGATTTTATATGTATATATTTATAATTAATACATTAATTTAGTATTTAAAATATCACAGACCTATGTTCTGAATAATTACAACTTCACAATAAGAATGTGTTTTCCTTAATAATTATTAATTAACTGCTGAGATGGATTAATTTAATCTTTTGAAAGATTTGAATTCTGAGAGTGGCAGAGTTTTAGATAGATTTCGATAGAAATACTACCTCGGGTAGGGGGTTTCATGACGCAACTTGTGAAACATTTCAATACTCTATTTGATTATGACGAGCGATCTCCAAACCATTCTCTGTTAAAATGTTAGTAAATATATAAATATGTTTGGGATATAATTGACTATGTGGACAAGTCAAAATCTTATTAGATTTTAAAATTTAAAAAAAAAAATATTTTGTAAACAGCTGGTCTAAGTTTGTTAACTATAGTGATCATTCACTTCTTGTGCTTTATTCGGTCCAAAATAACAACATACAGAGTGTAACAGACCTAGTCCACAATATTTTATGAGTGGATATACAGTGTGTCTTGTAGCTAGTTGTCCAAACTTTAGAACGAAAAATATTCTTGATAATTTGTCGATTTTCCCCCTGCCTAGCGAATTATCAACTTTCTATTTTTTTATTTTTCAAAATTCACATTCAAAAGGTTAAGTATTATGTCATTCATCCATTATGTCTAACTTATTAGTATACATAATATAAAATATTTTTTGATAATGCAACCATTATCCTCCGATCTATACTTGGTGTTTCAATACATATTTTAATCAACTGTCTTGTTTCTGCCAAGATGCAGGCCAATATGAAGTATTATGCGGGAGGACTAGGCAGTCGAGATATGATAGACATGGCAGCTCTGCAGCAACAGCAGAGAGCGCTGCTAATGGGCGCGCAGGGGAACCTGCCCCAGCGAGGCCGCCCACCCAAGGGGCCCCCCAAGCAGACTCAGGAAGTGGTGGATCTTGATTCCGAGTGAACATAAAGGTAATGTAACTTAATCTGAGGAAACTAACTGTTAAAACAATGTATAACAGAGTAAAAAATAAATATTGTAGGAAGAATTGAAATGGATGAAGTTTTGCCTAGACCAGGGCTTCTTAATATATGAGCCACATGCTTTTTGCATGAACTGAATTGGCCCCATTTCTAGTGATGGTAAACTGTTGCGTGACTGTGATTATGTCGATGATTGGTAACTAAGATTTAATTGTTGGAGACTTATTTTCTAGTGTACCAGTCATTGCTCGAAGAATTACATTAATCAGTTATCAATCATCGTTACAACACAATAACATTTAAAATAACGATTTTACCATCACTACCCTTTAACCCTAAAAGAGCAAAATATAAATTGTGTTGGCTTATTTATAAGGTGACACATCAGTTTCTAGTCTTCTCAGGTCTGTTTCTGGTTCAGCCGCAAGAAAGGGTTGTAAAATCAATCGACCATTGCCAAAAGACTTAAGTTCTTCGAATGAGAATGTGGCAAGTCTAAAAACGTGAAACTCTTTCCTCTGTAATAAGGAACTGCATCAGATTATTTTTTTAAAAAAAGACTGGTAACATATGTGGGGGTAGGTGGTGTGTGAAATAGAATAAAATACACGGTTGATGTAGTTTGTTTATTGCCGTAACAGATAGAGAAGGATGAATACAGGAAAGGCGATCGAAGGCCAGACATAATGTTGAGTTATGAGCTTGGCCGTCGCATTGGTGCCTGAATGTATGCTGTGTATAATGTGTCATCCGTGCAGCATGGACATTTGGGTATATTCGCCGATGTGCTGCTGTCAGGTGTTCAGTTGCAGAGTGGTAGATCGTTATGTGTATTTAAGTCATCCCTGACAGGTGGTTCATTTGCCTAAACAGGTATGACTCGAATTGCTTACCTTGATCTGTCGTAATTCGGAGAGGGGCTCCGAACCGGGTTGCATGGCTTTCTATTCCAGTCAGTGTTGTTTGTCCTTGTAGTCCATGGTTGAAATGAACATTTTAATGAATAAGAAAGTTTGTCGCTTGAAGAAAATTACCTAGTACTGAAAGTGTTTGGTCATGAAAATTATTACAAACAAAAAATTTATCCAGTACTAAAAATGTTCACTGTTTTATTTTATAATTTTCCAATGTTGACACCACAGTTTTAAATATCCAAGATAAAACGCATGCATTATCAAGATAACTAATGATGAACCGTGTCGGTTGATTATCCTATAAATGAATATGTTGATGTTAGTTATCTATTATAATGACTTCTAGGACATATGCGGGTTTCGAATTGCTGGTTCGGCGTTTTGTCACTCGTGTGAGAATTTACTGCGTTTCGGATGTCATGAATGTATCGACAATAGCAATTCTCGGTAATAATGCGTCATTGAAGTTTATTGCTTTCATGAAATTTGCTAATGCATCGCTAATTGCTAACGCGCGGTGTAGTTCGTTTATTGCCGTAACAGATAGAGAAGGATGAATACAGGAAATTCGAAGAGTAGAGAAGCAAGTTGGTGGCGTTTGGCCTCAGCCTCGCCCAGCTCTTGAGTGCCAGGCGAGGCTGATATGGAAGATGTGTCGTCTGAGAGCGATCGGGCCAGATTCTGGCAGCAGCCCTCTGTCGCTGGCTAGATATTGAATGCTGATGTCGCTGGTATCAATGCCGACTAGTAACGGCAGTGAATTTAAACTGCTGTCTTCTACATATACCTTTTAACAAAATTGTATCCATAAGTTCACAGGATAATTTTTAATTTTAGGACTTGAGTTATGTGTAAAGCGCTCTTAATGTGAATTTTTTACAAAAATTATCTTATATAAACTATCCAATGTTATTATTAGATAACTGTGTAATAAATAAACTTGTGAAAAATATAAATATACTTATGTTAACTTAATGGTAATATTTATTAAAAAAATGATTAGTATTTAACTTTGAGTAAAATGTATGAATTTATTTTCTTAATTTGCAGTTAATATATCTATACATTGTTAATAATATACATAATTTATAAAATAGTCAAAAAAATATCCCAGGAATATTTTTCACTCAATTAACTTTTATTCGGAGCAATAATGATTTATATGAAATTGATTATGAAAGCTGCGGTTGTGGATCATTTGCCGAGGGCAGCTACTGTGATTTCTGGAGAGCTACAATTCTGAAGAACAATATAATTTACTGCACTGTAATAATACCAATATTTAATTCACCCACTTGTATATGTAAATGTTTTTAATTATTGATTTAATTTTTATTTCAGGTGGGATACTTAGAAAGTATAGTTGGAAACCAGAGGTAACGTTAATTCCACGTTGGAACTATTGAGAGAAGCTCTCTAACTCTTATGTGTGGTGCATATTTTATTTTGTTTCATTATTTTTTTACGGTGTAGATGTAGCCATTTATATAATTCGTATTAATATAAGATTACTTTATAAAATAGTTAATAAAATTAAGAAAATAGGATTCATCTGAAACAGTATTAGAGAATTGCAAATTCTAGTAGAAACTGGATAATATATCATATCACCAATCTTTTTCTTGATATTCAATTATATATGTATTTGAATGGAATGTCTTCTTAACCCATGCAAGTGTTAATACTATCGTGCAAAAGAATCTCAATTATTATTTTTCACAAAGTGTTAAGATAATAAAATGTACCCACAATTATTGTATGTATAATGAATGTGTTCTTCATTGAGAGTTTGTGTAAAAAAAGTACTTCTTTTTTTGCGCATAATTATAGTATTCCTTTATTAATTATTTACACTATTCAAAGTTGTACATTATTTTTAAGATTTCGTTCTTTATTCTGAAAAGCTTGAGTTTTCAGAAAACAAATAATATGTCTATTATTTTTCAAAAAAAAACCTATGTCTTTTTCGTGGAACACTTTCTGTGCGACAGTTTTGCTGAAGATGTGATTTTATAATTTGGACAATCTTTATTACTTTTTTTTTGTCGCACTATTTTGTACTCATTTTTTTTTTTGCAAAATAACGCCTTGAAGCCTTTTGTAATTCTACGATAAATAACATCATAATCTAATTCCGAAAATAATTCAATAGATTGCAAGATACAGCTTTCTTTGTGATTTCCAAAAATGTACGCACATTAGGTGATCCCTTATATGAAGATTCCGAGATACTTATCCTCGCTGATATTGATAATTCTTAAATATTTTAAGAATAAAGTAATCATTCCCCATGACTTGGCCAGCATCCAAGTGTGGTTAGTGAATTAATATCTTCATTTTCAAAAAAGTGATTTCATTAGTATATTTTGATCTTATTTTTTCATTATAAACAATGTATGTAAATAAAATGATATTTAGAATTATAAATTGTGAGAAGGAAGTTCCTGTTTATTTATACTTTATATTAAAATGTAATCAAACTACTTTGTGCGTACCAATTTCCCTTGTTAAGTGTTTTTTCATACGATTGACAGAATTCTTACTAAAAAGTATTTTTAAGGCCCTTGTAATTTAATCCTTCCCAATTCCTCTCCTTTTTATACAATCGTTCATGCCAGGTTAGGTCAGAAATATCAGATCACGTGAAACAAAATGATATCTTTATAAATAGATATTGCCTAATTTCTTTAAACAGAGAAACCTGAGAATTCTCGAACTGTGATTTTCATGTCATTTTCACTGTACACTTGAAGGCTTGCATTTTGTTTACTTGTTTAAAAAGACTACAAATAATCAGATCCTCCACTTTTACTATGAATTCCAACAGAACTAAGTTAAAGCGACTGGCTAATGTTTTATTTGATGCTCAATATGTGCTTAGACAAACAATGTCCTTCATCCATAATTTTATTAAAATGTTATTTTGCCAATAATCTTTATAAAATTGTGCGTGTTTGTGAACAAATGCAACACCTTTTAAAGAATTTGTAATGTAAAAAATGTACTGTGCCAATTCATACATGCCCCAAATAGAAAAGTTTTGCAATTAGGGTATTGATAATATTTTCATTAAATTTTACTACAACTGACCAAAACAATTCATAGTAGGTTATGCTTTGCATTTAGTTATCATTTTAGTCATAATCGATCGCAGAAATATTATTTTTAAACCCTTGAGAGAAGTAATGTGATTGTGGATATATTTAGCAGAAGAGGAATATTGATAACTTTGTGGTCTGATACTCATGATCCGAAGCGCAATGTCTTTATCTTGATGATACACAAGATACATACTTAGTGGAAATTGACTGAAATTATCATTGCGTATTTCGAGAATTTCTTTATTTCCGTCTTATGTTCATTATGTATTGGAAAAGCGAGAAAAGCAGAGTGTGACAAAGCGCAGCTTTTGCCAGGTTACAAAATATCCATCCGCCTGCAGACATATCAATATTGTTGTAATGTGGTTTAGATAAATTGGCATTTCACCCAGTGAATCTGTAAAATAAGAACTCGGAAGGTTTCAACACGCTTTATTTATGTACTCTTTAAGGTTATTTATATTTTATTATCTTTGTATACGACTTAGTTTAAACTAGTGCCACTTTTCGAAATGAGACATTTTCATAATATATTAGCATGTGGTTACATTTTCTGTATTGATTTTTTGACTCCACTCAATTTGAGATTTGAAGAATGGGAGAATAAAGAAACAGTATTCGCAAGGCGCATTTTATGTTAGAACTTGTGCATCACGGTAAGGCATCCAGCGAGAATTATCATAAGAAATGATAGTGTACTCTTATGTACTACCATATTGAATGTGTTGGCATAATATACTTAAGCGAAGATACAAATATTTTAGAATATAATGGAACCGTTGGAGTTCTATTTGTAATGAAAGAGATTATGTGAATCAGCTATAACCCGATGTTAGACTTACAAGTGTAGGATGCTGTATGAGCATACATGTGATGTTATAAATCAAGTAGGGTAATATTGTATTATAATTTATTCATATATAAAAATAAAGAAAAAGAAATATCAATAAAATATGTTTTATTTTCAATTGAATATAGTCTTATAATTTTCAAACCAAGCTAAAAGCTTGCGATATGAAAATAGGATAAACTTGCTGGTCTGCTAAAATGAGGCTCGATCACCCGACCACTGGATCACTAAGCGAGTATCTCAACCACTAGACCACATTCTATGAATATGATTCTATGACATGTGAGAGTTTAGATTCTAAGTTTTGAAATATTACCCATTCATAAATATTTTAAAGTAAGATAAGATTCAATGAGACATTAAATTTAAATACATGTGAAGTAAATCGGAGATCCCAGGGAAATTTAATTCTAATAACGATGAATCATTTTTGGTTCCTATACTGCAATTAACCTATTCAGCACCCAGGCTATCTGTCAATTCTACTCTAAAGACTTGTGCATAACTGGACACACAAACTGTGTTATCTAGACAGTCACCGAGCCATTTTCTTATGCCCAGAGGAAGAATAGCTATCCGCTCTACCTATTCCTGCAGAGAAATGCCATGATAATGCGATAGTTATGTAAAAGTTAGTAACCATCAATATATAAATGATGACCAATACAATACATACATGTGAAAATTAAAACAATCCACGGATGTTTTTTTTTGCCACTTAAATTTATTAGAAATTGTAAAAATAAAAAAATAATAATGGTTTATATAGTGTTTATGTGACAGTGAATGTGTATTACCAGTGAAATTATAATTTCAATAACTCAGCCAGATAAAATGCATCAAACAATCGATTTACAATTTCACTGCTCAATATCAGTGAAATTATTTGTTCATAAACGGACGTTCTGGTATAATTAGTTATTAATATAATTATTATTGTTTTTGTTAGTGTTAGTTTTAGAACTTACATTTTAAAAGCATATCAGTAAAATTGTATTGGTTTGAAAAAATAAAAATACAATTTTTGTTAAAATAAGGGCTATTTTGATAAACTAGACACAAAATACCTCAGTTTTAATCTTTTTTTTTTGTATTTTAAGCGAAAACAAAAACATGCAAATAAACATTCAACAACTGTCAAATTGACAGTAGAGCAGTGTATAATTTCACTAGGGCCTATCAGTTAAATTATATTTTCACTAATAGAAATGTATATCTTCCGATAAAAATGTATTCAGATATGATTTCACTAAAATGTCAGTAATATAACTTCACTGTAACATATACAAATACATCAGACTTTAATAAACCTAATAAAAAATGATCAGATATTACAATTTGCAGTGCCCAAGAATGTAAATGGTGGTTCTTGAGAATTTCAAAAATGTATCATCGTTGTACAATGGATAGTAAATGGTGACCCTCCGTTTACCCAGGACCGTTTTATATGCAAAAGCTCCCATGTTGATCCTACTCATTCGCTGCCATATTGGCATTTTTTCCTCTACACTAATCCAGGCTGTGCTGCATCACAATACAGCAAGGCCTAGTTAGTAAAAACGCCATTCACTGTCCGAAAACAGAGCTAAATAGCTTTATTAACACAATATAAATAAAAGAGAAAACATATTTATAGGGCAACAACATACAGAATATAAATATAAACGTAAAGAAAACAAAATAAAAGGACAATGTACACAAACAGTGAGTGCACCATAGGACAGTGATAGCATTAATAAAATAAAAACAGCTCTCCCCTCAATGAAATTCTGACAACACAAAGACGGTTTAATTTACAATGGACAATAATCACCATTTGCATTCAGGAAAATAAATATAGTCAGATTTCCTCAATCACAAGCTGTTCGGTCGCATGCTCAGGCAGGCCAAGCCAGGGAAATTTTATAAAAATAATTTTGTACAAGGTTTCAAAGTGGACCTTGTGTTTTATCCATTCATGTAATTATGATGTCGAGGGATTCTTTATTCTGCTTGTTTCTTGCGCTGCGGAATAACCCCTAAGTCTATCACGCTGACAAAATACTTTTACTGTAAGGAAAACATATAGATGACAATAAGACTTAATTTGAAATTTTTAATAATCCCATCTGACTGAGTGAGAAGTTAAATCCATTATCAACTTCAAATTTTTTTGATTAAGTGCTTTGTGGTCTGTTTCATTAGTAAACATTCTATATTGAGCATTGTATCACTGACTAATGGCCATTACAATATTATTATTGTTACAAAATAAAAATACATGTTTGAATTAATAGAAAAGTTTATTTAATTGATTGCCGAGAGTGGTTTCAACTATAACAATATTATATTATATACTAGAAAGTATTTATTTGGAGAGGAACATTTCTGTTCAAAAGGTTAGTTTATCTTTAGCTTAAAAATTGCTAAATTGGGTATGGTAAACCAGTGTTAAGACCCATTACCGTTTCTATTATAATATGTATTCTACGAGCTATGTTTTCAATATCAGATTTTTTCAGTAAGTTTCCATTTAATAACTGAAGTTTATATTCGCGTTTAATAGCAGTAATTTGATCAAAAGGTACAGCCATTTCTAAAGTCGGTAAACCACTTCCGTTGATAAGAACAGTCCTCCCAGGCCGTAGATCAGAATCGCACTGCTTGAGGATTTCCTTGGTCCATTCTACGCACTGAATTTTTGAAGTATCCATACAAATAATCACAAAATCTATTGAAATTGGGCCGATTTTATTTAACTGTTCCAATATAGAAACTACATCATTGCTGGTGTGCACTGACAGCTGCCACCGATTGTTTATATGTAAATGTTCTTCGTATAAAGATTTCGACAGAAACTCTGTGTACAATTTATTCGGAGAAAGAATCAAAATCGAAAAATGATGCCTGGAACAACTTGGTCCGATCCAAGGAAGAACATCAAATAGACCCATTTGTTATATTTTAATGTTCACTAGAAATACTGTTTGGACTTATTTATCACAAAACGATGTTGTTTTTTTTAACTCAGATGTAATAAAACATCTTTATCTATGTGTAAAACGCCCGGGAATGTACGCAACATTATAAAAATACAAACGAACGGTAATTTTAATTTGAATTTTTAATAGACTAAAAAATAAAATAAGTTAAGACCACAAACTAATCTTTATTTATGCCACAAACTAAATATTTTATATGGTGTTACGTGTGTTACGGTCGAGGCCTATGGTCTATGGTCGAGGCTCACGCATATTATTACAGTTTCGGCGGGAAAATTAAAAATATAAATTTAAGTTATACGGCGCCGGGTAATACTAACCTCCCTTCCTCCGCTACTGAACAGGCATTCTCGGCTGGACGAAGGGTCGCTACCCTCTCTCCTGTGCGAGCCCGGGATGCTTTTTTGATTGATTTGCGCGCCGGATCCAAACATCTGTTTCTGGAAGATCGTCGGACGGCGGCTGGCCTCCGGGCAGCTCTTAGCCGACCGCCATTGCTTCCGAAACACGAACCACCATCAAGCCGACATGAAGCCGTCAAGTGCCTCCTAGAGGGAGTTTGTAACCGCGCCTCGGACATGAGGCAATCGTCGGAGGATCGAAGGCCAACCGATACGGCCGGATGCGGCCATGGAATCCACGTGGTGAAGACGGGTGTCACGAGCAAAGCCGCAGGATCTGCGCCCGTGAACTGTACCAAGGGGCGGGCTCCAATCAGCAGCTGGACGCACGCACCTGCAGTGGGTCGCACGTGGCTATGCAGAGTTGACCACATGTGTGAAGATGGTCTAAACATTGAATGAATAGCGAGTGGAACAATCGAAACAATATCAGTGCGTCCACGTCTTAGATAAGGTTAGACATAAGTAATAAGAATTTCCCTTTTTTGTGTTCGAAATGTATTTCTATGTGTAAATATGAAGAGCTTACATAATTAATTTACCTCCCCGCCACCTCTTTGTGACCATCGTTTAATTATGTTGTTTGCGCAAAGATCACAGCGTCTGGTGTATATCAGTGAGTAGTGATCAAGTTCTTATATTTTATTATTCCTCCAGAATCTGGCGATCTCTTTGAATTGTGTGTGCGTGTGCGTGTGCGTGTCCGTGTGCGTGTGCGTGTCCGTGTGCGTGTGCGTGTGCATGTATGTGTGTGTGTGTGTGTGTGAACCTTACCGCCGACGCGGGATGTGTGTATGTGCGGAAATAAAAAGAGATCACAGGGCGCGCTCTCTTTTCAGCGCTACCATTAGTCTCGATACTAGTTGTACATCTTGTATCTCAATTGTATATGATTGTAATTAATATATATACCATGAGTTTTCACGTAGACCTTCAATAACTACAAAGCGTACAACGAATACGTACTATTACGCAAGTAAGTGACAGAAATGAATTTAGAATAAAATTTACAAGCTAAATCGTGTATATGTCGTTTGAGTCTCTTTGAATGATTGTGTTTCTGACAAACCAGGGTGAGTTTGTGATTCTCCTAAGGATGTAGTTTTGTTTGTATTCTAAAATGTTTGTGTTACTAGAACCCTAGATGGGGCTCGCGTAAGTGAGTATAGAACGGATGATTGCTTTGTACAAGAGTAATTTGATTTTAGGGATAGTGAACTGTACGTAAATTTAGGAGGGGGCTTAGTCTGATGTAGGAAATTTGGGCACTGTTGCGAATATTGTTTAATGTGTTGTGTCCAGTGAAGTTTTTTATAAAATGTAAGTCCAAGATATTTCACACCATCGACCCATGGAACGGGAACCCCGCGCATAAAAACTGCGGTATGGAGTACTCTTTTTTTCTTCTAAAGAAAAATATAGCTGCACTTTTGCTGGGGTTCATGTCCATGCGCCAACTATCGAAATAATCTTGGAGTTTGTCAGTGTTTTTCTGTAGTCCGGTGGTGATCATGCCCAGTGAGTAGTATTGGACTAATATGACTGTGTCGTCGGCGTAAAGTGCTTTGTAAGAATTTTCGTTATTTGAGATCGGTACTTCGTGAGTGTATATCATAGATAAGGTGTATATATTGAAAAGAAAAAGTGAAGGAAGGGAACCTTTTGGGACCGCTGTTATAGTACGAGTTGTGAAAAAAAGGTTTTCGATTTTTACCTGAAAGATCCGGTCTTGAACAATAGATTTAAGAATACCTAGTAACTGGGGATGAGTTCCGGAATAATATAATTTCAAAAGTAGTCCATTGATCCGTAGTTTGTCGAACGCTTTGGCGATATCAAGAAAAATACCGCCTATAGACATGTTGTTACGAAAACCTTCTGAGATTGTCTCCACCACTCAGAAGTTGGTAGAGGGTAGAGTGATTTTCTCTGAAGCCGTGCTGTTCGTTGGGGAGGAGACAGACATCTTTGATGTGCTCTGTTAGTCTCGTGAGTAGTATTTTTTTAAAGATCATACCGATGTTTCGGTCAGACCCGCAGAACAGTCAGAAAGCGAGAAAGCTTCCAGGGCTCGCGCTGCGGCCCACATCGGCCAACTCACTAGGGAGGTGGTAAATTACCTTTCGCCTAGCCAGTAATGCCTGTTTATGAGCGAGGAGAAGGGGAGTTAGCATTTTCCGCGTGCAGTAATACTACTTTATAGGTATTACTGATGCGTTGCATTGACGGAGCCGGCCTCACGTCCGACTCTCGACCGGAAGGAGAGCGGTGTCGTCGCCCGAGTTTCCTTTCATCCTGATGCCCGCTGGACTGAACACCCGCGTCACTCTACCACCCTAGTATTTGCTTGGCTGGGCATCCGCGCTGCCATCGAGGTCGTGGTTTGCTCCCTGTATCCCAAGTCGTTACGTAGGTTGCCTTTGCTCACCAGCCGTCTACTTCTCGGCGGGCCACCGCTTGTCAATCCGTTCGATTCGGCTTTGCCTGTTTCTACACTTTCGTCTATCTGTTCGGCGATCACAGGTGCAGTTGATTGCACTTGATTTCATTCGGTTTTTCGTGTATTCAGTTTTCTCCGTGTAGTTGGAGACTGCTGTCCGAAGCTAACTGATGGATCCTTCTCTGTGGACCACCCTTCATTGTCCGTGTCGCGAGTGTCTTCAATTGCTGTGCCGTTTCCGGCGAGAACTGATCTCGAACTGTCGTCGGACTGTCGAGATTAACTGTCGTAATGAACTCACTCGATAACTGCTGTTGATAACTGCCTTCGACAACTGGTTTAAAAAATAGCGTTACGTTCACTTTTGTTGTTTGCGACAAGGTTGTGTCTCCATCTGTCGGCTAGATCCACCCTCGCAAGATTGGCTTCATTCTATAGGTCCATCCTTGACAGCAGCGTTACGCCTTTGTTTTAGGCTTAAATTTAAACTCCGCCTTCGTCTCCTAATCAAATCATAATTACTCACACAATGTATTTGTGTCCACCAAATCACACATAATCACTTAACCTTCGAGTTAATCTTATCTGTAGGTATAAGCGCTTAGCATTGCCCTATTAATTAAAACTCCTAGTCCGGCGACCTCATTACCGCTATTCATTATTCTTACATTAAATGATGACTAAACTTATTTCTATAGTAATTACATCGTTTGTCGAGATATCTTATTCTTATTTGCCTATCATTAATTCTTTCTTACAACTTTAAATACGATTATAATTGATAGACGTTAATCCATCTGCCATAAAACCGCATCCTGAATTTTCTATATTTACTTGTATTTGTCACATATATATTATCCTAACCTTGCTGCATACATATTTATATGAGCGAGTTCGCGGTACCACGAGCCTATTTTAATCTAAATTTTATTTTCATTTTGATATTTATATTTCTACACGTATTGCAAGTACCTATGAAGGTGAGGTTCTCTAGAACCGTTTTCTCCGTATCAGAGTCAGAACATGTGTTCAACCCGACAAAAGGCAATACAGTCGTCATTGTATGCTGCGCTCTATGTTTCTGAAAAAAATCAATAGCAATAACAATAGTCCTTGCTAGAGATCTCCATCGGCCGCTATCTCGTCGCTTGGTGTATGGCTCTATTATTTCTTAGACAAGAGAATCCTAGGAATTTATTGTAATTGTAAAACGAACTTCTTTCTTTTGGTTTTTATTCCTGCCGCTCGAATGTAAATTATAACATCTATTGCAACCTCTAAAACAATGAATCATGACCAATGACCAGCTTTTTAATGGTTATTGAGCAATTCTAAATTGACGGTCCCAATGCGATTACTCACGTCCGAAGGTTTCTTGCTCAGGCAACGGTTTCCTCACCATATATATGGCTTCGTTGACGGCGGTTCGCGCGAGATATGCTCAATGAAATTTATTTTATTGTATTTTTTAATTCTCTAATTACTTGCCAAGATATATCAACATATTATTTCTATTTCTTAGTCGTGTGTGAAATTATGAATATTTATTTGAACCAGAAAAAATATTTGTTACGGTCGCATCTCACGTGTGACGTTCACGTATTACGAATTTTAAATTAATGTTTAGCTTTATTCAAGTATTGCTGTGCGGGCCGCGGGGCCGTGCAATGCAAGCCCCTTCTCAACCCGTTCCTAACATGTATCCATGGCGGACGGAAAGTCTTTATCCCCTCCCCTGCTCATTGGCCCGGATGGGTTTCTGCCAAGCCGAAGCGGCCGGGCAGCTCCATACCGATCACCATCTTGCCTCGAGACGAAACCACCAGGAAGCTGCGATGTGCCTCCTGAAAGGCATCCGAGGACCCCGCCTTGGCTACGAGGCAAACGTCGGATATTCCCGCCGCTGACATTGGAGGACTGGAGGCCACCCACCACAAGACGACCGACCGCGGATACGGAGACCTCATGGCGAGCGAAGGTGCTAAGACCGCGTCCGTGAACTGGACTAGGGGCGGGCTCCAGATGCCGCTTGTCGCACGCGCCAGCGGTGGGCCGCACGTGGTTATGCAATCGGCCACAAATGTGAAGATAGACAAAAGTGAGTGGGAAAAACAATTAAACAATTAGTGTGCCCGCATTTCATTAAGGTTAGATATAAGTAGCAATAAGATTTTTCTTTTTTTCATATTTCCTTGTGTTGTAAATAAATTAGTGAATTTGTATATAGAGAGACGTAGGAATGTAAATTATACATTCCCGCCATCTCCTCGTGACCACTACAAATGTTGATTGCGCAACGACAAGAACGGTGCGTTCACATCACATTCAAATCAGGGGTAGTATTGGGTAGTATAGATAAGTATGATGTACGTCATCATGGTGAAATGTGTTTATTTGCATTTTACGTTTACGTAGTTTCTATGGTTCGTGTATATCTATGGGTTCATATTTCACGTGTCATCTATGATTTCGTATTTTTGTTGACAAGCACGTGTGTCATCTTTTCTGAATTAAAAGAGATAGTGTGTAAACAGAGATTGGCTTATCATTCCACTGTACTATTGTGCAATAATTCTTGTTTGTATAAATTCATGGTGTATTGTTGACTTAATGCACTATCTTTTGAAGTAGTTTCGTAGCTTTGTTAGTAACCATACGTACGCGGTATGTAATTTTATTGCAGTACTTATCTATATTCAGTACGTATATGTATTCATGATCTTAGTTTTATTTAATTTAGATATTAATTAAATATACCCTTATACATATCTCAGCCATTAAATTGCCGAAAATAAATAGGTAAAGCAATATCATGAATACAAATTTATAAAACGACGCAATTATTATTGATTTATCTATCATTTATTTACAGATGCTACCTCGCGTAAAAATTCATTAAAAGCAACAATATTTTCTTCTGGATGGAGTATTTTAAACAAAAATTTTTTGCAACAATGGATCAAAAATTATTTCTAAATCAATATGATATCAAAATGGAACCCAATTCTCCGTCTATTATGCAGTCAATTAATGTTCCATGTCTTCCTCCCCTGGATGGCGCTGATTTAATGAGAGATTTAACGCCAAAACCTCGCACCGGTCACCTGGATGCTACACTAGAAGCGCCCTTCCAATCCCTCCCTCTTCGTCCGAGGGGAGAAAGTTTTGTCCTTATTGATTCAGAAGAAAATATTAAGGTTTCGAATGTAGAAGAATTTATTCAACTACTCGACTGCTCCAACGATTGCAAACTGAAAGTTGTTTCAATATTTGGAAACTCTGGTGATGGGAAATCGCACACATTGAATCACGTGAGTGATAACTGAATTTGTTTAAATTATTGTTGTAGTTCTGTAGTTTGATAAAATAAAAATTGTTAGGTAGCGTGAGGGTAGATATTATAATTATGAAGTTATAGGTCATTTTAAAAATGACTACATGACAGATTCAATCTATAAACATTTATCATTATCACGTGGCTACAATCCATTGAAGTTTTTTGTGTTCTCAAGTAGTTAAATAAATACTTGTACTTTCAAATATTAGATTCTGAGATTTCTTAGTCATACATAAACAACTACTGCTCTTACTTGATACAAATTCCAAACTTTCTTAAAATATAATGTTTTGCTCTGGTAATATGCCAAGTGCATTTTTCCCCTAATATTAGCTTTTTTGCCACCAAAGTTAACAGGCGCATGCAGTCAATACATTGAAATAAGCTGTACATAATTTTATATACTGGTATATTAAAATTTGAATAAAATGATAATAATTGTGATAGGAATAGTTATTGACAGGCACGTGAGGTGGGATGTTCATTTAGATGGTTTAGCTAAAAGATTGCAAAAATTAATTAATATATTTAGAATACTTACAAATATTCTGAATAAAAAGAAGATGAAAACTGTGTACTCTGCTTTGTGCCAATCCATCATGAGCTATGGATTGATAGTTGGGGGAGTGCATCAGGTGTACATATATATCAAGTAAGCATTGCTCAGAAGGTTATACTCAGAGTAATAGACCGCCATGACTTTTTGTATCCTTTAGAGCCACTTTTTAGAGAATTTCAGGTTTTGGATATAAGATAATTATAAGTGCTGAATATACTAACTAACTTTCATAGGAAAATAAGCGCTTCGTCCTTCTCTACACACGAGTTTTACTCTCATAGAGAATAAATAAATGTTAATAGAAATATATATATATCCTACTGATTATTTTCATAATGTATTATATTTTCTAATATTAAAATAATAAAAAATCTGTGAGAACTGAAAGATATTATCCCACAAGAGCAAATAATCTTAAAATAGTTTTAAGAATGAAAACTACTTTTGGTCAAAGATTATTCACCTTTCAAACTCCCAGAATGTACAATCAAATTGACTTTAACTGACATTAAGGCTTTTAAAAGAGATGTTTCAAACTGATTGTTGAAAGTACGAAGAGCAGATACTGAGAGTAAACTGTTCTTTGTAATGAAATTTGTGTCTTTATCTTGCATATTTCCCTTTATCTTATATATGCTTATATTTTTACATATTGTATTGCACATTTGTGTTTTTCTCTCTCTTTTTTATATTTTCACGTTTACTTGTCTTGTATGTCATGTATTCTATTTGATAGCCTTCAATGAGTTATTTGGTTTTGTGAAATGTAATTTGTTAACCAATTTGCCCTAAAACAGACTCGCCTTGTTGGGCAATGCATTTAAAAATCTCTGTAAAATATATGTAATAAACTGTCCTTTCTTTTTTGTAGCTGTACAATGGTTATGTGTCTAAATAAATAAAAAAAAGACATATTTTATTTCAAAATATTTTGTACAAATTGTAGTTTAATACAGCTTATTTTAAAGTACTGACTGCAAGCCGTTGATAGTTAGCCTATGTATAACTACACACTATGGAAACAACATCATTGATTACTTACTTACTTACTTATCATCACGCCGTTTCCCCGTGGGGGTAGGCAGAGAGGATAGAGCGCCACACTCTTCTGTCCTGACATACAATTCTCGCCTCATCCACATTCATACATCTTGTCATACAAGCTCGCCGATTGTTGAGGCTTCTAACAGAACCATCCTCCATTATCTGGTTTACCTGGTCGTGCCAAGTCTTCCGCGGACGTCCTCTATTTCTAGTTCCATCAACACTTGCGTCATATATCTTTCTTACCATTCTCTCCTCATTCATCCTTTCCATATGACCAAACCACCTAAGTGATCCTTTCTTAATCTTACTCACTATACTTACATTCTTTTCTTATTTCTTCATTCTTTACTCTGTCATAAATAGATTTGCCACAAATACGTCTAAGTGATCTCATTTCCACTGCATTCAGTCTACTTTCGTTCCTTTTCTGCCAGCTCCAGGCCTCACTTCCATACATCAGTGTCGGTACCAGGATTCCATTGTGCACCGCTAGTCTTGCCTCGGTTGACATATTCCTGTTAGATATAATTCCATTCAAAGCACCGTTTACTTTATTTCCTGCAGTCACCCTCCTTTCGATATCATTCTCAGCCTTTCCGTTTCTATAAAACATACATATGATTAGTTAGTAATAATTTAGTACATAAATGAAATTTAAAAACTCATAGATATTGTAAAACTTTATTTCCAGATGTTATTTCGTGGCTATGAAGTATTTAAGACCAGTGCCGATTCAGACGGAGGAACACAGGGAATCTGGGCAGGCTGGCACCCGGCTAAAAAGTTATTATGTCTTGATACTCCGGCACTTCATCAACCTAACACACCCACTACTCTTTTACTCAAGGTAATATTGGTAATTGGTATTGTGAAAAATCTCCAAGGGCTGGTTGTGTGATCGGTAGTAACTTTTTACTATTGTAAAAAAAGTTAGTAAAATAAATTTTTTTGCTAAAACGGGTTTGATCGTTGGTAAAAAATAAATATTTCTCAAAAATACATCCAGTAGTAAACTAATTTTTCTCTCCGATATCTAATAGTAAAAATGTGAATTGATGGTTAAATATGGCAGACTGATATTGATATTTTGCAAGTTGTAGTACACGACAATTAATCATTCAATATCCCGCTATTTTAGTGACGAGAGTTTGTCCGATGATGATCTTGTTGTTTAATATACACTAGTACATATCCGAAAAAATTACTCCACCGATGTAACGGGTCTCGAACGCAGGGGCGAATTAAGCCACAGATAAAGCATATTTCATGATTATTCACCTTGCCACACTGAGAGGCGAGATGTCATTGAGAGTAGTAAATTTGACTTACTAACAATCGGAACTCAATATTTATCACGGGCGATGGTAAAAAGTTAGTATAGTAAAAACTTACCATGGTAAAAAGTTACTACTGATTACAAAATCGACCCTAAGGCTTCTTTAATAATTCACACTTTTTCCACTGCGCTACTGTACCTCAGTACTGCTTTCTTTTATTAACTCCTGTAATTAAATACAAAGTTATTTATACTAATAGTTAATTTTTTAAATTTAAATTTTAAGGTGTTGGCGGTGTCTGACGTTGTCATCTACAGAACTCGCGCAGAAAGGCTACCGGCAGACCTTTACACATTCCTGGGACAAGCTTCTAAAGCTTACACTGAACACTTTCAGGTAATATGTGCTTCTAATTTATCTACTTTTCTCGATATACTGAACTTGATTATGCTGAAATTTTACTCCTATAATATATAATTATATATCAAGAGGCACATATCGACTGCTTAGAGTTAATTTAATGTAACTACAAAACTAACTGAAAAAATTGTTAACATGGTATTGAAACTTCTTTTTTTGTATTAATTCTCACAAAGAATGCATTCTTGTCGTGTGTATTTGTAGACTATTAATAATGTTTACCTATACATTTATCTATATTTCATTCTTAAATTAAAAATATGTTCTGTGATTGTGTATAATTCTTCTCCATAAATAATTGATCGAAATGCTATTTAAAAATCTGTTTTTTTGTGATACAAATTAAATGAATCAATTAGAAAGATATACAGAAAAAAATCTATTTATGGAAAAAATATTTAGTTGCTACCAGGATTTCGTCTCCAATTTAGCTTTAGCAACCTAATATCGACAAATTTTGAACTTATATTCTGTAATATTTCAAATTGATACATTTATTATTCCATTTTTAAAAGCAATCCACTTTATATTACGGAGAATTTCAGATACCTTTGAGTAAAACCCAGAATTAAATTTGAATTAGATTTTTTTTCCCCAGTTAATCAAAAGTTCACCCTCAATTTAATGATATGGTCGCAAAACCATGTTTTGATAATCTAACTAACAAATTGAAAAACTCTCCTTCCAATGGATGGACTTATTTTGAAAATTTTCTTATTATTCTTATTTTTTTTTTAAATTCTCGACTTATATTTGTGTTAATAAAGTGTAAGAACAAATACCAAAATATTTGTCTCTGCATGCGTTATTAAAATTAGAGAGAGAGAAATATACATTATTCTGTGAATTACTGACATCAAGACTTTATAGAAGGTGCTCCAGAGTGCTGGACACCGTGCCGAGCTCGGAGGGCCCGTGAGTGCGCGGGGACCAGCAGTTATCATCAGTCATGAGCCCAGACATACCGCTCCACTTTCTATAGGTATTTTTGTTAAGGTTTAACACAAAAACCCATCTACAAATAATACATCTTTGAGTTGAGTAGGCAATTTTTTCAGAATAAACAGTTCTATCCGTAAAACATTTTCCCAAGAACTATAGAAAGTGAAATAATTTAAAACATATCTCATGATTTCCAAAGTTAAAACAATGATACATCACTTGATCCCTCGTTTTGTTGAATTTTTTAGTCTATTTAAAAGAAAAAATGTAAAAATTTAGTTTTAGTTATCTAAAAATCAATCCTCAATCTTGAAATAAACTTGTTTTCCTCTCTCCTGAAAACAAGAAAATTTGTAAGTAGGTTTTGTGTTTTGTGTAAGCCATTGATACAAAGGTGGTAGCGTACAAATGTTATCAATATTTTTACTTTTTAAATGCTCCTTGCATTGCTTGTAGCTCCTTGTGCTATGATACAAACCTCCGCTACTGGCTTACTACGCTAGATCACCGAGCACTATGTGGCATTTTACCGCTGGACAAATAAACATGTTTTAACCTTCAAGCGGGCGTGCGGCGTCGAATTGACTGCACTTGGAGAATATTCCTTCATAAAATCATACTTTCGCACTGTAGGTACTTCCCATCTCTAGTAGCCTGTGGTAGGTTTATTATGCACACAAATGAACTATTTCTATCCATTTCCCGCACGCTTTGTACCACATAGATAGCTTTTGTTTCGGTTGCGCCCAGGCGTTGAATCGGTTACGAGCGACTTTTCTTTGCTAAAGTTTTTCGCTGTTAGTGTTAAGAAAGTTAGCATTGTTGTACGTATTTTTATTATAAACAATGACTCGCTGACATATTAGTATGATGAAATGGTGTGAATACTTCTTGAAGAAGATAGAGAAAGTGAATCAACGTTCAGTGACAAAGTTTCAGATCATCTATTGGATGTGGAAGAAACTGAAGAAATTCAATCTGTAAATGAAGCAAGCAGCTCAGACAATGATGACATACCACAAAATATTCTTACGAAAGAGGCGCTTCATAGAAACAGCGTAGGAGTATCTACTTTTGTACAAACCTGGAATTTATTCACATGTTTATCAGGACTACTCGAGTTTCGAGAGAAACAGAGAAACAGCTGATAAACTCAGTGATAAAATTATCCAAAAGGTGGTCAAACATACAAATGAATTTATAGAAAAAAAGGTTGCATCATACGGCAGGGCTTGTGATTGCAAAATGACTGTTTTTGGATTACTTTACATTGCTGGAACCTTGCGAATGTCACATGCGAATTTAGAGGGTTTGTATGCTTCTGATGGCATTGGTTCCGCTATCTTTCCATCTACCATGTCACTGGAAAGAACTAAATTTCTTCTAGTCTCATTATGATTTAATGATGCAACTACACAAACCTCTCGCTGTGCTCAAGACAAAGCTACGCCAATAAGACAAATTTTGAATAAGTTTACAGAAAACTGTTTATCTCCCTGCTGTATAGGAGAGAACGTCGTCATAGATGAAATGATGGCTGTATTTTGAAGGAAATGTCCTTTCAGGCAGTACATAAAATCAAAACCTGATAAATACGGAATCAAACTTTATCTGTTGACGGATTTAAAAACTTTTTGTCCTGAATATTGAACCATATGTTAAACTGTTAAACAGCCAGAAGGGCCGCACCAGTTGAGTAATGTTGCAGGGGACGTCATGATTGATTGTCCCAATTTCTGGCACATAACGGAATTTGACCATTGACAATTGGTATACTAGTATTCCTTTGATAGAAGATTTAGCCAAATATTGTAAAATTTCTGTTGTGGGCCTTTGCGTGGAAACAAAAAAGAAAACCCACCATGTTTTATTGAAAAACGCAGACCTGAATATTTAAGGCAATTAGGGTTTTCAAATGTTGCTACATTTATGTCATACATGCTCAAAAAGAACCAATCTGTCGTCATTTCACTGCGCAGCTGAAATTGATGAAAGTACTAACGAAAAGCAGAAGCCGAGTATTACAACTTTCTATAACTGGACTAAAGGAGGAATTGATGAAGTGAACAAAAAAGAAAAAATATATTCAGTATCATGAAAAAATAATAGATGGCCATTGACACTCTTCTTTCATCTTATGGATATTGCTGGAATAAATGCCATGGTAGTCGTGAGGGCAAATTAGAGTAGTTTTCAAAAGGTACAAACACAGATCAGTAAATGAATAGACATGAAATAAAGTGTGCATATAGAAGAGGGATTTGGAACATTAACAAGTTAACAAGTTGCAAGACGAGGGGCAATCTACACACATTCTTGGTGAAAACATAAATCCGATAGTTTATGATACATTTATGCAACAGTAAAAGTATTTACTCTTTGAAAATTAAATCTTTGTGTAAACAAGACATATTTTTTACATTAATGTATATTATATTATCAGCATTAAAATTTTCGTTCCAATTGAGTCATATTAAAAAAAAGATCACATGATGATTGCGTAAGTGGTACCAAAGTGATCACATGGTTGACAACAAAATTAAAATATTGGGACAAGAAATTTGTCTTAGTTCATGTCTATATATTTGGTAGTCTGTGTGCGCAAATATTTGCGAGAATTGTGAATAGAATTGACAAACGAATGCGTACAGAGAAGAGTTATTATGGTCAGCTTGCCCAGAAAACTCAAAAGGAACATTAGGAGCCACTTGAAGCCAAGTGTCAAAGAACCGAAAAATGGAGCAAGTGCATCTTTCAGAACCTGCCAAGGAAGCTGCAAACTATATCCAGCTAAAAAGAGGAGACAGTCCAAGACACTGTTAATCTTATCTAAGAAATATTTGCCGGGACCACACTGCATTTCTTTGCAGTGAATGTTACAATACTGAGGAAACTGATCATGAAGAAGACTAAATCTGAAATTTTAGGACTATGAAGAAAATAAAAACTGTTATGTAACTTGTTAATGACTTCACCAAATGTTGATTTTGTAATTTCGAGTTTATAATTAGTAATTATTGTAAAAATGTTTTTTTTTTTAAAAGTTCAAGAAAGATTTTTGTAGCCAAAATGTTTCCTAATCCAAAGATAATGTCTCATATTATAAAGAATAAATGATTATTTTATTAATTTGTGTTATTATATAATACCTAAAAATGAAAAAGATCGATCAGACTATGCGCGACTGCTGACGTTTTAAAAGACCACGCGCCCGCTTGAAAGTTAATTATGCTAATTCTTAAAAAATCAAAGAATTTCTTAGCTTGGTTTTGATTTGTTTACAGGTAAAACAGGCGAAACTCCAGAGGAACAGATTTTTAACCGTGTTAAGGAGTTAGGTATGAGTATGGGGGGACTGGGCACCCTGTACTATGCTCCTACTCGCTCGGATTCCTCCCTGTTGCCGGCCTCTTCTCCCGTGCCTGCGGTGCTTTTCCAGCACCTAGATAATACAGCTGTCAGGTAATCTTTTTGAATAATTCATTGCGTGTGAAAATACCACAATTATGCCTGAACGGAAGTCTACCTAGATTTGCCAAAGTAAATGACTAACTGTGTTCTCATTGAATAAACCGTGTTAACTATTATAGTCCTTTGTTTTATTTTTTGTTACATTTTTTTACTGTTTATTGAAATTTCTCGCATATTTTTCCAATAATTGTGATATTCAGTCCTTAAAACTAGTTAATATTTTACTCTTAAATACATTGTGTATATAAAAAATGCCATTCTAATAATACTCCATGGTCGGATTTGATCAATTTAACAATTAATATGTTTTTGAATAAAGCAACAATAATGTTATTTATATTCTAATATAATGTGTAAATGCACGACTAAGATATTTTTATTCGTAAAGGCGAATAAATGTGACAGTGATGGGCTATATGAATATATTAAGCCTCAACTGTAAAAGACACACAATATTCTTTTGTAATGCGATCATCAATTGGAATTTGTTTTTATGAAATTCATTCTCGCGAATGACCATCTGCGAACAGATTTACAAAATATTTTTTGTTGATCTCTGTATCAATTCATAAAAATTGATATGAAACAAATTGTTTAAATATAACTTGATTAAATTGAATGTGACTCAATAATTCAAACAATTTATAAAAAAAATCTAATTCCATACAACTGCTGTTTGACTGCTTTTGTTTTTTTTTTTTATTAAAATGTGATCTAATCAATTTTTAAGTAAAAATTTCAAATCTATCTTGATCAAATTGAATATAATTAATAATTCAAATGAATTATCAAATCACTTCATAGAAATTTTATTTGTTAACATTGTTTCATTGTTGTCGACACCGTGTCCCTGTCGTAAATAACTGCCAAGGATGTTTTCAGAGATGCCAGATAAAAACTAAATTTAAAGATAGGTGAACGTATCATTTTTAATATTGATTAATTTATTAAAAATAAAAAAAACCTACCAAATGTAGGTATACATATATAACACTGCTTGCTGCGGTTAAACTGATTAATTAGGTGCGAGAATAATTTGTAATTCGCACACAACCGCAGTGAGAAATCCTCCTGAGAAATGCGTGGGTAGAATAGTTTCTGCGACTTTAAAAATCAGTTCATAAAATGCATTTTTGGGAACCATGACATAGGTGACATTACTATGGGTAGAATTGAAATTATTGACATATTTTTTTGGTCTTTGCCCTGTAAAGTTGTACTGTGACAGACCACTTTTTTTCTAATTCTTGGATGTCCACTCTTGCTGATATCTTCAGTAATTGACGTGCCTTGATCATCTTCACACACTTCTGAAGCAGTTTGATGGATACACAAATGAAATTAAAAATAATTACTATAACATAAATAATACAATGTGACCGAATTGTTTTTTTTATCTAACACAAAGTAGTCAGAAAACAAAATACAACTTCAGGCCAAAACTATTATGAAATTGTTAATAAATGAAAAATATAAATTAATTAAATATAAATAAACATTAGAACAATTTGACATCGTTAGATGGTTTTAGTTAGTTTATTTGACATCCTGATGAAAGAAATGGTATTTTCTAAAACTGGTTAGTGTATTAAATTTAACTCATAAAAAGGGTTAAAAACAAAGTTATGAATAATTTATATTAAAAATATAAATTTATTTTTAATAAATTTGTTTTAATAATAAATTATAACTTTTTCAATATTTTGCGAAACCGAAATTGGGATATTCCGGACCCACGCACAGGTCTTAAGATTACAGTAGATATCTCACGCATACACGCGGCCGTATACTGTGACCCCGCGCCAAATTTAAATCACTGAATTAAATTTTTTCATTCGTTTTTATATCTGCACCTGAGAGCCATGAGTCCATTTAGACAATTTTACAGGAAATCAGAAGAATAATTTTTCAGAAAAATTAAAAAACTTGAATAAACTGTCTTCATGTCTTTTTTTTTTATACGATACGTGGATTTGACGTCACTGTTATTATATTGAATTGAAAATAATGTTATATACCACAAGATAGAAGAAAAAATATATTAGTTCCGTGTTTAACCTATTAAATGCTACCATATCAACTGTTGATACGGTATAAATTGGATTTTCTACGCGGCCATATCAATAGTTGATACGGTGACTTTGGTCCGTGATTACATAGTGTGTCTATTTCATGCAATATTTTAACATACACTAAAAGATTCCTGACATCTTCAGATATTTCTTTGGAAAGTAAAAATGTACTTCGTTAAAAACATTAATAATCTGTCATGTGTTTCGAGCAGCTGCCGCATTACTGTACCGTTATGTATGTTCTTGTACTGAGTTTATTCATTTATAAACATACTAGATTTTTACAACCATGTTTTGTTTTATATTGAACAAGATAACCTTTTATGTCAATCTGAGGCGATAATTCATGCGTAAGTCGTCTATTTTGATGATGTAATGCGTATGTGCCGCGTGTGAGTATTGGAACGTCAGGACTGGGAGTAGCGTTCAAAAGGTTAAATGTCATTTTTGATAAAAATGGATTGATTTAGCCTCTTATACAGATAAACAAAGAAGAATATTTGACATGATTCTTGCAAGATGTCAGTAAGATACAGATTGAACTAATTTTTGGTGTATTTTGTGATTATTTTGGTTTGGCATCCATGTGGTTGCAAATAAACTCAAACGCACGGAGTATTCCCACATGTAGCGGGGAATGCATCATAATAAAATTTATATAATTTTATCAATATTCCTTATCAGTTTTACTTGACAAAACATCTTGATATTTTTTCGAAGCTACTATTTAATTCCATTCAATGTCCGATAGTGTGTTAAACTTTTATTAGTATTATTACACAGACATAAAAAAAAAAAAGGATATACAGTGAAACCTGTTAGATTGAACACCACTAGTGTACTGAAAAAAATGTTCAATGTAAGGAGGTGTTCAATTTAACAGGTACATAAATAAAAAATTCTTTAAAAAAAAATAATTTTTTTATTAATTTAAATGAAAATTTTTATTGTTTTTTTGAGAAGAAACTTTCAATTTTCATTTGTTTTAAGTTATCCACTTGGTACTTGCACAACTGATGGCGGACAGAGTTTAAAGTCTGTGAAAGACTTTGAATATCATGTGTATTGGCAAAATCTGAGAGGCACTGTAAGCTAGCAAATGCATCTTGAATAGTGGGTTTTGGGATTTGAATTTCTTGAACAATAGGTTCAATTTCTTCATCTGATGATTCAAGAGAAACAAAAAGAAGATCTTCCTCCCAACCAGTTTCTGTGGATGTATCGAATGCTGGAACATTCTCACAGGGGTTATTAAGATCTGCAATTCCTGTAGTCGATGATAAATCCTGTAGCTCTTGTTCATCAGCACAAATATCGTTAGCACTTGACACAAGTTATTTCTTGAATACCAGCCTTTGCAAAACGATGTGATATTGTTGATGTTGTTACTTCATTCCAGGTCTGAGAAATCCATTCGATAGAGTTCTTGACAGTGACTTGTTTAAGTGAAACATCTAGATTGGAAGTGTTGTCTGTTGATAGTAAATGCTCTAAGAGCATTTTTCTGTATTTTACCTTGAAATTTTTGATGATGCCGCAGTCTAGAGGTTGAGTGCCCGCACTAGTATTTGGTGGCAAGAAAACTAGAGTTAAATTTGAAAAATCAACCACTGGATGGCATGGCGCATTATCTAGAAGCAATAAAACCTTACGATTTTCTGTCTGCATTTTTGAGTTGAAGAGCTTTAAGTACTCATAAAAGAGTGTTCCAGCCATACAAGATTTAGTGTTTGCTTGCCATACCACAGTAGTTGGTGTTTTTTTGTCAAAAGAGCGCGGCATTTTTGATTTTCCTATAACAAATGGTTTGAATTTTTCACCAGTTGCGGAGCAGAGTAGGGCAATTGATAAACGCTCCTTTGCAAGCTTTCCACCTTTGCATTTTTAATTTTGAAGAACAAAAGTTTGCCTTTGAACACCTCGCCAGAAAAGACCAGTTTCATAAATATTCCAGATATCTTGCATATCGTAACCACTAATAATGTTTTGCAAATTTGTTTTCCAATTTTCTACAACTTGTTCATCAAGATGTGAGCTTTCACCAGACAATTTGCGAAAGTGAATATTGTGACGTTTGCAAAAACATTCTAGCCATCCATTTGATGCTTTAAAATCATTTAAGCCAATGTGTGCAGCGACAAGTAATGCTTTGCCTTGTATTGTTGGCCCAGACACAGGTATATGGCGAGCACGTGCAGCAGCAAACCAGTCAAAAACTCTTTGGTCAAGTAATTTTGATTCACCAGCAACTCTTGATGGTCGTTTTTTTGAAAGATCTTGGTTTTCAAAAGCTGCTGTTGTAATGTTTTCTTGCTTTTTCCAGTTCACAATAGTGCCAACAGAAACAGAAAATTTTTTGGCACAATCCCTGACAGACATTCCATTGTTTAAATCCTTTATAGCTGTGATTTTGTCTGCTAAAATCACTTCATTGTACTTTCTTTTCTTAGATGTTGATGACATGTTTGACATGTTGATGACAGAATAGAACAAAGTAGGCTGCAAAAATGTTTGCTGTGTTTTTTGTCAGATGTCGGTAAAGGGGGACAATTTCTTATAATATTTATCTTGTCTAAAATTATTTAATGTTCATTCTAACAGTGTGTAATAAAGAGATAAATACTATTCTCAATGTTCAAAGTAAAGAGGTGTTCATTCAGAAAAGGTGAATTAGTGAGAAAATAGCTGTGTGTGCATTCAATATATATAATGTAGAGAGGTGTTCATTCAGAGAAGGTGTTCAATCTAACAGGTTTCACTGTATAGATTATAGACACACATATTTAAAAAAAAATAATCACATATGTAGAGTTTTACAACCTACAGGTACAGTGCGCCGAGGAAATACTCCTCGCCTTTAAGGGAAGGGACTTTTACAGCCATTTTCCATGCAGGATATATGCCCAAGTCATCATAATTTTTAAAAACGCCATTGTTGAGGATATATAGGTGTGCGCCAGGACATTGTGCATTGGTTATTTTAGTCTCGCAATTACATACCGAGCTAACAGCTCTCCTTTTTTGTTTTGTTTTCAATTTTTCATTGGGTTGATGAGAATTCAACATGTTCACGTGCAAGGAGCTATTATAAAAAAACATATTAATTGACGACATTTTGTTTTAATAAATATTCCACGAGTAGGTTGGAAAGGATAATTTGAAAATATGTATAACTAAAAACTTTATGCAATTTTAATGTATTTTGATGGATTTGCAGAGCTGCCAGAAGCCCCGGTGCCATCTTGGAAGCTCTTAAAAGTCTTTCAGAACGTTTCCACGGTCGCTTAACATGCGATGTTGCGTGTAAAGCATGTCAAGCAAAGTTAGTATCTTATCTAAATATTTTTTTATTCATATTGTAATCGTACACGTGCATCATCTACTTAAATATAATTCTCGCCATTTGTCACACTTTTAATATGAGCACGAGCTCCATTAAAATAAATAATCATACACGCTTTGGGTATACAATCTAGGTAAGCAGGTACCCACTTCTCATGTGTTTGATTTTAAAATATGATCTTTTCCTATCAATATTTACCAGTTTTCACCTAGTTATTTGTATTCAAACATGATTTTGTGTATGCAAATTCTGTTCTCTTCCCACTCCGTTTTTTTGAAAAAGCTTTCTCTTTGCGTTTGAAATAATTTACGCATCGCAAAAACAATAACAAATTCTGGGTCTATCTTATTAATCTCTCTTACAAACACTCTCAGATCATTTATATTGTGCCGTTTTATATACCCTGATTTATTATATATATGACTGATTGTATTATACATAATATATAAACTTATAAATTTCAGGTGTACAATGTCTATGGGTCATCAAGTAGATGATACAAAACATACAGTTGACAGTAAATGCAGGTAATTTTTTCATTTCAATGAGATTAAATAAATTGTTATTATATACTACATGTAAATGATATTTTTTATATTTGACCAAAACCACTTTCCTTAATCATGAATATTTTATTCGTTTTGCAGATATCAACATCAGTATGAAAATAAAATATTTGTTTGTCAGATCTGCCAAAGCAAGGTGAGTTACGTACAACATTTCCTCTAGGAAGGGAGTACTAGTACTAGCTAAGCAAAGTAAAAATCCTCATGACCGTTTTTATATCAAATTTTGACTTATAATATAATAATTATGGATAATTTTATTTAATAGAATAAAATTAATTACTTATGCAACATACATTCATTGATTTATTAAACTTTTTTCACTCGGTAGACAATAATGTCACAAACCCATAAAAGATTTTGTGGTAAACTCCAATGGATTGTATGTAGTTACATTTGTGCCTGCAATATTATCTTGAAAAGTTTGTCTCTGCGTAAAATTCATATGTTTTACAATGTCGATGCAAAAAACGTACAACTTGCCATTAGGTAGTGTTTGTTATGAAGGTGTGACGCTTGTTGTATGTCAAACGTTGTTCATAAGTTGGGTAATTTTTAAGCTGTTAAAACGGAATAATATTTGTAATTTAATGTCTTATATTAATGTTTAATGATTTATGTCCAACTTTTAAAAATGTAATAAATAGTTGATCTATGGTGGTTTTAGGTGACATTTGTGTGCACATGTTAAATATTGCTCTCAGATTGAACGTCGTATATCAATCTCCGAGTTTATCTTGATGTATTTCAACTAAATCTCTGAGATTATCTCATTGTATCTCCTTCCGAGGACATGGGCCTTAAGTATAAAACTCATTTTAAAAAATATTAATTTTATTAACACAATACTAAATAAAAAAATTTCCAAGTTCAAAATTATTAAAGTATTTTATGATCACAAAATAAATTGTCAAAAAAACTTAATTTAAAATGTACATCTTATTTTTACGTACGACTGCAAATTGACAGGATAGGATGTATGGTCATAAATATAAAACATTATGCGGCTTCAACCCTACATGAATCTAGTCATCTCGAATCTATATTAATCCCTAATTTATCGCTTTTTGTTTTGCAAATTGTTTTGATGTTTATTTTTGAGCTTATTTTTAAACTTTTTTTGTTAATTTTTATGGATGGCACAAAATCAATATTTGTTAAAACCTTATAATTTGATGTAAAATTTGCTTCATCATCAATATGTTTCTTTAAAAATACAATTCGCAAAGATGTTTTAGTAGACTTTTGGATATTTTTATAAGTGACTATTTCAGCATTTTCATTTTCAGGCTAGCGTGAGTATAGTGGACAACCATGTAACAATCCGCGGCGTCTATTTCTCACGGCCAATCACGCTGATATCAGCGATGTCGCGGATCGTATCTTTAACCAAATTAGTATTTCCAGTAGTGATATCGTACGGTGCCCCATAGAAATCTGTTTCAACTCAAGAACACAACGAATTATGTCTAAAATCGAGTGTAAAAATCGTCATTTTTCTTCTCTACGAAATTGACAGTTGGCGCTCACTTTTTCATTGCCAGATCGCAATTTCATTAAATTTGAAAATTTTGGTATGGTATGGTAATTTGGTATTTCTGTTCACCTGCAATTTTTCTGGACAGCTAACAGGTTAAAGAATAATATTAAATTTAAGTTTTACTTCTGACGGTTTGATATTTTGTGAATTGCAGGTAATTTTAGTACTAGATTGTATAGAACTGAACAGGACCAACAATTTTTTATGTAAATTGAGGGAAAATATATAATCCAAGTTCTACCGTATTAGGAAATACTTAATATTTTCAGGTGCAAGAAGTGTATGCTGATGGCCCTGAAGAGTCCTGGTTAGGTTTTGCTCGTTCTGCATGGAAAGGCTTTGAACTACATTGTCTCAAGTGCGGGCCCATTTACAGGTAGGCACCTTTCCATATTTTATGTACACAAAAATGAAATTAAAATATACTACCGGGTGTCTCATAGCTAGTAGCAAAAACTTCAGGGGAGTCTTTATTCAATTTTGAACAGATAATGTTATTTACAGTTTGGTAAAATGTTTACAGTTAACGAGTTATGCGACTCCAAAGATAGCATTTTTTTTTTTCAATATTTCTTACTTATCCTTTGTTGGATTACCATTAAAGTAATTCATATCAAATTTTATAAATTGAATCGCTGATTAATTCATTGATAAAACACTCAAATACAATATTATTGAAATTACTGCACTAAAATGTTAATCAGCTGATTTTCCTTACCTAAGTATGCCCTCATGAATACATATGCACATATATAGGTACTTACATAGCTTACCGAGCTCTTGACTTCCGCTGACTTAAAACGGTGGTTCGCTCACTCGTCCACCGAGCAAACTTTATTTATATATTGCATATATTAATGAAGTTCATAAGAATTTATAAATAAACGCAAGCACTGTAAATTACCAAAAATAATTTAAAAAAAGGGAATCAAAATATTCAATGGAAAGCAAAACAAAAAATTGTAAATAGTTTACCTAGTAATCGAAAATATAGATCGGTATGTATGTTTGTACTTCTAATCTTGTAATATTCAGCAATCGAAAGAACAGAAATGTTGCATGGAATATAATATTGGATGGATGTTTATATTTTACAACGTATGTAGGGTAAGTATTGTAAACATTTTTGTTTTTAAATATCTTTTATTTAATGAGTAAAAAATATTATAATTTAAATAGGTCCATTTACTATAATGAGATTTTGTATTTTATATTAAGGTTAAAAAAATGCCCATTTAGCAAACAATGGGGGGTTAAAAATATTAGCAAACTTTTATTTATTACGTCATACATTAAAATCTCCTTGAGACTTCATTTATTTTTCAGATGCTGTGTCATTGAATCGAAGGATAAAGATTTTTACTTTGATAATGTATTTACTTCAGAAAAGAAGTTTGTTTTCGTATATCTGTGTAATTCAATTTCCGATATTAAAATTTTAAAATTAAGTGAATATTATTTTAATTTCAACAACTGCATAGGTACTTATTTATTTTCAACAAACGAAAAGATGCACTTTTAAATTTAAAAAAAACTGCCGTGTTGTCGATATCAGCACATGGTAAAAGTTTCCTGCACCTGAAAGATTCTTTCAGATACAAATTCATGTTAGTTTGCGCTGTGCGATAATGCGGTACTGACTCAACTCTCGTTTGTTTACAATAAAAAAGTGATTATTTGATGAAAAATCTTATGTTTTTGTAATATTGCATAAAATGCCATACTAGTATAGTAATTCGGAGTACGTAGATATGATTCTGATTTTGGGGAATCTACAATTTAAGAATACTTTATATTTAGCTTCACATTGACTGATATGTCTTTATCAAAGCATATTTTAATTAGGTATTTATTTAAAATGCACTTTGAATAATTTAAAAAATGGCTCCTGATTTGACAACATAAATTAAATAACCATCCGACAGTAACTATATATGTATTTTGTAGGCTAATAAGCATAATACTTTCACAAATTTCAGATTTTCTCGTTTCTCGATCAAAGCTTGACGCAGAAAAATTTGCATCTTTTTTACAATTTTACATGTTACAATTTTTAAGAAATGTCGTCAATCTCGGCATTTTTTATCTTATATTTTTTCCACCCTGCAAATTCTAGATCAGTGGGTCAGTATATATCGAGGTCATCGAACTCTCATATATGAAATGTATGACATTATACTTAACCTTTTGAATGCGAATTTTGAAAAATAAAAAATAGAAAGTCGATAATTCGCCAGGCAGGGGGAAAATCGACAAATTATCAAGAATATTTTTCGTTCTAAATTACTTGATTAACCTAATCTTGAAGTTTGGACAACTAGGTACGAGACACCTTGTATAACATATAAAAATTAAAGATTTAAATTTTCTTGATTGTTTAAGAACATTAAAAATATTTACATATATTTTAAAATAAACATACGAGGGTAAGTCAAAAATTGTCTACTATCACGGTGTAATTGTGTTCGCTAGCAGTTTGCACCGAGGAGGAATAACGAACAGTGATTAAATTTCTCTGGTCGGAGGTTGTGAAAGAGGTTGAAATTCATTGTAGACTTTTATCACAATACAGGGACAGTTCTTTATCATGTAAAAGTGTTTTTTTATGGATCGAAAGGTTTAAAAGCGGCCGAATTAATGTGATGCACGAAGAAAGAGCAGGATATCTGTCAACCTCCGCCATGAGTGACAAGATTCAGCAAGCTCGAGAGATGGTTCTAGCGAATAGGGGGGTTACCATCGTTGAGGTAGCGTCTTTGCATCAAATCATCCGCGACGAGCTTGGCTTCCGTAAAGTCTGTGTAAATAAATTGTAGAACGAAGAATGTAGATAATTTTTGACTTGCCCTCGTATTGTATCAGTTTTTCACATATTGTACAAGATGGAAAATTAGCAAACGAGGCCTTTAAAACGAATTGGGACTGTAGTCAAAGTTATTGAAAATTTAGAAAATATATTCCAACAGTAATAAATCAGATATATACGGATAACTAAATATTAAAAATATATAGCATTATTTTATGAGTAGTGTTCATTTAAAAGAAAAGATTGTTTTTGTGTCAGAAGCCGACAATATTGGTATGGTAACAAATCTCCGGAAGATACGGCTGTCACTGCGCAGGTTGTACACGTTTGGCCCGGGGTGAGTTCTTTTTATTTAATTACGGAAAAAAAGATGTGATATATGGGCGCCCAAGTGTTTCTGTTTTCCGTGTAAAGCTCATACGTGTCGTATGTGTGTATCCGTGTAAAGCTCATACGTGTGGCACACATTAATTAGACAGCGAGATTCTGCCATTGCAAACTCTCGAGATAAGTTATTTCTGTGACTAAGTAAAATTGAATTTCATTGAATAAGCTGTTAACAGCCCCACCCCACTTATCAATATAATTAAATAGCGAATGATACAAATTCCTCTACTCTTAAATAGGTACACAGTCTAATATAATAAGTTACACTCAAAGCGAATGTTATACACAAAGAAGTCCTGTGGGACCGCTTGCAAGGGCGCGGTGCTTTATAACGCCTCCGCTACACGCTCTTGCACATTGGTTAATATCACGCCACGCTCTTGCTGACATACACACCCATACTTTAACCGATGAACCTTACAGTATCAAATCACATTGTTAACGTATGCTTTACTGTATTCAGTTATCATCAAATGTTAATACAGTAAAACCGCGATATAATGAAATTCAAGGGACCAAAAAATAAAAATTCGTAATAACGAATTCCCACATATAACGAAAAAAATAAAAAAAACCTACTATATGTTACGCGCCGTCGCAAAATAATATTGCGCGGCTTCAAAAAAGATCGCAATTTCTGCAAACAAAGGAGGAAAAAGGCCATAGGGAACTGAATACCTACATATTTTTAGTAGTTTTGTTATTAAAACAGATAAGCAAATGGATAATCAAAGGAATTAAATTAAGAACAGAATCTATTCAACACCAATTGGAAGATATTTTTGTAAATTCCAGAATATTGCAAACACAAAACAATATTTTAATTGTGTTTAAATGTAGAGCCGCTTCAAACATAGTTTTGGGCATGAAACATACAAAATAATTCAAAAATAACAATCTTACAGTTGAATCGCGGCATTTTTATAAAATGAGTCGTATATAAATTACAAAGGTATTTACCGGTAACGGCGGCAACCACTTCAAAATATATTTATAATCGTTAAAATTGTTCACTTAAAAATTATCGTTAACATTGTACACTTAAAATACACGAAAACAATAGTTAATAGAAATACAAAATACCTTACAAAAATAGTTCATAAAATATTTTAACAAATTATTTATATTATTGACGAGTTCACACGAAAACAATTGTCAAACGAAAATGAATTTATGTAAATATGCAGTTCGGTCATGCAAATCGCGTTAAAAGCTGAACAAACTTGACTCTACAGACGTTACACTGAGACTGACATTTCCAATAAGTACATTCTGCAACTTTCGGGGGGTTCCTGTTAATTTTTGTATTTTACAGCTGTTTGGGTCTGGGTTGCAATCATATTAGAGGCGTATGCGTACGTAAAACGTGTCAGAGAACGCCGCAAGAATTATGTCAAATGGTTTTATGGGCCTGCTATGAACCCAAGAAAAAGTTTGAATTGTTTTACTACCTTGTCGGCCGACCGCCGCACACCGCCGAGAAGGCCATAAAACCGTTCGCGTAGAAAACGGTAGATGCATCGGCGCGGCTTTGTAAGTGCGAAATAATATTTTCATCTTTTAACATTTTTTTATTTCGTTATAAATTTACGTAAATGTATTGGCATTTTTTCGTACGGGACAAAAATGATTTTGTTATAAATATTAACGGGATTTCGTTATATAAATGCATTTTTGTATGAAAAATTGGTTTTAGGGACTAAATTTTGATTTTTTTTTCGATATACGTCATTTTTCGCTATATCGGGTTTCGTTATATCGCGGTTCAACTGTATTACAATCTCACTTTCATCTCCTCATTATCATTATTGTCACTGTCTGAAAATTTTATCTAATGTATATTTTATATTATATCACACTTACCTATTCTTGTCATCAAATGAATACATCTATTATTACATTTACCTTAATACAAACAAAGAAAATGAAGGCTATCACTCAAATGGTCACATTATTAATTTAAACAAATAATTGTATTAACCGCATTGATTATACTTTAGTTTACAATTGGTTTCAATACTATTGTATCTTCTTCCACTTTGTATACTTAACAGTTATGGCTATAGGCATTAAAAATATTGTTGCGTGGTTATTGTTTTGAGTGATGATGATGGATGATGGGTACTGTCAAAAATTTCTGATTAAAATGGCTATCTTCAGAAGATTACATATTTTTCTGTAAAAGTATTGCAATCTGACTGAGGATGGGGTGATACCGCTTGTACAGATGTACAAATGAACTATTGTATTACGGGTAGGATTATTACTTTGTGTTCAGTAAAAATGTATAGTTGAAATGATTAATTTTTAATTAAATAATTTATAGTGATTATTCAATTGAATTGCAAAGCATCCTTTGTACCCCAGCAGAGCACTAATGGCGGTAGTTGCAGCGGAAAAGGGGTGGGGGCACGGAGAGCCTTAGAGGGAGTGGGTAATCTCACAAACTCCTTAGCCTCATGCCTCGCGGACACATTCGCACCCTCATACTGGCAACCCACTGCCGCCATTAAGGTTGGTTGTTTTGTCTTATTAATTTATTTTGTGTTTTTATTTTTTGTCCTGTCATTTATTTATTTGTTAAATTAAATAAAATTAAAATAATAAAAACAATTTGCATTGTTTCCACTTAAACTCATTTATTTAAGAATTAAGATTGTAGATCTTAGATTATTTCCCTATTCAGTAATTTATTTATTAAATTTTATCGACATACATGTTTTTGTTGTAACAAAGGTGAATATGTATATTATAATATAACATGATAAACATAAGATATAATTATATTGCAATTAAGTATAATATTCACATTTTATTGTGTGGGATGGGGTAGACACCACCTCTGATATATACAACATTGTCCTGGCTACTTTGCTAGACTGTCTGTGTTAAAGTAGCCAGTTTTTTAAAATTAAAAAGGTCATGATAGAAACTTAATAAAATAATACAGTAAACGGATATCTTTTTATTTATTAGTATATAACTCTACAATCATAATTTATTTTAAATCCTTAGTACATATTTACTACAACATATATGAGTACATGTGATTATTAAAATTCAAAATATTAAATTGATTGTAGATTAATTTTAGTGAAAAAATTTGGATTTTGTTTTGCATCGTGTTATTTTTGAATCTTATTGTTTTTCGACAGAAGCCAGCCTAGTCGATATGTTGTAAACAGTTGTTGGTGAGTAGTTTGGTGATGATGCGGCTAATGGGTTATCCCATTTGTTTAAAATGGTAAGGATGGTATGCAACAAGTGTTTCCCTTGTATATTTGGTTTATTATCAGATGTCGGCCTAGTCAATTAAAAGTTCAGTCAATGAGGCGGTTGGATTATTTTTTGTTCTTCTGAGATGCAAAATCTTTTCCCGTTGAGTGTTTTTTTGTTTCAATGTTAAAATAAATTAAATGCATGCGATTACGTATCATTTTGTCATGACCAGAATTGATGTGTTCCAGAGTTGTGCGGTGTGCCAGTGTGCACTGGAGGCGGGACGAGGAGAGCTGCACCACTGTCGGGCCTGCGGTCTGGGGGTGTGTGGCCCGTGCAGCACGTCCAGGAGGCCGGTTCCCCAGCGAGGATGGACGGAACCGACCCGAGTCTGTGATTCCTGCAAGGATGACAATATAGGTCACATTTTAAAATTATATTCTACATTCGACCAAATTTATTATTTTTTTCTTACCCCGGTTGACTTTTGTGAAGAAAAAACATTAACTACTTTGACAATATAATAAATAGTTTCTTCTTTTTATGTCATACAACATATATGTTTCCGGTATTATATTACTACAGTAAGACTCCGTTACTTCGTATACCTATATTTCGTATTTTCATGGAATTCGCACTTTCTTCAAAAATTTGCCCCGAAAATAACATTCCATATTAATTTCTACCAATTATTCACAGTTCCTGCGTCAGGTCATTTTGTACCAGCCCGGAGGAGCATACCTCATTTATACATAAATTATACTTAGTTTTTAATTTTTTTATGTTATATATATATTGAAATGTTAATTAAGGCACAGCGTTATGGGTGCCGCGCACAGCAGATTATGGCGCTTCGCTGCGCCGGAAGTCAGCATGACGTATGTGTTTTTGACAAATAATAAATAACAAAGTAAATAATTTAATCAAGTAATTCGCATATTTGCAAACGTTTTTAAATCTCTAAACTCGTGAGACGACACATTTGACCTCCATCTCTTTGTGAACATCTGCAGCTAGTCCCGCCTACCAGCCAATTACGATGTTTTATCGCAATAATGGCGCACTGGCAGAACTGGTGCCGACCTGAGTTTTGCCATATTATGTACAGTATATCAAATTTCATAGTGTATTTTATAAGATTTCTTGTTATTAAAATAATGTTTCCATTGAATCACTTGATCTGGCTTTTTTATGTAAGTTTATGTAACATTGTGATTTGCATATATATTACGTTGACATATTTTATTCATAGGTTTTTTCACATTTCATTTTCTAAAATGGCACTAACACCTTGTAATTTGTGTAAATCCTTAACCATTTGGAATAATTATATCAAATTATATCAAAGATCAAATTGGCAAAAAAATCAAATTCCAAATACCTCTCTGGAAAAATAATAAGCTTCAACCATCAAGGCCAGCGAAACACGAGGATTTAAAAGTTTAAAATTATTTTTCATGCAGATTTTAAATACATCTATTCCAATTCTGATGGAAAAGGCGAGTTCAATCGCCAATAATTAATGTGCGTGATTTTATTGTGTCAAGTGGCCCCGTCACCAAGTACCTATTCAGAAGAAATTCATTATTTGATAAACATGTCAACACAGAAGAAGCTGAAATAATGGAGAGTCATCATGTTTTTTTAGTATGAAAATCGCAATGTCAACAGTGGAAACGCGCACAAAAACACAGACGTAGTAAATAGACCCATTTTTAAAAAAATATCTAATGGTGCCGTTAAAAAACTTTGATATCATTATTCAGATTTTTTTTTAATTTTGATTCCGTGAGTTACGAATTAACAGTTTTGGTATATATTTTTTTATCAATATAATAGATACCGATGATGTGGGCGATGTGACAGCTAGGAAAGTGGGGGAAGCCGTGGCCGGTGCACTAGGACCCTTGGCTGTGGCACTACAGTATCCTAAAGGTAAGGTTTTAATAAAGTTATTTAAAAAAAATAATTATTTATTTACAACAACTTGATTTAAATACATATAATGTAAGTTATATATATATATATATATATATATATATATATATATATATATATATATATATATATATATAATATACAACAATAGAATTGTGCACCCTCAAATAAGAAAGATCTTGAATTATATAAAACTAGATCAAAATCTATAATAATACGTGTAAATATCAATATCAAAATATCAAATCAGACCAATATTTTAATTTCATCTTCGTTTATCAGGGTTAAGAAGATAGATTCATTTTCTTTTATTGAATTTTGTGAAATGGTTTTTAATTTACATTTACAATCCAATGTTAACTTTTTAGCCAAATTTTCACCTACTGAGATGAAATAATGGTTGAACTCATTACTGATTTTATTGTCATTACTTGTAATATTTCCTTCTTTGTTCTGTATTACCATTAGTCAATTACATTTTTTTTTCTAGATAAACATTCATTAATGGTACTCCATATTTTATTTGAATCGCCATTTGCATTATGAATTTTGTTATGGTATA
Source organism: Eubasilissa regina (assembly GCA_022840565.1). Lineage (NCBI taxonomy): Eukaryota > Metazoa > Arthropoda > Insecta > Trichoptera > Phryganeidae > Eubasilissa > Eubasilissa regina. The sequence continues at coordinate 11,763,625 of JAINEB010000020.1, read as the reverse complement.
AAATATTTTTTGTTATTCTGATTAAATGTGATAACTTATTTCTGTACATTCTATATCCATTTATTAAGGCAATATTGAATGGTTGTTTTATTATTTGTATAAACATTCTATACCCAAGTACTTTTAATTAATCTGACAGTTATCCTTTTTTTTTATGGTATTATTTTTTCTTATCATTGTAGTTGAAGAGTTTTTTTATGTGTTCTTTGATCATTTCTATAAAATAATTTGAAGGATTATTAGCATTACCAATTGTGTAAAGATCATTCTGTTTTGGTTTGTTTATATCATGAATTAATGGTTCAGAATTTATTTTTGTGAATGTATTTTTGATTTCTATAGGGTTCATTATTTTTTTTATAGTGTTAACATCTATTATATTAATAGACCTATAGGAAAACGATCAGTAATTTTTGTATCCAGTATACAGTGAAACCTCTATCTATCGTTTTTGAAGGGACCTATTGAAATAAACTATGAACACGGGAAAACAATGAATATAGAAAAAAGTAACATTTTTCATTCTTAAATGTTTAATACATATTCTAAAAAAATACATATTTCACATGTAAATTAATATGTTTAAATAAAAATAAAATTAGAAAGCTGCACAGAAACAAAAAAATTATTAATTAAACTTTGTATTGTATAATGTCAAGCGGCAGTTAGTAGCAATTCTTTCTCTAGAATGTTCCGTTCATCGTTTAAGAGTGTCGTTAATCGAAACCAAGCATTTAGCTATGAAGTATGCTGTATAATTTAATCGATTAATGCAGCAAAATGATGCATAGAGAAACAATTCATGCGATCTATTTTTGGGTATTTTGTATGAAATTAATTCGGGACTGGAAGAAATAAACAATACTTGCAGGAAAACGATTATTTGAGGAATGATCGATCGAGATTTCACCGTATGTGGTTTCAGATGAAGATTATTGTCTGGTTTACACCATATATGGTCTAAACAAGTTTTAGAATTTTTTTCGATTCTTGTATAGGGTGTCCAATGGAGAAATTAATTGAATTAAAGATTAATTGTAATTGCTCATAAACTATCAGGCTGTGGTAAGTAGAAGGGGTATTGTTCGAAGCACGTGATTGCGGATTTGTCAGTCGCAATGAGTCACTGGTCGGGAGCGCACTGCGCGTTCGCGGTTGAGCAATATTTAAAGTTCGGTGATTCATTGGTTCGTGCGCGTCGCGCTTTTTGTACTCACTTTAATATTTGATGAGTAAGTGATTGGCCAAGCACATAACTTATCCAGTGTTGGGTTCAAAAGTTCAGACAAGAAGGGACAATGGTTAACCAAACTTCTCCAGGACCATCAACGTCAGCAGTGACGCCAGAACATATGGCTCAAGTTCGATATGAAATTATGCGCAATCTGCCTAAATCGATAAGGAAGATTGTAGCCTTTACTGGAATAAAAAAATCAACTGTGCACGTTATTTTGAAAAATAAACTACATAGATACCGCCAATCGTGCAGTTTCTTAACGAAAATGACTATTGACTATATGTGAAACCTTAGCGAGAACGATGCTGGAACGTTTGGAACAGCACAAACGCTTGAAAATATATTTACTGACGAAGCACATTTTCATATCGATGGTTATGTTAATAAAGAGAACATGAGATACTAGTGCCCCGACAACCCAAGGGAACGCCATCAAAAACGCATGACAGTGTGGTGTGCAATTTCTGTCCGAGGGATAATTGGCCCTTATTTTTTTAACCAGCGAGATATGGTCGCTGCTGACGTGTATTGCCAAATGATCAACGAGTTTTATTTTACCGCAACTGCGGTTGTTTCCCGGATTCAACAACAGAATACAATTTCAGCAAGATAGCCACTCCATTCACAGCTAGAGTTTCAATGGAGAAGCTGAGGGGAATTTTTCCAAATAAATTAATCAGCAAGTACAGAGACAGACATATTCTGGGCACTTCGGTCACCAGACCTTGCATTTTGTGACTTTTTTGTGGGGATACCTTAAGTCGAGAGTTTACAGCAACAATCCTCAAACAATTCAAAGTGCTGCCATTGAACCGACGCTTTACTCTCGCGTGTTCGCAAATTTAAGAGTCCGATTGCAAGTGTCTTGAGAGAAATGGCATTTAGATGATATTGTTTATAAAACGTAAAATCCGCATCGTTAAACTCCATTTTGTGTAAATAAAATATGAGAATTAGCATTGTAGTTTTTTTTGAATTTAATATTTAACTTGAAAATTTTCTATTGGACACCATTTATTACGTATTAATGCACAACAAGAAACCGTGCAGTTTATTAACAGTTATTAGTCATTAGTTGCAATTTTAGAACATACTGGTTTTTTGATATTTAAAATAAATTTTGGTTAAAGTATGTAGTTACTACCGGGACTATTTTAAATATTGGAGTCCTGTATAATTTTTAAGTGATTCATCTAATTTGTTTAATTTATTACTTCTGTTTGTGATCATAATAATAGCATTGTGCCAAATCAACCTTATGTAAAATTTGAATTGAAATTGAAAGCTCTTGAAGTCCACACATTTCTTAAGTTTTCTCTCTGGATACTACATTAACCCGACCGCCGCTACGAACATCATATGATGCGCGAATAATTCGCTCTTCAGACGCTACACGCATCATATGATGTTTTAAATTTATTTTGTTGTGTACTCCGTGACAGCGCGGCAAATCGGGCGGGAAAATATACCAAAAATTAGTTCGATCTATACTTTTGCTGACATCTTGCGTTAGTCACGTGAAATATTGTTATTTGTTTATATAAATCAGTTTAAAAACGAAGACATCTTGAAACGCCGTTCAGTTTATTTGAATTTGGCGGGGCCGACTCATCCCTCTCTCGTCGTGTGTTCGAAGTCACTAGTATTTGTCGGAACTGTGCGTTGATACGAAATATTGACATCGCGATCTGTGTTTTGTGGGGAATTGAAACAATATATTGTATCGGAAACGACATTCATTATTACTGTGATCTTATTTAAATTGGTGTTTACATTCAAATGTTGATATTGTTCTGACTGTATTTGTGTTTCGGGAATCGGTTATATTTTAAGACAATATTCGTTTATTAAAAACAGATGCTTGTATTGTGCTACGTATAATCATAATTATTAAAATTTAAAAATTGTGTACCTTTTAAAATGGCGGGCCGCAGACTTACAGAGGAAGAAATATTAGAAACATTTTTAGATGTGGACTCTGATTTAGAAATGAGTGAAGATGAGCAACATGAAACAATGAATGAAGATGTCAGTGAAAGTGAATCAAACCCCCCTGGGACAAGCCAATCTCATAACCGTTCAAGTACTTCACATCAAAGTGAAAATGCTGACTTTTTGCCTTCTTGGACCTCTGGTCCATTTATCCCAGTTATTCACGAGTTCGATGAGTTTGTGTCAGGTATAGACCCATCTACTTTATTTACTGAAAATTCATCAGAAATCGACTTTTTTGAATACTTTTTGAACAGAGACATTATGACAAAAATAGTTGACGAAACTAACAGATATTACACAGCTACCGTTTCAGTACAGGAACCTTCCCAAAAATCCAGACTTCGTAGATGGGTAGACACGTCTGTCGAAGAAATGTACGTTTTTTTTGCAATATTAATGTTAATGACGAGAAATCGACATCTTACTATCGAGGAACATTGGTCAACCGACCCATTGCTCGCTAGTAATATTTTTGGGAAAACTATGCCCAGAGATCGATATGAAATTTTACTGCGAATGTTGCACTTCTCAGATCCCGACACACAAGTCCCCGGTGACAGACTTCATAAATTAAAAATCCTAGTTGACCATACGCGAAACATTTTCAAAAAAACATTAATGCCTTTTGAAAATTTATGTATAGATGAGAGCATAATTGTTTTCAAAGGGCGTTTGATTTTTAAACAATTTATCCCGACCAAACGTCACCGGTGTGGAATTAAAATGTTTGTTTTGTGTGACGTCAAGACAGATTATATTTTGGATTTCATTATTTATTGTGGTAAAGGGACTGACATAACTGACACTGAATGTCTCGGAGTCACAGGGGCGGTGGTAACGACATTACTTCAAGACTACCTCAATAAAGGTCATAACCTTTTCGTGGATAATTGGTACACTAGCCCTCGTTTATTTGATTTTCTGCACGAGAAAAAGACTAATGCGTGCGGTACGGTGCGGAAAACACGGAAAGGTATGGCCTCATTTCGTAAATTAAAAAAAGGTGAAATGGACGCCAAACATCGTGGACCTCTTTTAGCATTAAAATGGCGCGATAAAAGAGAAGTCCACATGCTAACAACCTTGCATGACGATTCCATGGGTACGACAGGCAAAATAGATTGGAAAACGGGTCAACCTATAATTAAACCGAAATGTGTCAATGACTATAATAAGTGTATGGGTTCTGTCGATAAAGTGGATATGATGTTGAGTAGTTTAAGTTGCTTACGAAAAACAATAAAATGGTACAAGAAAGTGGCTTTTCATATAATCGATTTATTTTTATTAAACTCTAAAATAGTTTACAAAATGATAACGAAAAAAAATATTAGTTTAGCAGACTTTCAACTAGCCTTAATAAGACAATTATTAGAAAAATATCACATTACACACCAATCACCAGCACCCCATCCCCGTACGTTACATGATTCGCCCCTAAGACTAACTGCTAGGGCATTAGTGAAACATATGCCTGAGCCAATAACAGGAAATAAATCCCAAAGACTTCAGAGAGCCTGTCGAGTTTGCGCCGCTTCCAAAACTAGAAAAATGTCTCAATATAAATGCTCCGAGTGTAATGTGACATTGTGTGTGTGGCCGTGTTTTAGGACCTATCACGAAAAACAAACATTTTGAAAATACTTAAATTTTTTTTTTCTCCAAACCATTGATCACTTTAAAACTTTTAAAAATAAATGCTATAGATATTGAAAACGTATGAGTGTTGTTATATTGAAGATAACGGCGCAGTTCTCAAAGGAGCGGGTAAGTACCGCTGTTATTATATTATTTATCGCGTGAGCGGACATCTCTGATGCGACACTTGACTTGATGTGGTATGTTAATGTTTACTATTCTAGCCGTATCTGTGCTCTTTTGTTTATTTATGTATTCCAAAGGACTTTATAAGAATGTAAACATTATTTTCAAATATCTTCAACAAACGTGAAAAAATATAAGCATACTCGTAAGTACATAATAAAGATATCGGCGCAGCAATCCAATTCAACGAGGTCTCTATAATCGTATAAACAACGTGACTGTATTTGTGACCGCGTGAGAGTATACGTAAGTCGGCGACTATTTTTAGGGATCATTGTTTTGTTCAATCAATATTTATATTATCTTAAGGATTTGAACATCTCAATTGATTGTTTATATTAACGACATTATCGGTTAAGTATTTTCAAGTGATAAATCATGCACAAGATGCGTGTATCTATATCTAAATGTCATTTTAAAAGTTGTGTTCAACCAAATTTACGACTTTCGAAAATAGGCCCGCGCAGGGGATATCACTTGGAGTACACTTGTTTAGCGGCTGAGAGGTTAAAAGTGCTTATCAAAAATGATAAACATTATTACTATTAAATAAATTTCTATTGTTAGTGTTTTACTACTAATTGTATGCAGGTGTCCTGACTGGTTTGGCGCGCCCCACGTACTGGACCCCAGACGAGGAGGCCCCCAGGTGTGCAGATTGTAAAACAACATTTGGTGCCGGACTTGACTGTACAGCTCGCCATCACTGTCGACGTTGCGGGCAGTCAGTCTGCTCATCTTGCTCGCCGCATAGGTACAGTACAACCTTTATAGAAATGGGGATATTTTCCATCTTGCGTGATATGTAATCTAATTTTGAAAATGTACTTATAAATTCTTATTTCACTAGGCAAGCTGTACCGGAAAGAGGATGGGGAAGTCCAGTCCGAGTATGCAACATTTGTATGAAGGAGCAAATCTGACAAACCGTCCCTTATCGCTTATGTCCCAGCCGGTGAACTGTAACTTTTCACAACATGTACAGAAATTTAAAAATTTTACACATATGACTTTTATTTAACCTTTCAGTGCTCATTCCAAATATAAAATGACTGTGCTCTCAGCACTTATTCCACATAATCAGTCTCAACATACTTTATGTTAACATTGAAATTACTCCAGCACTGATAATAAATTCTTTCACTGTTTTCCGAGCACTGTTAATAAGGTTAATAGATCTACCGACATAATATATTTAATTACAATTTATCATGATTGACAATTTTTCAAAATAAGTATTAACTTTGAACTATTTTTATATTATACAACTGTCTTTAACTTAGTGTAAATTTATTATATAACTACAGCAAGAATTCATATAATTTGTAATGAGCGTGTTATATTTCAATGATGTACAATTCAAATAATAATGGTTCATAAATGCATGTCACAAAAATATATAATCATATAAAAAATTCTAGTGTCTAAATAAACAAATAGTATTGCATGTTTTCTATTGAGAAATTATATTTGTTGAGTTTCATTTTTATTTTCATACATGTATGATTAAAATAGCTATTTTTGTATTGAATTTGAAAAATTGAACTATTTAGAAAAGTAATATTTAATTAAGGCATTCTCAGTGACAAAAATATATCTTCAGGTATAAAAAAAAAAGCATTAGATTGTACCATATGAAATTGCCGAATTTGTAGGTGAAAATAAAAATGCGATATTTACAATATAAAAAAAAAATAAAAATATATTTAATCAAAATAAACTCTACCCCGCATCTATGCTATATTATAAATGCCATTTTTAAAAAATCTTCATTTTTGGACTGTAAACTCTTTGGACCCCCTAATTATTTCCGCCTGGATTCAAAACGTTTTATTCCTTAAATATAATTCCAAGTGGCGGAATAATTGGAAATCTTTCAGCGAGAGATCAGATGAATATGGGGGGTGCGGCAAAATTTTGTAACTTAAAGAATTTTGCTAACGGTGATTTGTGATGTACACGGTCGAGTGTTGAAATGCAGTATACATAATTGACAGTCACGTGCAGTAGGCACAAATTTAGGCAATGCTGTTACCAACGATGCTAATTAAATATACAATAGGTAGGTATACTGGGTATCAAAAAAATGATAGATTATTTTTTTAAATTTTGAATTTAAATTTAGAATACAATTGCAAATTTACTACTTCAAAAAAGGCAAGTTATTTTATTTCTTGGTACCATACTCTTTCGATTTCTTCTTCAGACAACGGATTTAAAATGTTTCATTAACAGTTCAAAAACATTAATTTAAATAACCAGCTTTATAAATTAGTATAGCCGAAACTCATAACAGAAATAATTGTATTTTAACATTTAATTTAATATTGGTAATAATCTAACTTAATAATATCCTCACTTAACATTTAATTATAACCTATAAATTTTATCTACACCATCACTGAAATATGGAATCATAGGTTGGAATACACTAAGAACACAAAACGTTTAGTTTGTCAAGTAAAACAAATATGTACAAATGTCATTCTATACAGTTTTCAGTAAGGATTAATCCTTACTGTTATTAAGGATTATTTGAAAAATGCAGAAAATCTGCAGATGTCAAAATGCCGACATAGTAAGAAAATATTTAGTTCAATTCTTATAAGGATTGATCAAATAAGTTAGGTTCATTCAAGACCTATGTGGTAGGAAATTGCGGAGCGGAATGCACATTCGCAAATAATTCGCAAACAACCCATAGCTAGAACAAAAGTCGTGGGTTACGTCGTAGACAAGGTTACGCTAATCTGGATAATAATGGATAGAATTTTATATGGTCTTTTCATAATATAAAGATTACTTAATTTATTTTTATTTTCCATAATTTTTAGTAATGCACAGCTTGTATTTAGTTATATGCAGTACACGCCCCTGATAATTGGTTGGATAATATTAGCTGGTTTTTTTCTAATTTTTCATTCATAGTATCAATTTCGTGATAATGTGAATTGGCTGTGATCGATTCGCTGGATTTCAAAAAAGAATAATAAACAATTCCGTAAACACAACTCTAAACGTCTAAGTTTCTGACTTTCAATCAATTTGTGTGGTACCCACTTGTCTAGCTTTTTTACTTTTTCTATCGCAGCGAGGTGGCGAGAAACAGTCGTAACGCTAACTCCTAGATTACGCGCGTGCGCTCGAGTTGTCGTATGTGGATTAGTTTCCACTATTGTCTTTAACTGTTCTTCGTTCTTCAAGGCCCATTTTTGAGATTCATATTGCCGAAATGAAATTTTTCAAAGCATAATCGTATTGTTCTTTGGCTAGCAGACCCTTCTTCAAACGCCTTGTTGATATTTCTACCTGGCTCAGCTGCATTGTGTCTCAACTTGAATTAATACAAAAATATAATATAATTCAATTCTTTAGGCGACATCATTCTGTTTAAGGGTGTTAAAAAATACTCAATAGCAAAAATAACTTCACATTCAAAGACACAGGCATGGTAGCTTTGTCAATAACAAATAGCCGAATGGGTAAAATACTGCACAGCACCTTTCTCGATTGCGATCGATTTTAAACTGACTGAAAATAGGCAACTTCATGTGGTACAACCTAATATAAGTATTATTACAGGAAAATTGTTCCCTTGCATAAATATTTTTGTATTTATATATTTTTTATTTTGACATGGTAATGCTTACAAAAAAATACAAAACTTTGTATTACCGGGGAATAATTTTTGATTTATGTTGATTTTAAATACTCGGGGTTACTGTGGTATTGTTATTTCCTTTAAACTTGATGAAGGGCGAGATAAAGAACTAAGCATTTTAAATCTGAATGTCATCTGTGGGCTGGCTCTACTTTTCTAAATGCCATGATTTGTTAACTTATAATTTTCCATCCCCAATGTGATATGTACATATATCATAATGAATGTAATTGCAATTTAAGTGGTGATATATAAAGGGCAGAAGTAATGGTAAGATCTTGTGTCAAAATATTGTAATTTCTATTTATAAATGCTTGTGATAATGTAGAATTTGCACTCGTCCATGCATTAGTATAATGTTGCAGTGAGGGATATTATTTTGTTATATTATTTCAATTACCCCTTATCATTTCTTCAATACTACACATACCGGAAAAGGAATAGCAAAAATGTATAATACTTCTTTATGCATTAGGTATTAGACCACGATAGATTTTATTTATGTCAATGTATACATACATACACATATTTTAAAATATTTATTTTGTATGAAGTTTCATCAAATTTACACATCAATATCAAAACAAATGCAGTTCTTCATAAAATAAAAAACATTCATATTTTATCACTTTTTTTAATTTTGTCACATCAATTTGTCTCATGTTGGCCAATATATTGCTCAATACTGTAATTTTTAACTTAACATAATTATTAAATATGTACTTAAAAAGTATTAGTCCATGAAGGTGTTATTTCTACTCAGTTTCATGCTCTTTTATTGTTTAATGTCCTTTTTTTTTTTATTATATTTTATGTGAAAATCAACTTATTTAATAATTTCCAATGATGTGATAAGAGTATATGATATATTAATAAAGTGAAGCTACTTTGCTTTATTAATATATCATTGTTTGCTCATTGAGCCGGATCTTTACGATGAACCGTCGAGCCGGATCTCTGATGGCTCACCAACTTACCGGGTCAATTTGAGCGAGAATGCGGTGAGCGACGGATCAGTCAAAAATCGAACCGTGGCCCGGACTGATTACTTACGATTGAATACGTACACAGGTTACAGAATATGCACTGTCTTAAAGTTACTGTCACAGTAACATCAAATGTTCGAATATAGAGCGAGCTGCATCTGTTAATAATAATACTTTTTTACCATTACCTACTTATCATTGAGTTATCAATATTACAAGCGTTTATCAAACAAATTTTAGAGTACTATACAAAGAAATATAATGTTTATAGTATTCAGGAAATATTTTATTGCCGTGGCAGAATATATCGTTTAAAATTTAAGCTGAAAAATAACTTTTTTGTGCAATTTAAATTCTTTGTTTAAATAATAGGTCTGCTGTTTAAACAATAGGTCTACTATTTAATTTCGATCAAATGCCATAATATATTTTTATTTAATTTTTACAAAGAATTTTGATTTGACACATACAGCGACGATTTTAAGAATAGGTCCCATTAGTTGTTTTAATTGTTGTTATTCAAATACTGATATCCGACAGAGAAAAATAACAATGTAAAACACGACTCATAACAAAATATTCCGCATTCGTCCAGCGAGCAACATATTTGTCAACTGTCTTAATCAACTGAGCCGTGAGCATAGATAAAATATGCACTACTGTGAGCTGAACATTTTGAAAGATCCATGATTCAACCGCTCTAAAAGATCCACGGTTCAATCCGCTTGAAGATCCAAACGGTTCAAACAAACTGACTCACCGAGCCGGTTCCCATCACTCAATTGAGTGGCTGATTCAGATCAGTTAGTTGAGCCGCATTGCCCATCGCTACTTGGAATGACAAGGTATCATCTGTCATTTTGATCAAACTTGAGATATTAAGCTTCAGAGTTTTGAATTTTGATTTTTTTCAGCGGAGCTTGGATGAGTCCATTAGATAAATTTTTGCAAAATGTAATTTAGATTAATAAAGTAAACTGATTTCAGACCCATTATATAATATAACTTATACATTTTATGTGTATTCAAATCAATAGTTTTTGTTAAAAATATTGTAAACTACTGAAACAAATATATCTAAACAAAGATATAACTTTGTTTTTTGTTATCTCCTAACTACTAGGATGTTTGAGATGTTTTAAAGAGAAAATTTTGGTACAGAAAAGTTAATTTTTACCAAAATGTCAGATGACACTTTGTTTTTCCAAAGTCTTGATATGTTTCCCTAAACAACTCATTTAAGAAGATCATGAAGGTATAGCTTTCCTAAACTTTAGTAAGATTTATCTTATATAACAAAATACTTATGTATAAATAACTCCGCATTATAGCTCGATTGTCATTGAGGAACCTTCCGATAGTTTGTATTGGAGTCGCTAGAGAATGCTGTAATGCAGGCAATTTTTCTGTCAACTGACTACATATTCCGCCCTATTATTTAGTTGTTCTGCTAATAAATATTTCAAAACTTTCTTGACAATTTCTCAGCATGCGCCGCATTAAGTATTTTGCCAATTTGTATTTTAGTTTCTTAATACTTGAGTGTTGCAGTTTTATTATTTAAATAATTTATTACTGTGTAATGATATACTAGGGTATGTAGAGAACTCGGTAAGATATAATGAGACATGGTTTTGAGTTCCTGTTTTTGCCAACGATTAAGTTATACATATTGTACAATGATTTTGGTGCACAAGCTACATGTATCAACATAAACCATGCCAATATAATTAATACCTTATATAATCAACCTTTAGCCTTACATAATAACCTTTAGCCATTTATAAACTTCACAATACTTTATTTTATAGATCAACATTATTATAACAATTTTTTTTTTTATAAATTATAAAATGTATGTTTTTTTACATCTATACCAATTCAAAAGTGATAACATCTCATGTTTTTTCTAAATAGATCACAAATATAGTGGTGCCTCTGTATACGTCATTATCCAGATCCTTGGACTTATACCAAACAAATTTTTCCCATAAGAAATAAAGTGATAATAATTAATCCGTTCCCATGAAAAAAAATCGTCTTATTATTCGCATATTACAGGATTATTCAAAATGATGAACTCAATTTCATACTGCTATATTTCCTGAATAATATGTTGCATGCAAATGATTTACGTAGCAATTGATAGAGGAGGTCCGAAAGTTTAGAATCCCACTGCTAGATCACTCATAGTTGCGCAAACGACCGCTAAAGTGCTCGCGCCGCCAAGGAGTCATTTCGCATCAGCTGTGAGTAAAATGGCTACTGTGCTGCACAAGGTTTTCTGTATTTGTGCATTTGGTAAAACTGAGTCAGTTATGGCTTTCGTCTTCTTTTTAACATTGAACCTCTAATTAGAAAGAGCATTTGTTGGTATCACCAATTCGAGCAAACTGGATGTCTCTGTAAAGGAAAAAGCCTGGGCCGGCCACGTGTATCAGAGGAGAATGTGTAACGAATTGAAGAGAGTTTCGTGCTTAGCCCAAGAAAGTCATCTAGTAGAGCGAGCAGAGAACTTGAACTACTTCAACTAACTGTGAGACGTGTTTTGAGGTGCCGTTTCTGAATGAATCTCTACCTCAACGATGGATAGGTCGGATTGGAAATGAAGACCTGGCTCTCCAGTTCTGGTCTCCGAGATCTCCTGATCTCACACCCCATTAATTTTTCTTGTGGGGGTTTGTAAAAAAAGCAGTTTATAAACCATCTCTACCAACAATTCTGGCCGACCTGCGGAACCATATCAGTAACTGTCATTGTGACTATGTCAGTGAACTCAGTAACACGAAACATGCTTCATCGGGCGTGGAATGAGTTCAGCTACCGATTAAATGTTTGAACATATTCATATTGAACATTTATAAATTGAATTGATAAACTTTATTGTGAGTATTATTAAATGTAATTTACTTCATATTTGTCACTCGTTCGTAGCTTGAAATATAGAGGTACGAAATTGAGTTCATCATTTTGAATAACTGTATAATGGTATTGTAATATAGGTCCTGTTAGGCATTTTCTTCCAAAACAGGTCTATTTCGTCACAATTAAAAACTTGTTGGGAACAAAATCCTCAGCCTCCACAAATTCCCTAAACTCTGTAACAAAATCGGCACTGGCTCCCTCTCCATGTCTCGCAACACTGAATGCCAGTCCTCTTCTTAAAATTATCAAACCAGCCATGGTTGGCTTTAAACACTTTACTTTCTTGGCTCATTCCTGCCTTGTTTTAGAAAAGATCGGCATGTATCAGTTTTGCCTTTTTGCTTTTTGCCAATTATTGCCTACAATGTGTTATCGCCAGCATGCTATTTTTATGACCCTGATCTTTGTTTGGTAATTGATTTCATCCCCTTCACAACATTAGCAGATTTAATAATGACATTTTTTCTTACAATTGTTATATTTTATCACCACCATGGTGAACCTAACCATTTTCTTCGTTGCTTAGCTCTTCTCATTAACTTTCTTAGAATTCATGGTTAATGATTTATAAAAAAATTTATGAAAAAAATACAAAATCACATGAAAATTCACAAAGAGATATAGCGTGGGTTGTTCACTGAATGGTAGAAACGGTCTTACTGACGTAGTCGTAGCAAAGTTACCCCCTCCAAAAACCGAATTCAACCAAACGAGAATGAGGACGTAAGCGCACACCATTTGACACATGCGAATCATATTCTAAACAATGGTCCAACCAAACAAAAAAATTTCACGCCCAAACAGGACGTGTGTCAAGATGGACTTATTCAAAAGAAAGGGGACGTATACTGAGGTACCACTCTATTTAAAAGTATTCTTAGGATATTGGGATATAAATCCTAGTCATAAGTTTTCTCTGATCTGTCTGGTTAAAACACCACCGTATTTAAAAGTATTCTTTGGATATTGGGATATAAATCCTAGTCATAAGTTTTCTCTGATCTGTCTGGTTAAAACAATATTGTAATGATTTTGATTGATTACACGACTAGGTGTGTAAAAATAAGTATTGTTAAGTTTAAAATTATTGTATGTCAGTGCCATTTGATAGTGAAATTATTATGAATTATGAGATTTTCATTCTGTTTTAATAATTTAAAAGAATATCTAATAAGCGTACTGATATAGGGTGTAAAGGGAAAATTAAAAATTCAAATTTTATAACTTAGATATAATATTTTCATTTATTGTTTTCCTTTGATAGAATATACCAAATTATTGAGTGTACGAAATTAATCGGACCTCTGTAAAAAAACTACATCTTGTATAATAATTTTAATACTTATTGAGTCTATGATGATATTATTATAGTAATTAACATGCACACAGTGATATAAAAAATTCTGTTTGTTAAATTTTTCTGTTTTTATTAAAAAAATTTATATAAATGCTTATTTTATTTTTGTTTAAGTCAATATGATTAGGTAATGTAAGTAATAGAAACAGAATACTGAAAATATAGTAGATTTCAACAAAGTTGATAACTAAATTAAAATAATATCAGAAAAATTTATTATAATAGAGTTTAACTATCTCAATTTTTTTTTAATGATATAATAGTACAGGTAAATTTATCCACACTATATTAAATACATATATTCTTAAATAATGAAATATCGTAAATTAAGAAGCCAATTTGTTGTTTATATGTAATTTTTATGTTTCCGTTAATAACTATGTATGTACTTTAAAATCCAGCAATACTTACTGTATTTTACTCATTATAATAAATTTTGATCATCGATTCCAATATAAATATATACATACACATATGTAGTTGACAGACTGCAAAGATGAGTATTGTTTGTACATAATAAATGTTATAATATATTGATGTTTATAATTGACAATAATAATAAATGAGCTACTTTATTTTTGTATTTATTTTTGAGCATAGCACAGCACAGTTGAAAAGTATTGTATTTTTAAAAGAAAGATTTGCATTAATTCTTCCTTTTCTCCCGAAAATAACACAAACATATTATCAAGAACAGAAAATATTTGACATCAAGTCTCATTTTTATTGTAATTTTTCAATTTCAATTAATATCTAATACACATCATAGCATTTTAAATTCATCAATGATTAAGATTTTTTCATTAAAATTGATTATTTTGATTATAACATAGACTGTATAATTCTCTTTCGAACATAATTTATTAATTTGATTCACTTTCAATTTACCAATTACATTCCTTGTAACGTTTGATTTTATATATTTTTTTTAGAATTAATTATATGTAAGGAACTAGCATTTTTCAATATTATTTAAAAAATGTATGTACATTAAAAAGTAGTACCAAGTTGATGGAAAAAATGTGTGATATAATTGACTGATTGTTATTATTTAGAAATATGAAGATTTTGATGTTCCCAGCACATTTGCAATATTTATTTGTATATTTATATATCTCTTGAACGAAGCAAATTATTATAAATGCATAAATATAACACATTATTAACCCTTTCAAACTCCAAGATTTACTCTAATAAAATGAAGTATTTATGATTTTTTACATTAATTTTTGAAATCACAGTCAAATTTATAAGTTTTTCATGATGCACCTTTTCGTGCAGTTTAGACAGATATATATATATATATATATATCTGTCTAAGATAAGATATTATATATATATATAATGTCTTTCGTAACCGTCATACCAGGAAGTGTTACATAATTACATGCTGTACTTTTTTATGCACTGTGTCAGCATTTTTTTTTTTTACGATTCGTTAGTTTGAGTAAAATAATTTTACAATTTAGATTGCAAATGGCATGTTAAAAGACTGAATTCTTCAAATGAATGATGATTTCACAAATAAAGTCCGCTAGTCCATCAGTGACGATGTAAATTATTTTAACAATTTTATTTTTCTCAAAAAACCTCAGTCTGATGTGTCTACCAAATATTTTTCATCGGAGATATATACCAACGGGAAAAAAAATGAGAATATGAATGTAATAAAATTTGATTAAGTAGATGCTTAGTATTTGGTATAAAAGAATTATTATCATAGTAAACTGTATTTGTGATATATGTTTGATTTTCATTTTTAAATTTCCTTTCAAGTCAAATCTCAAATATTTAAAAAACAGTGCATTTAATGAAATGAAATATGGAAGAAGCACTTTTTGATTTCTTTTTAAGAAATGAGTACTACACATTTTTTTCCACGACGGCACTGATTACTGATGATATTGTGAAAATATTTTTTTAATCGTAACAGTAGGTATTTGCACGAATAATTTTTATAGTGCGTAAAAAAAAATATTGCGGTTATTCTAGATATCACATTACAAAACTGAAGAAGCCTTTTGAGTAAATTTTTAATCATGGTGCTATAATGTGGTGAATAATCTCCCAGGTATTTCAGCATCTTGCTGTGCCATTGTGATGTCAAAATTTTCTTAGATAATTAGATTGTCATTAAGTAAATGCACAAAAACATCGTTCATTTCACACTATATATAGAAATATACGTATCCTGACATGAAAATTTTAATAAAAAAGCAAATTGATGGCTGAAATCCAACAATAAAACAGCTAAATTATTCAACTTTAAAAAATTGTCTGCAAAAATAATTGAATAATTTTACAGCTGAAATTTGTTGCTGCATTTTGGTATTTTTAGTACTCAGCTATAAGGCATATGAGTACAACCTTTTTTCTCAATATTACACGATTAATGAAAAAATGCTATACCGTTTTAGAATTGATTGAATTTTATATATTTTATAATGATTGTTTGCTTGATTTGTTTTTGTAAATTAATAAACTTGAAAATTATTCATTTACTTTTAATCTTTATTCCCCCCCCCAATTAAAAAAATTCTTTTAAAAAGTAAAAAAAATTACTGATTTTACTTTTACTAAATTCAACAAAAGATAAAATATAAGATTCCTCTTGTTGAGAAATTGAAGTAGTATTGAGAGTCATGCACAAATATAATTGGTAACAGTGGTGGTCAAATCATTATTTAAATAAATGAAATGTCAATTAGAAAGATATACAGATAAAATTAATTTATCAAAAAAATATTTCGTCGCCACCGGGATTTGAACCAGGAACTCTTCCTATCTGGGGAAGTGTGCTGACCAATACACCATGTCAATATAGTAAATTAACAACAAATTTTTGAAACTATATGGTTCACTTTCAAATTGGTACATCTGTTATTCAATTTTTTTAAAGCAATCTACTTCATATATATGGAGAATCTCAAGTTAAATTAAATTAAAATTTGTCATTTTGAAAGAAGAAGAACCTAAATACTACATATTTTCTTTTCTGCTTTCATTCTGCACTAAACTGCTAAATAATAATAATAGGTAATTTGTATAGTGCTATTTTCGTAAAAAACTTTCACCTTAAGTGTGAAACTCTTTACAGTTCTACAATTATCTTTGTTTTTAAAATTAAAAATTGTTATTTTCACTTATGGAAATGACTTTCTGAAAAGAGTTCCTTCTTAAATAAAGTCTGATGCACTGTTTCTTATGACGGAGGGCAAAGAGTTCCACGCTTTTGGGCCTGCCACCGCAAATGCCCGTTCACTAAATTTAGGCTTCTGGCAATTGTTGGTCTGTTCTACAACCCTTCCTGCAGCTACTCGAAAATGATGCATTTATTATTGATGAATAGCCCTTGGCCAAATTTAGTAATTTTGTTTGTTTTATTAGCGATTTTTTTTCACCTGCTGATTGCTGTAAATTCATTTCCCTGAGTTGCTTAATTTATGACTAAAATTAAACAAAAAATATTTTAAGTGTCTTGTGGCCCATTTAGTTTACCTGGTTCGATGATCGAGTCATAGTTTTCACATTCACTTCCAGTCCGGATCCTATCCACTAATTTAATTAAAAGATTGAGAAAACAAATGTGCCTATCTATACCAATATGGGTGCTTGTGTCACCAGGTGTAATGAATTTATTACTAAAAATTGTGTATTTATTTTTAATTCTAGGAAACCACTGCTGTAATGTATCGCATTTGAAAGGGGCATTTGGTAAAAACAAACCATTGAGAATAATGTGATGAAAAAAAATTCTAATAAATGAAAACTCATAGAATTTAAATTAATTTAACTAAACAGAATATACAGAGCAGATATGTAAAAAAAATAATACATATATACAGCAAACAATGCTGGATGTGGTAAATTTTCCTGCTCTATTATTTTAATTATTATAAATTACCTTAAAATTTAATGTGTCAAAATTTAAAAGCATGAATTCACTAAGAGCAGAATAAATGAATTCAGTAAATATAAAATAAAGATTCCAATGCCAAATTAATATGTTTACATTACAAATTACATATCCGAACCAAGGTTGTAAAGAGGAACTACTCAGAATTGAAGTAGCATATGCATTGATATTGATGCAGTATTCGTACAGTGATGTGATTTTTTATATGTTTTGTACATAAAAAGCAATAATGAGTTTGTATGATCTCTTACAATGGGTAATTCACCGTTTTTTTTAAATTATAAAATTAATGAAATGTATATTTTATTCTTATTCATATTATGTGAATAAAACTGATCTATTATCACTTAAAAGTTAATGTAATTTCTCTATAGCTGAATGTCAAAGAAAAGTAAATAAAAATGTTCATTTTGTTTGTATTTTAATTTCTCATTCCATTCTTTAAAACATTTACAATGAAGTATGAGGTTGGAGTATGTCATAATATATAAAGTATTATTCGTAGAACTGTTTATATTAAATTGCTTTGTGTATATGTATTAGAAGATTGTCTTATTTACAAAATGTTGAAATTTATGGAGCTGCCTATTCATATGGTCATGAAAATAATTGGTGATTTAAAAAAATTATGCGTATTATTCTAAGAGAATTTTTAAATTAATTTATTTAGAACAACTGTTGATTTGAATACAAACATAATGTATGAGTTATATATATATATATAACATAATACAATAATATGCACCTCGAAATATGAAAGATCTTAAATTATTTATTACAAATTCGTCAAGCTAAAAATGAATATGTGGCTATGCGTAAAGTGAATGGATTATGTGATTGTTCCCTGTATATTATTTTATTTGGTTTTTAACTATTTTATTTTTTTCAAAAAACCTCAGTCTGATGAGTCTACCAAATATTTTATTTGAATGAACAATAGGAAAGTATAATGTAGTTCTGCAATCAATCCTATTTTCTTGGGTGTGTAGATATACCCAATAAAAAACTTTTCATAAAAGAAATAGACCAATGGCAGCATCAAATACATTTTGAATAGTATTGCAGATGTTTTATCCTTTGTGGTGGTTTATAATAATATAGGCATTTATAATTATATGTTCTTTTTGGGCTTGTTGGAAATTAATAATATGTGCACGTAAGTAAAACATTTAATTTGATAAAGAATCTAATGCTCCGTTCCTTGTTGCTAGATTATCTTCTTTTACTATCCATGATCCCTACTTACTGATTTTGCGTATATTGCAAATAGTTTATGGCCGACATGCGCAATGTTTATATTTATCATATGTTTGTGTATAGCATCGTTCTCTATGGTCTGGGTGTTGTTGATAGTGAAGGACGCGGAATGCGCTCGGCGTGTATTGGATAACATTTATTGTACGAATTTAAGATAAGGTAGGATTTTTCATTATTTTGCGCTTCTTCACATGATTCAATTATATTTTATAGTGTGATCTGTAGTATTTTACACTGCTGTTAAGTTATAATCTTCGATTTATCTCTAAAATGCTGGTTCATCGCTACACTCACAATGGCTGAAAGAAATTTGACCTATATATTCATTGAATATTTAATAGTTTCTGGTAAAACTGGCTAACTATTTTGCAATGGAGATGATTTCTGAATCATGTTAGAGTATTGTCGTTTACATATAGCGTCGTTTTCCTATTTTAAAATGTGTCCACGTAGTATGCCCACGTCGTGAGAAAGCTATCTGCACAGTGATTCACGTATGTCTAAATTTGGTTAAAGTTAGATTGCACTTTTTTATTTTTCCTATTCCTCCTGGTTTTCCAAAGAGTCGTCGTTCCCTTGGACTTTCAGTGCACTCATATAAGGTCATGTGACAAGATTGTGTTTAAAAATGTCCGCTTAATTACGTAATGTACACATTTTGTTTAAGTTTACAACTCGTGTAGTGTTACATTTTGGTTATGTTGTGCTCGTGTTCAATATTTTCGCGTCCGTAGTGACAATCCGGGATTTGTGCAAAGTTCATCGTTTACGAAGGGGTTTTGATTCAGGAAGCGTAGGGGAAATAAATACGTGAGTGTGTTGTCAAAATTAGATGTGTGAACGATAAGATCACATGTTCTGTGCGCTGGTGCGCCCGTCGCAGTCAGCGCGTGTTCATAATCTGTTTATTATAGTCAAGGCTAGCATTGCTTACTATTTTTCATAAACCATTTGATTATTAAAAACAAACTTGGATTTTCAAATATCTCTAAATATTGTTTGTAATTATCGAATACATTATATCGCAATTTACCTCGTTGTGCTCTTGTTATCACTAAGTACTTGAAGAATTCTTATCAACAATTCCATTGGCCGCTGAAATTTACGTAGTAATTCGTCTAAGATGACGCAGTGCGATTTGAAAATGTTCTTGTCGTTTCGCGTGTCTTTATGTAATTTGTATTTATTATATTTTTACTTTTACTGTATTGAACCCGTTGTGTCAATGTTGTCTCTGGTGACAATTTATTCCTCATCACTCAGATGGATTTAAGTGCAATCATTTATTACACGTGCCTCGTGACAATGTGTTGTCCATTTTGTGAAAATATTTTAAGAAAATACGTTCGCTTTTCTCACAGAAAACGAACGAAATTATTTTAGTTTCAGGAATAAGCGTTTCATTTGTGTGGGCTATTTTTATATCAACTGTTTTACATTTTTAAACGAGCGGTAGTATTTTGAACTGGCGTAATGTTATTATTTCATAACATATTCAATACGATTTGAAGTGCACGCTGATTTGTACGAGAGAAGTTTTCTAGTTTTTTGTTATATTATTTTCGTAAATGCGCACACATTTTTGTAGATAAAAGTTGCTACTATTCTAAAGTGTGTATTTAAATGTTGAATTGTTAAGAGTATTATTATTATTTTTTCCCTTTATTCTGTAATACAGAATCATCATTGAGAGTACCTTAGGTACCCGTTGTTCGTTGATAAATTTGTGTGAAGTACCTATATACATACGAATGTTTCAATTCTTGATTATACAATTTTCACTACTGTCTACCCCCGTCATGGAAAATGCTTACACATTTCCCCCAAAATTTACTTTATCGCATTTTTTTTGTACTTCGGTATATTTGGGGTATTTATCACTATTCAATACGGCAATTGTGTACAAAACAGACTCAAGCGAACTTGTATAATTATATTATCTTTTTTGCGATATAATTTTAATGACTTTGCTTAGTGAGGTAGTGAATGGTACAAAAATATTTAAAAATACAGTATTATATTAATCTCTTCTCTCGTTACGTTCCAGACTTAGGCAATCAAGGGGAGAGCACTTTAAAATTAAAAGTAATAACATAGTGTTAATGAACGGAATATTTGGCGCTCGGATTACAGTCTCTCAAGAGTCCTAATAATTATTATTAATACGCCATTTTATCAGTCTTCGCAAATTTCCGTAGATATCTTTTCGTTGAGGTCTTAAAAATAGGATTAGAGGATCATTCTTGGAATGTTTAGGACATGTCAGCCGTCAGCGGTACAAAGCTCGTCTCCTGATACTGGTGACACGCGTTCGATCTTCGTCAAGTCTAATTTTTTTGCTGTTTGGTCAAAACGGTGTGGTCTAGGTGTCGTCAGTACATGCGATTGTTGTAGTTAGCCTAGAAAAAACTGATGGCTGTGGGTGATATTGTTACAGGAATATTCGAGTATTGTATACTAATATTGTTCCAAAGATTCGTTACGGAAAGTTTGAAATTTCTTTTTTACTTTCTAATAAAATCTATCCCCCATTGCTAAAAATATTGGTAAATAATAAAAATATGATAGATCTCATACGTATAACTCTTTTTAAATTAAAAATATTTAGTAGTATATATATTTAAAAAAAATCGTGAGCATGCATGTCACAGGCCATCATGGTGTATTTTTCGAAATGAGGTTTAATGAGGGATGAAATATAGCGTATCGAAGGTATAAATATATTTTTTTTAGACATGTATTTCGATGAATACTGAGCAGATAGATGCCCGCACTTGTTTGCCTGGTTTTGAAAATTCGCCGCAAATCTCCGTCGACTGCGGTCCGCCGCTAATTTTTTCGCATCACCCCACGTCAATTCCGCACCAACTTTCCATCCAAGCTAGAGCCGAGATGGATCTGCTCGCCTTCGATTTTGTTTTGCGCTCAAACAAATTTCGCAAATTGCAAAATATATTTCTAAAAGTCTTTCGGTAGAATTTTTATTTGTTAATTGATTAGTTTTTACGAGAAAATCTAATGGCTCGTTCTTTCAACTTCTGATTCATTTCCATACAATTTTTCGATTATTTATTAGCCATGCCGCGAGAGCAAAATTGTCTTCATACATTATTGACAGAGTCACCGATCAACCTTCACAACTGTTTATTAAATTACAAAACTAGAGTTGTTCCACAACTCGATATTCACGGTACATAAATGCTTAACAAAAAACTGGTTTGGTTATTAAAAAAAAACATGTATGGTTTTATAATTACAGTCATACGCGTACACATAGTTTTATTGGTAAACTGAAACAATTCACTGGAATTAAGTCGTTTTACAAAATGTTATACACTCCCCAGCTCGCTGTACGTAATAAATACGTGTGGTGTTCTTGGACAAGTTCGATATTTTGCACTTATTATTTTAACAGCGAGAACTGGTTTTGTAATTATTTTAGTAACAGCGTTTTTTTAATTGAAAAATCTTTAACCACAACGATACGGAGACCACGTTAGATGTGGCATTTTTACCGTAAGTCCACATGTACAGGGTGTTTTATAGTGATGTCTAAATTGCTTCACGAGTGTAAACTACGATCATTTTATATTCATACACTTTTGAAACTCCCGCGAGAAGTGGGTGTTGTCAGGGCCGTATTGGTATTGGGATTCTTGCGTACATTGCCAGGTCTGCAATATGATTTATTGGTTTTCTTTGAAGCGCGTGCGATAACAGTGATTTACTAGATAAAACACAATATTCTCATAAAAATCAAAATAAAATGTTACCACACTGAGAAAAAGTCCCTCCTTAAGAAAAATATACGTGTAGACCGCAGTGATACATCTATATCATAACTATTTTTTTAATGCGCTTGTGCTACGAACAGAACTAACTTGCCGTGGCGAAATGGGGTGATGGTAAGTTAGATTTTCAGTACAAATACATTATTGGCAATATTTTGTGGTAGAATTTAAAGAATGAAGTAAATTGCTAATTCTGGAAATGATTTTTAAATCTAGGTAAATTATTTTTTTTAAATTAGCAGCATTTATTAATTTACGAATTTCTCTATTAAGAATTTGTAAAGTATTTTATAAAATGGATAATAGGTATGTCAGTTTGAAATCAATAATAATTTATTCTAGTGTTGAGTTAATCCGCGTTTTAAAATTATCAATCGTGCGGATTTTTAAGATGTACGCCAGTCCTGATGAAGATATGTTACTATCGAACGGTCGATGTAAAATAACACAGTGGTTTAAAAAAAGTTAAATATAAATACAATTTTATGTTTTTTTATATGACATTGCAAAAAGTTTCTAGTAAAATTAAAAACAATTTTATGTTTTTTTATATGACATTGCAAAAAGTTTCTAGTAAAATTAAATACAATTTTATGTTTTTTTATATGACATTGCAAAAAGTTTCTAGTAAAATTAAAAACAATTTTATGTTTTTTTATATGACATTGCAAAAAGTTTCTAGTAAAATTAAATACAATTTTATGTTTTTTTATATGACATTGCAAAAAGTTTCTAGTAAAATTAAAAACAATTTTATGTTTTTTTATATGACATTGCAAAAAGTTTCTAGTAAAATTAAAAACAATTTTATGTTTTTTTATATGACATTGCAAAAAGTTTCTAGTAAAATTAAATACAATTTTATGTTTTTTTATATGACATTGCAAAAAGTTTCTAGTAAAATTAAATACAATTTTATGTTTTTTTATATGACATTGCAAAAAGTTTCTAGTAAAATTAAAAACAATTTTTGTTTTTTTATTTCGGTAACTCGTTTGATATTGCGATTAGAGAATCCAAATTCTTGGAATTTCGGGATTCAATTCTGATGGCCCCCAACATTAGTGATTGCTCATTTGCTCATTACTCTAACATTCATAAAAAAAGCCGAAATACAAATACATTTATGTAACATATTTATATTCGAGTGAGTTTAAATAATTTAATTATTACGAATAATGTACCCGAAGCAATAGCGAACCATCGAGTGTTTCATTAGTCTTGATTTAATTTTTGTACCTCAAAATTAATCTAAAGTATTATTCCTAAAAGATTCAGGATTATACGTGCTAATCCCGACATTCTTATACAGTGTAAACTGCGTCGGATTACCGGGATTGTATTCCCTAGTTAAGATATCACCAAAGGCAAATGGTGTGCACCCAGTGGCGTGTAGTAGGTATAGATTTAGGTTATACTGTTACCAATTATATATGTAATACAATATATTATGTTATACATAGGATTATGAACTTTCGTTTAACCAACGCCTTTAGACAAAATGAATCCGTCGTTTATACGACCCTGCCATGTATTTATTTGTAATTTTAGAGTACTATTAATAATGTTTTTAAATGTTAAGTTTTAACCTTACCCCATATAAAAATGTATGTAAGTTTTTAAGAACACTTTTGAACATGATTCTTTTATTGTTTCTATTGTACTGTAGCTAATATTTAGGGATAGGGACTAGACCACATCGCCTTAAAGCGAAGCCAGTCTTTTTTAAATTGCAACCGCATATCAATTACCTTGCAAAGTGTAAATATTACGTGAAAATAATTTAGACACAGTACTAATATACGTATAATCAATACTTAACGGAGTTTATTTTTCCATTCTGCATTGGGGACCAATTTTTGTAATTCCGCCACTGTCTTGAAGCATTTGTATAGACAAGGGTGGTTCGCCGATCTGCGCTCTTCTCAATCGGCGATGAAGGTGATGATGATTATTATTATTATTGGGTCAATATGTTTAATATCGGTACACTATAGCGACACTATATCGAGATACAATCGAGAACGGTTTACCGCCTGCAGAATAATACCCTGTTTTTATTCGGATATATAACAATACATAGTCATATTTGCAAGTACCTACTCAGCGACAGGTCGCCGCTGTGACGTTTGTTTTTACTTTGTTTTCCTGAAATCTATTCCACGGGTTTTTTGGCGCCACGCTTTAAATTACTGACATGTCTTATCACATCAATTATACGGCGCCTCTGCTGCGACCTCGCAATTCTGTGCGATACAATATGTCTTCTTCTTATTTTAAAAACGGGTTATTGTTCGGTTTTGTGTGGCTTTAAAAATGAATCATTCTGTATGTTCGTAGGTAATCCCAACACCGGCATATTGTGGCAATCATCAAATTCTACGAAGAAGCTGTGCGCTCGCGGAGATGGTGATTTTGCACTTTTATCGGGGCCGGCTGCTGTCGATTCGCTCCGATCTACTGCCACTCCATTTTGGTTTTCCCACAAACACTAAAAAATATACGAAATGCTGTGCTCACATTATTTAAATAGAACGCTAAATTTCGAGCATTTTATTGTTATAATTGCGCGTGTCGAGTCAAATAGACGCGCGCATCTCGAGATGATGATTCATATTGTGACCAGTGCATAAATTAATAATAGACCATGACCAGTTTTATTTAGATGAAGGAGCGGGTGCTCTGAAACTAGTCGGCTATAAATAAAATAAAAATATTTTTAATTCAAAAATGAGCAATAACAAAGTTACGTATTATTCATGCTTATATGCTATTTTTATATTTAAATAATACTTTCCAGATATTTTTTTTTGAAACTTTTTATTTAATACCCAGATATGTTCTGAACATTGTCCGAACTGAGAACAAATTATACAAAATCTCGAATATCTAGAAACAGATCAGTCGCCCCAATAGCGCACAATAATTTAGGTAATTCTGTTTTAAATTTTTTTTAAATAATAGTAGCGAATGAAGATTTTATAGTTTTGACATTCCGCTGTCAGTTGATGTCGCGGGGCGGTATTGTTGTATTCAATGCGGATTTTTTATTGATATAAAATTGTTTAATCTCCGAAACCGTGCCTGGCACGGGTTAATCGCCATAATAACAGTATACATTATGATAATATATGAAGAGCATGTTAAAATAGTCTTGAGTTTCCATAAATTAACATCTTTTTAACTAAGAATGTTCTCAAATTTTCACTGCCTTTTAGAACTTATCTAGTTTTCTGGAATAATCGGCCGTGTCTCTGACCTCTGCTGCTCATTGCAGGATCCATCACTAGGCAAGATCAAGGCAGATGTGCCATTATTCTTCACAATTTATCTATTAAAAATAATAATTAACTTTGAACGATAGTCATTAAATTAGTTTTATTCACGTTTCTAACCAAGATAGAAATATATATCAGATTATTTTAATGTAAAACAAGTAAATTCGGTACATTGACAGATTTCATCACGATTCCGATGCATTAATTTTTTTTGTAAAACTGGGTTAACTTCAACGGAGTCGCCCGTCAACGTATTGATATACTATATATCTGACAGTTTTCGCTAAATATTCAATTCAAATTTCAACTTCCGATACAAGAAAGTTGGCTGCAAGGCGAAAGCAAACAGTATTTGTTACTTTGAATGAGCCATGGTGGGTAAAATGATATGCTAATTGTTCATTTTTATCAATTTTTACGATTAATAGTGTTGCCTAAAAAGAACGTTGGTGGTAGAATTAATAAATTAATCAGTCTAATATAAATACCAGTGGCGTGCAGTAGGTATAGACTTAGGTTATGTTGTCACCATGATATTATATAATACCATATAATGTACTGTATGCTACATTGTACATATGTTTATGAACTATCGTTTAACCGGCGACTTAAACAAAATGAATCCATCATAATAAAAATGCATTATCTTCGAACGCAAAAGAACAATCATGAAAACAATACGTTTAAAATGGTAGTAAAATTTGCCAATTAGTAAACGAGGAAATAGATGCTTCGATCAGCTCT
Organism: Eubasilissa regina; assembly: GCA_022840565.1. Lineage (NCBI taxonomy): Eukaryota > Metazoa > Arthropoda > Insecta > Trichoptera > Phryganeidae > Eubasilissa > Eubasilissa regina. The sequence continues at coordinate 11,736,654 of JAINEB010000020.1, read as the reverse complement.
AAGCCAAGTTCAAAACCTTTCAAATGTCATTCTGTTAGGAAAGAGCGTAAGTAAGGACTCCGTACAACATGGATCAGCTGATCCATTTCTGACTGCCGAGTGAATTTTCAATTCAATAGGTGGCAATTGTATGGCTTGAATAGAACGATATGTTAAAACAGTGGCTAGTAATTGTAGTAGCAATAAATTAATAATAACCCGGTAGAGGACTACAACGCTCCGGTGGCGTTGCGCGGTAGCATCCAGAACTGCGCAAATCATGATTTACTGACATACGGTGGGCGCTAGCTAATTATAACATTTGGATTATTTGATTTTTATTTGTTTGAAATATATATATGTATATGTACATGCAACAATCGAGTTGTGCATCTTCAAATAAGAATGATCTTAAATTATGTGGATGGCTATCGACGTTTATATTAAAAAATATCAATATCTATAAAATACAATATGAAATTAATAAAAAATGTTGAGAATTGATCGATTGAATTGATCACACGCGTTTAGATTAGTAATAATATTGACATGACACGTATTCCGTGTGCGCGTCTCTTTCTTAATTAATTGTAAGAGACCCAGTGCATAATATTTTACGGGTGGATATCTGACTAAATTATGAGTCGAAAATGTTCAAGAAATATGTGAATAAGAAAGATGTCCAATACACTTTTGGACCTCTTTTTTGTATACATTTATATTTGCTGCTAATTTAATTGATTTTGCCAGTTGGGCTATACAGTCTAGGAGCAATGTACGATGCATGTCTCTGCCCTATTCCCAATTTGGACATTTTTATAATAACATGCTCATTAGTTTTGCTCCGAGTCTAATAGTTGTGATGGATGCTTTTTATTGTGTCCTCTTTAAAAAAGTGTAATAAAACGAGATTCGTTATATAATTAACTCGAATAACGTAACCCTGCTTTTAAATAATGCGGTTTGTGTCTTGACTTAACAACACCGCACGGGCTTCTCGCGTTTTTAGCACAAATTAGTATATATAGATTCATTCTTATCTACCCAGAGAATTTATAATTTATTGTCTTATCAAGCCAGACGTAAATATAGATTATTAAATAGCTACAATATTATAATAGACAAGTAGCGGCTATTGTGTTGGTACGTTCTTCCGTTCTAGCGCCGCGTCGGATCGCCATTTTGGTTTCTTTATTTTATTTGTGATAAGAGTTTCACAGGGTTCCGATTTGACACCTACTTCGTTATGCTACATATAAACAATTTCGTGAATTGAGCGTATTCGTAGAAGGAATTACACAACCGCGTTTCCTTTGAGAAGTAATGTTCTACAGGAAGTTAAGTAGGTACGATGCACTCGGTGAGATATTGAAACATGAAATTGACAGGTATATTGAGGGTGTTTGTGTCTATGGTGTTTGTCTATGTCTATGCCGGGAATGAACTCGGCAATGCAATGGTTTTGGAGATCCTAGATCATTTTGACGATAATTCTCAACTGCTATCTCTTTACAAAACACACGTACGTCCAATTATCGAATTTGATAGTCGGCTGTACGCTGGTGACTTGATGAATTTATTACGCTTGTTAGAAAATGAGCGATTTGGCTTATTAACCAACCTTGTAGACAAATATTAACCCTTTGCTTACTGAATTTCGAAGAAAATAACATTGTACGTAACTGTATGTAACGACACAAGTAATTAGTATATGTTTAATGCAAATCAATAATAGTTCACACGTTTATCGCTGTTATAAGGATAAATATTTTCAAAAAATAACCGTCGCTGGCTGTTGAAAGTTTTCGCGGGATTGATCGAAAAAAAACATTGCGCGACTAGTCTGCGCGCTTCGTACAAAAACGAAGAGAAAGATGGACGCTTCAAAGATTTTAGAAATTACCTCTGCTGCAGCACCGTTCCGAATAATAATAATAATTTTGGTTTCCATGCTGAATAATATTTTGATTTCAAGAAATATCCGAAAAATAATATTATTGTTAATAAATGTAAGTAGTGCAGATTTTATAAAGTTTTGTAAGTATTCTGTTATCAGTTTTCTTTCTGACATGTCTTATAAAATGTTAGATCTAATTGGATAAATTCTCTTTTTAATAAAAGCTAACCATTTTTTTTTTATTATACCATGTTTTATTAAAATCAAATTCTTGTTTTCAGCATACAAACATAATAAAAATGGCGCTTAACCCTCCCCACCGGACTTAGTTCACAAATAAATCGCGACTGCGTTATTTTTCGTATTTAAAGAAAAAATATTTAAAGCTTTTTATTTATTTCTATATATATATTATTTATTTTATCATGGTGACAACTAAGCGTAATATAATAGTGTTGCCACTTATTTGGGAAAAATGAGACTTCTTCTCTAGCTACTCTTATAAGTCTCGACAGGATTCTCGAGTCTGATTCGGGAGACTCGAGAGTCCGACAGTAAATAAAGGGTTAATCAATCTTTGAAGGCTTAACGTGTACAAAATATAAGTCTTTTCTACTTGTGCTTCAGTGATGAATTTGCGTCATTACTTCCCTCTGATCAGATTTATGACTCGACGGTTGTCTGTCGATTAATCTGTGAATGAGAAAAATAATTTATAGAAAATATTACTGGTTCTGTTTCGAGAAAGTGATAGAAATAATATTCTTTCTAAATACTAAATTAATGTATTAATTATAAATATATACATATAAAACCAATTTTGTCGAAAAATATTGTTTTTGCGTCACCGGGTTCGAACCTGGATCTTCATTTCCAATCCGGGGAAGTGCACTACCTTTGTGCTATAACGCCAGTATTTTTCTTGTCAGGTGTATTAATTTGAAAAAATGTAACATATAGTTTCGAAAATTTGTCAAGAAAAATACTGGCGTTATAGCACAAAGGTAGTGCACTTCCCCGGATTGGAAATGAAGATCCAGGTTCGAATCTCGGTGACGCTAAAACAATATTTTTCGACAAAATTGATTTTATATGTATATATTTATAATTAATACATTAATTTAGTATTTAAAATATCACAGACCGTCTGTTCTGAATAATTACAACTTCACAATAAGAATGTGTTTTCCTTAATAATATTCTTTCTTGTTAAATATAAATTTTGTGAATTGTGTTATTTATCGTTTCCCCGACACACATTAGAAAGATACGTACGGAAAATTGCACAATCCCTCGCCCTGCCCGATTTTCAATTCAAAAACTCGCTTATTCTGAGTATTATTTTTTTTTTTGCGTAATTGAAAAAAATGTATTGTGCTGTTATTTGTTTTATGGGAGAATGGGAATTTCCGATTCGATTGTAGGAATTAATATTATTTACCAGTCAGAATAGTGGTCTCTTCGTGTATTTGTATTTGTGTAATACTTTCTTTATGATATTCTATAAAGAAATCTTTATCCAGCTAATATTAATGAAATGATCAAATTATCATTATATTAATATGACGTTAGGGCAATTGGATGGCCATTTTTAAAATATTATAGTTTTATAGGAATGTTTTGATTAATTTCGAAATTAAAAAATAAAATAAAACCGCACGCCTCGGGAATAATTCATTTTATAATAATTTTTCTTCATTATTTATAAAAAATTGTATGGAATGGATACGTCGCCAAAATTGCAGTACCATACCATATCAAATTGTTTAACCCTATGGGCTATGATTGATTTAACAATATTTGAATATGTCCAGGAACACACAATTACTGGATTTTTACCTACAATGGCACTGTTATTAAACAAATATCAGATATCTCATAGAGACAAAGTTATTTTTTATTATTATATTTAATGGAAAACATATGGAAGTATGGGGTATATACAGGTCTTGCGACCTGTATATATATATATATAACGTTCACCAATTCTCACCCCTCAATCTCCACATATATAAAATTTTTGAAAGTTATGTATATATATACATATATAAGCCGGCCGAAGACAGGTAGTAAGCCCTGTAATTGCCCCCATACTTCCATATATTTTCCATCAAATATAATAAAAAAATAGCTTTATCTCTATGAGATATCTGATATTTGTTTAATGATTGATTTGTTTACATCTGATTGTTTGTTTTTTTAACTGTGCTAACAATAATTCAGCTTGGCAGTGAGTGAGTCAGTTCATTTCTGAATATTGGATAATATCGTTTGTTGTCACATTGTTTAACGTATTTGAGGAGTGCAGGGCTGAAAGAGACATGTTCCGTCCGTGTTTTTATTGTCAATTTGCAATCACGCTGCATGGCAGCATGCTATACGAATTTAAGCTTTATTAACATAAAAATTGTAGTCAGTTTACTTCACTTGTGTATCTTTAAGGGATAGAATTCAGAATAGAAACAATAAATGTTGTTGTTTTTTTTAAATAAATATGCATTTTTACTAAGCTGCGCTAAATTTTCATATACTGTTTGAAATTAGCATTCAATTTGATTACATTTTGTAATTTTGCTCAAACACATTTTACAATACTTATTTTATGAAAATCTTTCTCGAAAATGCTAAGGCTGAAACATGAAAATTTGACACCGGTTACAGAGATAATCAAGATGTATTTTTTCTATTGCTGTATCAGGCTAATATAAAATATGTGGTAAATTTTTAACATCGCCGTTTATAAAACCGCATAGTGTTAAAAAATTAGGTTTAAACATTACAGTGTGATTTTAGCGATTACTGCTTTATTTGACTGTATTTTTCATGTTGCGGTTTATTTGGTTTGTTCGCTGATAGACCTCAACCATATTTAGTAATGAATTTCAAACATAATAAATTAGCGTTGCCATCATTTTAGAGAGATAGAGTTAAAATTTGTTTCATTAATAAGAACGTTATGGGTTTATTTTCAACTTTGTTTTCAAGGCACGCTCAGACTACGCACGACACACACGGCAAAGGCGGTAAGAAGAGTGCAATGTCTCCGAAGTTAGTTGCGCGTCCTTCCTTCTAACGCCAATCCTGGTAATCTCTTGTAGTTGTTATCCTGGAATGCGGTCTTTGAGTATTTGGCGCGTAACAATATATATGATAATTTTCAAATGTTACATTTTGCCGATTTCGTTGATACGTACCATTTGTCGATTGCCAGATTAGCAGATTCCGACGTCACTTCATTTTCTTCATATTTTCCCCCCCGTTTGGTTTGGTTTTGCTCCCGTACAAAAGTGCCAGGATGTTCTCTTGACTTTTCCATCATCTCCTCTTGAACTCATGTTGCTTCAGGTCTTCTGCCAGTATTTACTTTTAACACAGTTTTGACTATATAATCATCTGGTTTCGTAGACTACATAGCTATACCATTTTAGCCTGGCCTTTCCCATCTTCTCTTGTTTAATGTATAAAAAAAAAATCGCGTGTAGCAATTTCATAGTTAAATAAATAAACTGAAACAAAAAAGGTGGTAATAACTTAATTCAGTCACGTGACAAAAGAGTGAAACGCGAAGTTCATGAAATATTTACAAAAACCATCCACAAAATGACACGAATAGGCCGGCCTACTGAAAAAAATTAAATAATAATCTACCGAGCACAGCACGACGAATCAAATTACAAATTGTATTTTTTTTTTTTTTTTTTTTAAGTATTTCAGTTATTGAGAAAAAAACTGAGAAAAAATTGAGAATCTCAAATTGCGAAAATGATATTTAATAATTTATGTAATCGAAAACATACTTACCGTTACACCGTTTCCCCCGCGGGGGTAGGCGCCACACTCTTCCGTCCTGACACAATTCTCGCCTCATCCACATTCATACATCTTCTCATACAAACTCGCCGATTGTCGAGGCTTCTAACAGGACCGTCAGCCAGTATCTGATTTACCCGGTCGTGCCGAGTCTTCCGCGGACGTCTTCTATTTCTGGTGCCATCAACACTTGCGTCATGTATCTTTCTCCTCATCCTCATTCATCCGTTCCATATTACCAAACCACCTAATTGATTCTTTCTTAATCTTACTTATAGAACAACTGCCGATTTGATTACAAATAAAATATATGAGTTATAAAGTAAATACCTAAGAGAGTTAAAAAGTATAGTGTGCCCGAAATCAGTTTATTTATTATACTTTAAAATTATTTTATTTAGCCTTTCCACGATACATTAATATGTATGTATTGTAAGAGATATTCACTGTCTTTGCTAGACCGAAGTCTGTGCTATAATAACGAATGTAAATTGTAAAAATTTCACCTCATGGCCGATGAACTAAACATCGCCGAAGAAATTTTAAAGGTCATTATTTAAGTTTAATGTCAAACGAAAACCCTTCGGGAAATGCTGCAGATGTCACCACACCCCGTGTGTCCGCCGCACTCTGCATTTTCCGCCGTCAGGTGTGCACAGGTGTTCTTAACACCGTATTGCTTATCCTTGACCAACAAGCCTCTCGTTTGTCACGGCTCGTCGGCAGCCCCGCCACGCCGGCAGCCATCGGCGGCCGGCGGTGAAAGTTGAAATAAAAAAATAAAATAATAAACTCCGCTTTTTAGTTTCACTCCGGACTGGTCGCGCCGCCGTGCCGAAAGTTTTTTCTGCGCGGTGCAAAAACAAGATTTGCAAAATAATAGATCAGTGTGTCAAAATCTACTCGTTCGAACGTTTCTAGATAGATCTAGGTGGTGGCGGTTCGGGCGTGTGGATCGTGCGAGTTGTAAGAAAGGTGCACGGCGAAATACGAAAGAGACGCGACATTGTCACATGAATTTACGTACCGCATTAAATATGGTAGGGAAAATAACAATTGGCGCGCGTGCACCGACGTTTAGTTGTTTTTCTGACAAAAAGGTGTGGTGTACCTCTCTAAAATTAGTATCTTACGTAGGAAAAGTACCTACCCACTTATTACAAATCAAACATTTAATCAAATAAGTAATCATTTTGAATACGCTGTCAGGCGTATTTGGCAAGTTTGGAAAAAGAGTCGCTAACATGGTTTTAGCATATGAGTGAGGAGAGAACATACAGAAATACGTTAATATTAGAGTTGACGCGAATGGAAAATTTCCCCCCGCGAACGTGATCAGGTAAACCAGATTTTGAAAGATGTCGGGTTTTTTTAATGGAGATGTGTTCACGAAATACACGTCGTAAGATATATGATTACTATTTAAAAATAATAATATGTGCGCCTATGTCATGAAAAAAGGGACTAACTTTTAAATAGATCTCTCGGGACGAAGATTGAACCACAAACCTCTGGCACTATTCTAGATTAGTTAATATTTTTTTTTAAATACAAATTAAATGTATTAATTAGAAAGATATATGCACTGTGTTGGTGTAGCGTAATCGGTTAATGCTATTTCCCCGGATAGAAGAGATCCAGGTTCGAATCTCGGTAGCAACAACAATATTTTTCGAATAAATTGATTTTATATGTATGTATATCTTTCTAATTAATATATTTAATTTGTGTTTTAAAAAATATGACATATGTATGTTCTGAATAATTACAACTTCACAAGAAGAATATGTTCTCCTTAATAATCAATAACGTTTGTCGGAAGCTTTAACAGTTAGAAGTATGAAAGTGGATGAGCGGTTGCCGGGAATGAAGAGTTGGCGTTCTATCCTCGGTCGACCCTTGCAGGAAACTAGTTCAAAATTAGTTTTACGGATTCCGTTTTATTCAGCGAGGAATTATCAAAGAGTTTTTTTAATTTGGAATTTAAACAATTTTATTTTTATTTTAATGTATAAAAATATTACTAAATTATTTTTTATTTATTATCTTTGTTTTATTAACCACTTGAATTGAGTTTAAATACGTCTACCGGTTTCGAAAAATACCATTTTCTTCTTCAGGATTTCATAACTAACCAAAAATATATAGCAATGTTTCTTCACCAGAATCTGTTTTTAAAATTTGGAGATAAATAAAGCATGTAAAACTAATCAGGAAATTATAAACAGCCAACTAAATTCTAAAATTTTTTCCTAAAAATTATTCGACTAAATTTGTATTGAGCAGCAATTTGAGTTAGGTACTAAATTTATTTTTTAAATAATTGGTTTTTTTAAATTTAAAATGGTATTTTTCGAAACCGGTAGATGTATTTAGACATTTCAAGTGGTTAATAAAACAAAGGTAATAAATAAAAAATATGAATTTTAACCACAAAATTAATATTGCTAATTTTAAAAGTAATAAATTATTTAATCAAATTAGTTCACTGCGTAATTTGCCTTCAGCATCATCACCCTTATGCACGACCAGCATACCACGTCAGGGTCATTTTTCACGTCAGGTGACTGACGTGCATTGTACTCGACTTCATTTCAATGTGGAACATTGATAAAAACAGACAATGAATAAAATGATAAAAAAAAATACATCCATATATGAATGAAATATTTATTTATATAAATACATGGGAAAGTTATTTTATAACTACGAAAATTAAATATTTTCTTATTATCATGTTTTCAAACGATGCCTGAGGCTCCCTCCGCTGTACAATTACAATTGGCTGTCGGCGTGGGATGTCTGAATTGTTAGGCAAGTTTGTACCGGTTATCTAGACAAACAAATTAATCGTATTCAGACACTCGTTATTAATTATTGGAAGAGTGGACCGATGGGTTGACATTGATTTTATCTCAACATAAGGTATCTGGCGCGGGAGGAGAGCCTTCCTCGGTTAGGCATGAAGATGATTCCCTTCACTGCGTGTTTTACATTTCTGTAGCCCTTTTTAATTATCTTAATATGAATAAATTTTTATATAAATCCAAAAGATTTGGGAATCGAAGAAAAATACACGATCACATGAGATATTTTTATTTCAAGAATTAAAATTAACACAGCTGCTGCCTTTGTATTAAATATCCTTTTACGATAATTGTAAGGTTTAAAATAAAATCAAACGTGTCCAATTTTTATGGTTTTTTTAGTTAGATATGTACGAATATAAAGCAAATTAATGTCTACTAGATTATTAGCCTATTGAAATTAAACAAATATTGCCGAATTTCGTATAAAAATGCATTTAAAAGTTGCTTGTTACTTCAATTGCAGGCATGTCTAATAGATCATTAATTCAAACCCAGACAAATATGTTTTCAAAATTTATTTATTATTTTTTAAATTTGTGGTTAAAATTCATTATTTTTATTTGTTAACTTTGTTTTATTAACCAATTATTGAAAATTATTCTAATAATTTTGTATCAAGTAATAATTTGAGTTAGGGTACTAAATTATTTTTTTAAAAATATTTATTGTTTTTTTTTTAATGGATTCTGTTAAAGAAACAATAACATATGTTTTTGATAAGTCGTTGACATCTTGAAGAAGAAAATGATATTTTTCGAAATCGGTAGATGTATTTAATCCAATTAGTGGTTATTAAAACAAAGTTAACAAATAAAAATAATAAATATGTTTTTAGCCAACAGGTGATGTGATTCCAAATGTGACAGCTGTGGTACAATGGTTTTTTTTTTTGCATTTCACTTGAAAACAAGTAAAATTGATATGTCTGCTTTTGATTCTGGACTTCACAATTAATATATTATTTTTACATTCATGTATAGTAATTATTTACATTTATCTACATTGATAAATAACATCGAACGGTCTGACGCAGCCTTTCAGCAGATGGTCCTTATGTTGATACCTACAAATGAATGTTCCTCAAATTGAAGAATTGTAATGAATTCAAAAAATGGTGTACATTTTAGATGTATTTATATATCTAGGAAGTTTTAATATGGTAAATTAATTAAAAATAATGTTAAAAACTAGCACTTTACTCATTCTAAGACGATGTGGTCAGGTAAGCTGTCGGATATGGCAATAGAAGAAGAAGATTTTATCTATCACGAGAATTTTAACAACAGTAAAAGTGCTTTATCTTCGAGGAAATAATAAAAAGAGGTGTGACAGAAAAATATTCCGTTTATACGAAATACTCTTTTGAGATTTTGACACCGCACATCTATGAGAGTTTATTATTAAAACAAACAGTTTTTTTTTGAGATATTTAAGACATTAAGTCGACTATAAATTCGTACATTAACAAAAATTCTTTGAACAAATTAACACAAAAATTTCGTTTCAATACTACGTAAACCATTTATACAGTGTATACCGATTTGACATTAAACATTCCATGTATAATATAATTAAAAATTAATAAAATTTAATTTAAAAGTATTTTTTAGTCTTCCAAACAGAGGAATATATATATATATATATATATATATATATATATATATATATATATATATATATATATATATATATATATATATATATATATGTACATTGCCACATAAGCAAAAAGAGTCATTAAAAATTCACTTGCAAAGGTTGATAGGTAGGTAGGTCTACTTACCTGCAGAAAAACAAGAATAAAAAAAAACAGAATTATCACTGAATGAGGTTCGGGGCCGCTCACGAACTAAGATGATTTGGCTGTAAAGATCCTTCGGCTCGTTTCTCAGACAACAATAATAATATTGCTGATGATTGATGCACCATGACATCATAGAGGGAATTTTTTCACCAATTATCACGTGATGCATTACTAAATAGGTACTAAACTTCGCTACAATTATTATAAAAGTGCTTTGCAACACGCTCTGTAAGCTGAGCGCTGTTGAAGAATAGACATCGTACGATGTTATTGGGAAAATCAAAAGCTAATAACGATTTTATCGTATCGTGAGATATAAAAAAAAATCCCTCACGGCGCCGGCCGCAAGAATTTGTGTCTGTGTGTGAAAAGAAAAAGATATTTCCCGTTTGGGTACCCCGCGGTACTCTACCATTTCTTTAAAAGAATATATTCTATGACCAATCTAAATAGAGTTGGGATTTTTTTCAAAATTTTGGAACAAGGTGGCGGATCGGGCTGGCTAACGAACTTAGACGAGATGTTTATAAGATAATTTTTTTCAGTACAGTTTGATCGAACTGTGGAAGTTAAATCTCATATACAGGTGTAACGGACCTAGTTCACAATATTTTATGGGTGATACATGACTAAATTAAGAGTTGAAAATGCCTAATCTCAAATAAGTCATAAATTAAAAAATACATAATCATGTGATTATTTTATTTAATTGAAATATTTAATTAATTCCAAATGATATACTTAATACAGAGAATTAATGTTCATCGAATTTCGAGTGGCTAGACTATTTTTTATTAGATGATTTAGGGCCTGAAGCAAAGCTATACATTAATATTGAACAATTTCGCAAATATTTATTTCAAAGTACATATGTAGACTTCAAGCTTAATACGATTTTGTAAAAATTATAAACAATCTATTCTGTAACAGTGCAGAATTTGCACATATACCTTGAACATTTTCGACTCGTAATTTAGTCAGGTATCCGCCCATAATATATTGTGGACTTTGTCTGTTACATCCTGTATATGTACATACATATATAGTGTTTTGGATATACTGTGGTACGAGTATATCCAAAACGTTCAAGGTCAGATTTGTCCAGTCTCTGGTGCAATCTATATTTCTAAATGGTGTGAAATCATGCACGAGAAGACAGATTGATGCCTTTGAGATGTGGTGCTGAAGACACGCGTTGCGCGTATCGTGGACGGCGAAACGCACGAAGGGGCTGAATATAAAGAACAGACTCGAACATTTACCTAAGACGAGATCACAATCCTCAATCATGAAGGACCGATGTATATAGTGGTTTCGGGATTTCCTAATCACGATCGAAGAAAGTACATTGAAATTTTCCGGAAGTTACTGATCTGCAATAGGTAGATTTCGACAGAAAAAATATATTAAATAATTATTAAGGAGAGCACATTATTATTGTGAACTTGCAGTTTTTCAGAATTTAGTTCTGTAATATTTTAATACAAATTAAATGTATCAATAAGAAAGATATACAAATAAAATCAATTTATCTAAAAAATTGTTTTGTTGCCACCCGGACTTGAACCAGGAACCCTTCCTATCCGGGGAAGTGCGCTGACCTATTAACAGATTTATCAATTTGAAAGTGCGACATATAAGTTTGAAAATTTATGGTTACCTTACAATGTTGACGTGGTGTAATGAATAGGTCAGCGCACTTCTCCGGATTGGAAGGGTTCCTGGTTCGAGTCCGGGTGGCAACTAAAATATTTTTTCGATAAATTGATTTTATCTGTACATCTTTCTCATTGATACATTTAATTTGTATTAAAATATTAAATAAAGGATGTTCACTGTATTCAACCGGTTGCTCACAATTCCACTTTTCTCGGCATCGACTTTTATCCACTGATCAATTCAATTTGCGTTCTTATTCCACTGCTTGCTCCCCCTGAATGTTGTCACCAGCTTTGTTTATTACGTTGTAAGTGTTAACGATATAATACTGTTTCGAACAGTGAACCCCGCGGTGTGGCATGCGACGTTAGCCATTAACCCATCGCAGGGCGCCTGCAAATAATGGGCCATCCTAGTTGCGTGGTGTGATAAAACTCACTTTAGATTGCTTCACGACCACGACTGTATATATGTATTATGTACAATGTACATTGTATTAATATTTTATTACAGGTTCATATTTCGTCATCCCTAACACGAGCACTGAGTTCTAACCATCGGACTCCAAATTGTCACTTGATATATTAATTAATACTGCGATCAAGCTTTAGTAATACTTTAAGACTAATTTAAAAGTTTTTTTAATGTAAACTGGCAAGTTAAACGTGTTACATGTCTCGAGACACATATATTGTAAGAATAAGTTTTTTTTTAGTGAAAACATATTATATATAGTATAAAATACCAACCACGAACAACACACCACGTGACATGAAGGGATGTTTACCACTGTTCTCCGAGTACAAGACGTTAAAATAGCACTTTGCAAAAATTTTAAGCTCTTTATTAATAAGTACTGGTTCGTTACAATGTTAAATATTTGATCTCGGGAATGTATAAATAATATCAAAAATTTAAATCAATGCATTAAATTTTAACACAAAAAATTTAGCATTTTGTACTTAAATGACAATTTGGCACCGCATCGATGAGTTTAGCTAAGATGGCAGAGCATTATTGGCTTAGCATGTGAGAGGTACCGGGATCGATATTAGGCGCCTTTAATTTTTTTTTTTTTGATTTCAGTAAGATTTTTTAAAAATGTTATATTTTGAACGCAGTTTCCGTTACAAATTTTACTGGGGAGGACCCGCTAAGTAAACATTCTATTAAACAAAAAAATAGTTAAATTTAACACATTAACTACTCGTCCGCAACCTGCAACAAATGGTTCATTGAAGATTTCAACAGATTTACCATCCATTATTTGTTTTAATAGGTCATGGTCAAATTTTATTTCTGCGATTGCCTTATACGTACGTTGATATCTATTACCTCAATTTTAATTCTCTCAAATTAAAACGACAAATTTTATTGTATTTATGTGCAAGTACAATACCGCACGAACAAACCGTTATTTGTAAAAAAAAAAACGTTATTCGTAAAAAATGTTCAGTGCGAAAAAAACTGCTTGTTGTAGTAAATTTATACCATCGCCAAATTTACTATAGTCAAAGATAATTTCACTTTAGTGCGCCAAGGCGATTAACCGTCAAATTTGATTTATTTTAAATATTCACCATTGGCAACACATACAATTTTATGCTTTATCTAAGGCTTTGTTTACCGCTGCGTTCGAAATTTGACACATTACTGGCGAAAAATCTTCGGTAATATAAATTAAACAGCGAGATCATCATGCGATGAACTATCATCACTAAAATAGCGGGCTATGTGACAGATGACTTTTGAAACAGTTGAGAAGAGTTAGTTCGCTATTTCTATCTAACGGTTTACAGTTTTTACCACCCGATATTGGAAAGAAAAACTAGTTTACTATCAAATGTACTTTCGATGAATAAATATTTTTTACTAACGATCGGACAACCCGTTTTCGCACAAAAAATTTACTAAGTATATTTTTTTACTACAGTAAAAAATTACCATTGATCGAACAACCGACCCTTGAGTTGATAGTGGAATGAGCGGAGTGTATCAGCTGTGTGTTTGGGACATATATTTATTTGATGTATAAATATTAATTATCGAACGAAAATAATACACTGTACCAATGCCCTCAGCCCTTTCCTTCCCTTCCCTTCCCTTCCCTTCTCGAACACGCCGCCTACCCGGTCGATTGGCGGTTATACGTGTACAGTACAATTTATAAAATCATACTAATTCGAGACTAAAATATACAGTCCAGATCTTTGGAGATGTCGGCAGAATCCGGATTGGTGAGTGCCTATTTCTGCCTGTCCTGAATTCTTCCGGCATTTATGCATTGTACGCAAAATAGTGTATTAATAAAATGCAGTGACGAGATTCACAAATGTAGTATTGATTCGTGTACCTTACTTATTGTGTAATATTGTGGATTGTATTGAACTTGATATCTGTGTACCTATTCAGTGCGGCGTCGACTTACGGACGAACCATTAGCGACAGAAAGCTTTCCAAAATCCATTACCTTAGCAATCCATCACGCTCTCCTAAGTAGGTATATCATCACCAACTTGTACGGTACAATGTGAAACAAAGCCAAAGTGTCCAACTTCCCTTAGCTTTTATCGGTGCAGATCAACTCCTCGAGGAATATGTTGTACCTAAGCTTAACGTGTCCCTCAGAAAATGACTAAAGCGTGTAGATTTATAGATACAGTATTTAACCATGTTCGCTCCCTGATAACGGCGGGTTGATAGTGCTGACATTATTGTATCTTGTTTCAAAAATAAACAATTACAATGAAACCTCTATCTATCGTTTTTGAAGGGACCTATTGAAATAAACTGTGAATGCGAGAATATACAAAAAAGTTAAATTTTTTATACTTAAATATTTAATACATATTCTAAAAAAAAAATACATATTTCACATGTGAATGAATGTGTTTAAATAAAAATAAAATTAGAAAGTGGCACAGAAACAAAAATAAAATTAATTAAACCTTGTATTGTATATTGTCAAGCGGCAGTCAGTAGCAGCATTCTCTCTCTCTCTCTATCTCTCGAATGTTCCGTCCATTGTTTACGAGTGCCGTCAATCGAAACCGAGCAATTCAGCTACGAAGTATGCTGCGATTAATGCGGTATAACGATGCATATGGGAACGATTCATGCGATCTATTTTTGGGTGTGTCGTATGAAATTAATTCGGAACTGTAAGAAATAAACGATACATGCGGGAAAACGATTATTCGAGGAACGATCGATCGAGGTTTTATTGTATTAGCTTCGTTGTCAATGTTGGCAGTGTTTCTGTAAAACTTATTTTTCAATGTTAAAAATGTTGTGAATTTAATGTAACAAATTAACGCAAACAAATACACAATCAGACATAATCTTAAAATGATTTGAATACGTGATATACCATTCTGTCGATGACGCGACACATGTGCGCTACTGTCCAAAGAGGGACTGCCGCGTCGTGCGACGCCGCCTGGCGACAGATCGATAATATTTCGCATATGAGTCGTGTTGAATATCTAAATATACACAATCATAATTAATTTTTTTGATTTGAATGCGAAATGTGAATGAATATATTGTCTGTCATCATAGCAAACCTAAATCCGAAGTACGAGTAATTACTTGAGTTTAAAATTTTTAAGTTTCAGCTAATTTGCAAAAAAAAAATGGTTTATGAAGTACGAAGATTTTGATTTTTAACTTCATTACCTAAATAAAAATAAAAACACTTGTTTTTTTAGTTCTACTCCTTTAATTTGCGTTTGTATAGCTATCCTCTTCCATATATTACCATTCATTAAAATATCTTTAATGTTTGAACAGAATTGTTTCTTTGAATTATGCCAAAATATAAACACCCCCAATATATTCCCATTATTACCTTGAGTACTTACAATTATATAGCTTCCCCCTTTCAATACATTTCATTAAAATACAAGTTGTTGAATTTACGAACGCGTCTCACGGTAATTGAACGGGTAGAACTAAAAAACAAATGTTTTAATGTGATAAAATGGGGTTTGGAGTTATCATTTGATTAATCTCGCTCGTTGGGGAGACATCAATTTTCATGTGTGATTATGGAGTTCTGCAAACTTACCTCCGAAACAATAAATTCCTTACCTCTGTTTATTTTTGAATTTCAATCAAAGAATTTGTGTTTTATTTTACTTAAAGCGGGTAAACAGGCCGCTCTTCTGTTGTAAGTGAAATATGTAGAGTTTTTGGTTCGGAAATTTGTCGCATTACATTAATTTAAGGCTGAAAATAACTTTTGTGTTTGTGTACGGTTTTCGGGAACAACTTAAACGCTTGAATTATTCATTTCTCCTCGGAGCCACCACTTTGAATCTCCTGCCGCGTGTGAATAAATATCGACACCGCTCCCCCCTCCCCCCTTGGGCCAGACGTCACGCGGGGAGGCTGGCAGGCTGCAGCCGCCGCCTGACGTCACGGGCCGGAGCGTCACCATGGAGACGGACGACGCCGGGTCGCCGTGGCAACCGTCTGTCTCACCCCCGGAGCGCCCTACCCCGACCCCGACCCCGACCCAGACCCTGCCTTTCCGTTCGCCGGACGGATAATGGTCAGATCCCGCCTGATTATTTCCCGAATACGGTGGCCGCACAGAGAACAGGTATCCCAGCACGGCGCGCTGGAGATAACCGAAGAAACTAAATGATTTTTTTATTGTTTAAAAACTTGATCTTTTTTAATATAGATGTCTCACAGAGACGAAGTTATTATTTTTACATGGAAGTCTCGGGCATTACAGGGCTTACGACCTGTCATCGGCTGGCTTAAGTGATCACTACACGATGTAACGTTCGACTATTTACCTATGCTACCACATCTATCAAATTTTTGGATGTTGTATATATGTTATTATGTTGGAACATTTCAATTATTTATTACCAACTATGCTGTCGCCATCGATGGATTTCTTTGAAAATTTGATATTCATTCTCATGTAACAGTATAGATGTCGCTGAAGAGGAGACTTTTTTGTCTCCGAATAATTCATTCAAATTATTAACATATATACTAGAATACGTCTGAAAATAGTATTTTTCAATTTTTTTTAAACTTCATATTTAGACCAGTATATTTCACATACTCAAAATATAGATGTTTTAAATTTAGTTTTGTTTCCCTCCCTCTTCTATCTCTCATGCATCCTGTCTTGTACCCACTACTTAAAGGCCCTACCCCACTATCAATAGTATACGTACGTGTGACATCAATTACTTATCATTTTGCATATTAAAATGCTGTTTTTCTGGGACTCCCATCTCACGGAGATTACTGAAAATTACCAATTATTTCTTATATTTCGTCCTTTTTTCGTAGTTGAGGATTGTGACCTGCACGAGATGACCATCCATCTCACTCGGTACCATCAGAGTGGTACACGAGTCGTGGACGGGGGGTCGTTCTCTTTCTCTCCGACCCTCGACTAACCAGTCACCGCAAGCCTGTCAATCTGACAAGCTGCCGCTTTCTCTTCTGGCGACACGTCCAAAGAATTGCAGGATACGTCGTTGAGAATCGTTCACGTACGCCGAGTTCTTGGACAAATGATGCGCTGGTGCGTCTACCTCTTATTTGAAGAGTTCAGAAACAAAACTGCCACTATCCAATTGACAATATTAAGGGGTTGATATCGAGTCGACCTCTTTTTTTCTGTTTTGTCTTTTCCCCTTCCCTAGAGGGAGTGTTTTCCTCAAAGTCAGCCCCTCTGCTCCGCGGCCACCTTGGGTGGTGCCCGCCACGGTGTCATCGCGCGAGACCTTAAATATTTTCTCTATTCCCTGTATAGAATGATGGACGTGTACTTAGTCATTATTAATTTTCTATTTTTCATCTGTTATTGTTTATAATTTATTGTATTATATAAATACTAAAGAAGTTTCTCGCCGGGGGTTGGCAACCATGTATCGCCGCCCTGTTGCTCATGTGGCATGACAAGAACGGTCCCGAATAAGTGGTGGGTCATCTCTCACTGATAATATTAAGATAAACGTATTTATAACTGATTTTATAGCCAGAGCAAAGCGGAGATTTAAAAATTGATACGCTTTTTTAATTATCATTTTTTAAAACGTCACGCTTTATTTTTGTCAGTCGGATAATGGCGGTTATTGTTTCTGAACCCCTCATTTAATATCGGATATAATCTTCGGAACGACGAAAAAGTGCGAATCGATGCGTTCCGTTTAAGGTCCGACGCGCGGCGACGATCAGACCGATGCGCTACCGACTTGTCAAAGGCGGGTTGCACTGTGCATAGTCTACGTGTACGTTCCTACTGCGGTTTATTAGTCGTCGGTAGTCGCTCAGATCGCTCGCCCGTCGGGGTCGCCTGCGCCGGGTCCGGGTGACTTGTTTAATTAGGCAAAATTACACAACTGCCGTCGGCGTTTGCACAACCACGCGAGCGACTCACGACCTTGCGCATATTTCACGCGTCCGTGGGCGATCGATCACAAACGAAATTTAAACAGGCGTCACACGATTTTTCGATTACTTCAACACCGCACAACATCTTGGTATTTATTGAAATCGAGTTGGGAACACAGCGGTAACTGTGTCAACGCAGATGCTAATTTGCAGTAAATATTTCACTTTCGACCACATAACGCGGCACGCCATTGTGTATAATTAACACATTTGTGACTGTCTCTTTCTCTCCGATTCGAACAAAATATTTTTATTTTATTTTATGGAATGCACCTCACGTCAATATTCTTACTATTTTTCAAGCAGAGCTGAACGCTTGTAACAAAATAAAATAGTTAAATCGTGGTGATCTCCTGTGACAAAGATTAAACTCACAACAGCACGGTCATTAGGCGAGTATCTTATCGCTAAACCAAATAAAGCACGGTACATTGTATACAAAAAAAACTTCTTTTTTTTTTTTTTTTACTCTAATCTATATCTCGTTGAAATGAAATAACTCAATTAGATTCATATTCAAAATATTTTGGATTGTGGATCGAACAAGTCTCAAATTGTCGTTGATGAATTTTCATTAACACTGAAACCCTAAGTCCCGCACCCATAAAACTTTATATATATCATTTTATTTTATATTATTTAAGAATATTAAGAAGCTATACAAATTCACTTGCATTATTTGGCATTACTTGTCGATAAGTTCGGTGTTGGTAGTTAAACTGAACACATACCACTATCGAACATTTGAACTGCAATGTTTTAAATAGTAAACAAGACAATCACCTATTTCCTATACGTGACAAACATGTATATTTTGAAAAAGAAAAATGCTTTACATGTTTCAGTTTGTTTTATTATATATTGCAATCCACCTATATGAACCTCCTATGAAATGATCCGAAATTTTTCGTTTGTATTCAAGTAAACAAAAAACAATTAACTTCTCGTTACATCATATACAGGGTATGACATACCTAGTCCACAATATTTTATGGATGGATACCTGACTAAGTTACGAGTTGAAATTGTTCAAGGAATATGTGTAGATTCAACACTGTTACGGAAAATATTATTGTTTGAAATTTTTACAAAATCGTGTTAAGCTACGTACTTCGAAATAAATATTTGCGAAATTGTTCCATTATTAATGTATATATTTGCTTCAGGCCCTAAATCACCTAACAAAAAATAGTCTAACCGCTCAAAATTCGATGACCTTTAATTGTTTGTATTCAATATATAACGTGGAATTAATAAGATATTTTAATTAATCGAAATAATCGCGTAATTACGATTTTTTTGAAATGCTTATATCTCTGACATAGTTGAGATTAGACATATATCCCTTGAGCATTTTTGACTCGTAATTTAGTCAGGTATCCACCCGTAAAATGTTGCTACACCCTGTGCACATAAACTTAATTCTCTTCACCTTCTCCAACGTGAATGCTGTTGAAGCGTATTCAAAATGACATCTTTTAAAAATGTCATATTTTATAATATCATTATAATGTAACGATGTAGTTGGCTTCATTATTTAAAGCACCACATTTAAAAAAAAATATATTGTCAACGACGAAGAGCTCTAAGCCACTTAATTTTTCCTTTCAAATTTACGACGAGTTTCTGTGGGGTTGAAATATTTATTTTCACGCGCCGTATCGGTGAACGGAATCACATCCAGTGCGGAGATTTACCAAGAGGCAATACTTGTAAATAATTGGGTAGACGAATTTAATCTAAGTCAATTTTTGTACTTAATGTCATCAGAATTTCCTTTCAAGTGTCTAGTTGACTAATGCATAATATGAGGTGTATGTCAATTTTTTCTTCTCAATTCAAAATTAATGTACGTTCTCTCTGTCCGTATCGCAAATCCCATAGAAAGATGTCGCAAGTAAAAAAAAAGGTAAATTTTACAGAAGAAAACAAAATGAACCATTTTCAAAATTTAATAACGAAATGGTTATTTGTTGTAGGACCTTAATTTTTTTTATTGCTAGATATTGTACTCGATACACTTGTGAATGGAATCGACACGCGATGAACAGGCAAAAGCGGCCGCTCGTAAACCCCGACAACTTCCACTTTATTGAGGTATAAATATTATACTATATTCGGAAAGATCTTATCACTTACATATCTAAAAATAATATATTACGCGTATGCACAGTCACGTTTGCAATACGGTATTATTGGATGGGGAGGTGCATATAAAACTTCAATGTCACAATTAGAAATCACTCAAAAAATTATTCTAAAAAAGGACTATTCAAGTATACAACTTTTCACAGATTTAAAAATAGTATATGTATACAAAAAAAATTAAATAATTCAAATTTTCAAAATTAAAAATCAATTAAATTTTAGAAGCGAATTCCGATCTACAAGATACAGAGATCAAATTGATATCCCACTCAAAATCAATATATTTATCAAGGCATCAAATTTTTTAACAATCTCCCCATCACAATTAGAAAAATTACGGACCATCATATATTTGTAACTGAAGTAAAAAAAATATGTACACAGACTAACTGAAACATAAATTAACTCGTGTATACTCCTTTTCTATACGCGAGTCTTACTCTCATAGAGAAGAAACAAATTTTAAAATGTATATATATATATATCCACTGATTATTCAAATTGTGTTATATTTTTAATATTAATAAAAAAAAAAAAACATATTAAATAAATAAATTTCAAATACTAATTACATATATTAATAATAAAGATATACTTATAAAATCAATTTTATCGAAAAATATTGTTGTTGCGCTACCTGGATCTTTTTTCCAATCCGGGGAAGGTGTATTACCAACTATGCCACAGCGACAATATTTTTGACGATAATTTTTCGAACCTATGACAGACCTATATTCTGAATAATTACAACTTCACAACGAGAATGTGTTCTAATTAATAAATAAATTTCAATACAATATGTATTGAAATTTATTTATTAATTAGATAAATACAAAGATGCAAAATCACAAATAACAAATTAAGGTAACACTAAAATAAAGAGTAACAAAAATAAATAACATCAGTAGAAATAAATAAACATCTGTCATTTAGTTGGGGAGTAGAGGGGAAGATGAAAACACATTCTCGATATGGGAGAAGAACACGACACTCCCGTAAAACGACAAAACAAAAATAAACACAATCTGACTTGGAATCAGAGCACAACTGCCGGCAGATTATAGCCCAAAGGATAAGTAAAAAACATTACAGATTGACACACGTGAAAAACATAATTAAAAATTAAAAACACCCTGGGATCAAATATTGGAACTCTCAGGAATCACCGAATTTCGCGAGAGTTCCCATCTGGACGCCCATACTCGCATAAAATACCCTGAACAATTCCAAATTCCTTTTACAGCTGAGTAGATCGGAATTTCTGATATTTCGCTCGCGGTGAAGGAGTGAAGTGACTTTTTAAGTCATGTTTGCTTCACTATTCCAAAATACAGCACAGCATACAGCATCCACGTTTCAATTTAATTTCAGATTGAATTCAAAATAATTATTTTTAGTAGGATTCCTTTTATATAATTTAGTTACTTTTAAAAAATGTATTTTTGTACAATCGTATTTTTTTTTTTTGTGCTACACAAATATTAATGTTGTATTGCTCGTATTCACAGAAATATTATTGGCTTATACTGCATAATAGTGATGAGAATAAATGCTACTCTTGACTCTGTGTTATTGGTATTTGATAATATCCAGTGATTTAAAACTGTGATTGGTACACCTATGATGCAGTATTAATGGCGAATAATGAACAAGAATTACAGAGGCCAGTGAGTAGAATATACGATGTATGCAAGGAAAGCGACCTTATTATGAATGTGAACGAGTCGAAAGTGATGGTATTCGAGAAGGAGGAAAGCAAGACACAGCGCGAAATACTTAAGTAAGATATAATAGAATAAAGTGAACGACGTTTGAATGGAATTATAACTAATGGGAACTTGTCAACTGAAGCAAGACTAGCGGTTCACAATGGAGTCCAGGTACCGATACCGACATTGATGTATCGGTACCTGGGCCGGCAGAAGAGGAACGAAAGTAGATTGAATGCAGTGGAAATGAGATCACTTAGGCGTATATGTGGCAAATCTATTTATGATATAGTAAAGAATGAAGATATAAGGAATGAATGTAAAGCTGATGTTAGTATAGTGAATAAGATTAAAAAATGATCACTTAGGTAGTTTGGTCACATGGAATCGATGAATGAGGAGAGAATGGTAAGAAAGATATATGACACAAGTGTTGATGGCACCAGAAGTAGAGGACGCTCGCGGAAGACTTGGCACGGCCAGGTAAACCAGATACTGGAGGATGGTCCTGTTAGAAGCCCTATAATCGTTGAGTTTGTATGAGAAAATGTATGAATGTGGATGAGGCGAGAACTGTGTGTCGGGACAAGAGTGTGGCGCTCTATCCTCTCTGCCTAACCCCGCGGGGAAACGGCGTGATGGTAAGAAAACTGTGACTGTGATCACAATATCCGAAATAAATTTTAAAACATAATTTTGAGCGTACTTGTTTATATTATTAAAACTTTATTTGCGTAAAAAATAATAATTAGAATAATTAGTAGAAAATTATTGCACACACATACACATACCTACATAATGTAGAAAAATATACGAACAAAATTATGTCACCAGCAAGCTAGTATGAACATTACCAACAAAAACAGATTCCAAAAGATGGCGCTAATCAAATTACGGAAAATCCGGTAGGTGGCGCTGATTCAAGTGATAGTCGGTTTAAACGGCGGCGTCAGAAAATCAATAGAATTTTTAACAAAAATAAATTTGAATGACGTATCACGATATTCTCAGATATTCAATCACTGATAGCGAGTGTGACTCAAAGATATCAGTGACTGACTCACGGTTCGTGATTTTGAGCTCATCACTATTGCATAAGGAACGGTTTAAAAAATACATTATTCTAATTGTACATTTTAAACGCTCAACGTGAAGACGGATTTTTATTTCTCCCATTCAGCTTTGAAACTTTCCTTCCCTCTTCGTTGTCCTGAAAAAATTTCCTTGAAAACAACCTGTTTCAGTCGCTGTTGTCTCGCGCGGGCGAAATACTCCTTCAGGTGCTGCTGCGGGAATTTAGAAGTTAATCTTCTTTGATTTTTTCCGATTCTGAATAATCCCCACACTTCCTCGAATCGCGTATCTCAAGATACTTATTTTCTACCATTCTTTAGGATTATTTGAATATGGAGACTGGTGATTTTGTTACAATATTTTATGTATAAATTTGTCGGTTAAATATAGATTATATTTTTATTCGGCAAGTCCGCTCAAATTTCGACATTTTTAAAATTTTGACAAAAATTTTTGTAGATATTTTTTACCGACGCGCGGAATAGATCTACCCAGTCTAGACTTAAGTCGAAATTTAATCTCCGCCTGTAAGGCCTTAGAGACTGGCTTCATTTCCGTTTCATTCTTATTAATATTCTGTATCTTATTGTTATTATTATTAAAATTCTCTCATCGGTAAAGATTTGATTTTTCATTTTTTTTGTAGAATTTTATTCCATAAAACGTAAATTATCAGTCTTATTCATTTTCCCATAATCAGATACGAGAAAGATGAAATAAAAATAATATTTTCGTATTCAATACTTTGATGTTTTGGTCTTTAATGTCATAAGTAAATATAAAATCCTCAAAAATATAAGACAAATATAATGATCAAATTAAATGTGTTAATTAGAAAGACATACATATAAAATCAATTTTATCGAAAAATATTGTTGCTACCGGGATTCGAATCTGGATCTCTTCCTATCCGAGGAAATAGCATTAACCGATTATGCTACACCAACACAATGCATTTACGACAAATTTTCGAACTTATGTGTTACACTTTTCAAATTGATACATCTATCGTTACATTATTTGAAAGACAATATTTTTCGATAAAATCGATTTTATATGTATATCCTTCTGATTAATTAGTGTTTTAAATAATATAGGCAGGCATAGGGTATGTAACGCCGTATTTTATTGATAGACAGTGTCCTGAAAAAAAATTCGTCCACAATCATACATTTCATGTTTGCCCGTTGATCTTTCTGATTTAAAAAAAAGCCACCGATCATGTTTACCTGGTCACATCGTTCTATTTCTATCTTCTCAGTCATTCGTTCCACATGACCAAACCTCAGTGACCGTTTCCTGATGCTATTCAGTTTTGCTTTCACTCTTAATTTGTTCACTCTTCGCTCTATCGTTGAGAGACCTCGGCATTGCATTCAATCTACATTCATTTTTCTTTTGTTAGTTTTTGACATGAATTCCACATATCTCTGAACAAACTAATCTGAATCTTGCCTTGGATTACACGTTTTCATTGGTAATAATTAAATGGTATCATTAAATGCGTCACACTACTAGCCTTTACAGAATATGATATGAACCTAAAATTATTTTTCGTTTCATACTCCTCAGTTGCGGCTTACGGCCGTCTCAAACTTTCTCCGTTGACCGCCCTAGTCCTCCGCGTCCTCCCGTGTCAATCTCATATCCCGTAATATATAATTATTGCGATAGGTCCGGGACGGCTTTTTCCTCGGTTTTGGCTTCCCCCAGGCATCAGCAAAACATGTTGAATCCAAGTAAAACTCTTCTTGGTTACAGCAGTTAGTTTCTCATGAAGATAGACCACCGGGAATAATTCGCCTACTTTGGCCCTTGGTGAGATTCTAGGATTCGCAGGAATGCGTTAATAAAAACATTAATAGTTTCAAGTATAGTAGAAATTACTCGTCAGAACGTTTAACGTTTTAAGTAGTATTAAGAAATACATAATACACATTTTTCTTTGGTCGAAATCCACTCCCGCAGTCGACTTCATGATCTCATTTCAAACATACGAAGAAAATTGTATAATAGAATCGTGTATATTTTTTATTTATTTCCATCAAAGTCCTTGTGGGCTTTCACATGAGAATAATAATTTATTTAATTTAAATATAACATTAAAAACTAAGTATAATTCGCATACAAATATTTCTTCAATTCATGTATGCTCCTGCAACGAAAAATGTTAACGAAATTCAACTTTTTACCAATATATTATAGAGCATCGAAAACTTTGCATGCTGCCTTTTGATGAAAACTTTTGATGAAAAAAAAACTAGGTTTGCAGGGCGCCGAACGACAGCGAAGCGGGCACAAAAAATATTAAAATCACATAATCTGAAAACGCATTCGAAAACTGCTCGTGTTTAAATTTTTGCAATATTACGGTACTGCGAGACCGCCCTAGGTAGCCTTTCATACATTGATACATGTATAATATAGTAATGATTGTTGTGGGAACATTTTTAAAATTCGTTAAGCTTGCCGTGTGTTCCGGATAGCGAGCAATTTAACAGAACTGGATAAAGTATTTTTAATTTGGCACTTCCACATCGATATAGATACGCACGCACATACTTCGGTGTAATTTGTCAAGATTCTACGACGTTACAGTAAATACGAAACCGCAACAACAAACTGTTGACAGCGAGGTTTCGGGTTTACATTTCGTGAGCGCGGGCAAACAAGGCGCGGAAGTGGCTACCATTTGTATTTCCGTTATAATTAAGTTTGAGCAGTGAATAACAAATAGCGGAATATCTAAAGCGTGACAATTGAATTCCTCGCTCGATAAACGGACGACGTCTACAGTGTTGGTGTCGCGTATCAAGTAAATTCAACTCGATTCGAGATATACAGCTCTACGTAATACTGTGAAAATATTACAATAATTTGCAAGTACTGTTTTCTTTTACACGATGATCCACGCCCGGGATTCTGAGTGGTGGTCGGTGTGAGGGGGTATTATTAAAGAGTAACGATACATGCATAATTGGGTCCAGGCAGGGGGAGAGCGAGGTGACGTATTTCCCCCAGGGTCCTAGAGTGCAGTTGAGAAAAATTTGGAACGGATGGCAGTCAATATAATGCACATTTATAGGAGGTAATAATCTATGTTATGCGCAGGGATTAAATAATAATTAATGATAAATTCGGTAGGAGTATGCAGCACTTTGTAGAGAACAGACTATTTAGAGTATTCGCACTTTCTACGTAAAGCAACAAATGGTTCATTTTTAGTTATAGTATTTCGCACGTACTTGATACGTTAAGTGGCAGTATTGTTGAACGTAAAAAAAAACTGCCGTTTAAAAACGTTCAGATATTTACACGCAATAAACTAGAACAATTAAAAAATGACCTATTTCACTGTAGGAGAACATTTCATTTCGTTTTGTAAATTGAGTTAAAACACTTGTTTTATTCCAATATTCTCATTATCAATATTATAATTCAACTAAAATTAAAACCACTTTCAGACAGTAATATATGGTGTGTTTGGAGTTAACGGAGGGGTGGTTTAACTCCGCATAAAACAGTGTTTTTAACTCAATTTACAAAATAATCATGGAATTCCATAAAAGTTTCACCAAAAACATTTGAACAGTTATTCCATTTTATGTACACGTCAGCCAGTAAAGAAGAATATTTACAATTTTTACCCTGTTTATGTATCTACTTTTCCTATTTTTTTTCTTCGTGCCGCAAACTTCCAAACGAATGTCGGTAACCATCAGAGCAATTTTCACTTTGGATGGTGCAGTGTGACATAACTCAACGGAACTGCACTCAAACTCTTTAATTTTTCGGCTATTAATTTCGCCTTCTGTTTTGTATTATTATTTCGGCTCGCTTTAACGAAATCTTTTAAATCTATCTAAATATTTGTTACTTTTTGGTGCAGATTCCATTCTAGCGAACCTGATATTAACGATACGCCATATAGAGATTCTGTTGACTCCGTGACAATGTGAAGTTCAGATATATGTATTACCCGTTTTTCATTAGATCATTTAGATATACTACCGCTGTATTGAAATAGTGGTATAATTGATCAAAGTATTTAAGCCGTTCCGTGTTTACATATATTTAAATTTTATTGTCAATT
Source organism: Eubasilissa regina (assembly GCA_022840565.1). Taxonomy (NCBI): domain Eukaryota; kingdom Metazoa; phylum Arthropoda; class Insecta; order Trichoptera; family Phryganeidae; genus Eubasilissa; species Eubasilissa regina. Next base: position 11,709,182 of record JAINEB010000020.1, on the reverse strand, counting down.
TTAGTTTTTATTAATAATATGTCAAATAAACTGTACTTTATTTAGACTATTAATATATAATATATATATGCCTGCGTATGTGGATGAATGTAAAAGCACGAGGTGTTGATAAATAAAAATTTTAAAAAATTCACTCAAACATTATCGTAAAAAAGGTACCCTCTTATTAACTGTTATTTTATTTTATTGAGGGATTTAGACAGTGTAAACTTAATATAACTAACACAATAAATATTTAAAACATGTGATACTATTTATGTTTAGGGGCAGAAGATATATAAAGAGAAAAAAAGTTGGGAGAAAGGGTGGAGAGGTTGCAACTATTGTTGCGGTAAAGGGAGAGCAAGATGTGTTTATACGTAAAATGATTGGCCAAAATTGAGATTGTGTTGGTTCATAAAAAGAACCCTTTAAGAGCGTAGTAAGGCTAATAATATTGAAAAAGTCAATTTCTGTAAATTTCTCATTGTGGTATTTGCATGACCGGTGAATGAATGAATTTTATGTGTAAGACGTTCTACTTCTAGGAATGTGGAAGAGTGCGGATTGCCGTTACTGTTTGATGATTGCATCAGTCATCCTCCATCATTGATTTGGCGGCACACCTTCATACGTGTTGTTTCGGTGTTACTCTCGCTCACCGGTTATACTAAGACAATTGGTCGCAAAACTTCACCATTCTGAAACTGACCACCTTGACCTACAATAGATAGTGAGAAGGTTGAGCTACTCGTACGGATGAATAAACGCGCCATTTTAAACCACAGTGTGTCATCATCATTAGCTGTTTTTCTATATACTACTGGATGAAGGGCTCCCTGAGTATCGCGCGTCTTTCGTTGCCACGTATTTCCGGAGAGTTTGATTTCATCAGTCCGGTGGGTTTTCTCTAACTCCCTTCCCAGATTCCTCTCGAACACTGAATGACTACGATTGGGCAGGCCTATTCCCATTTTATGCCATGGATACTAATAACAAAAACAATATCAAACGAAAGTACATTTTAGTTTATCACGGGTCTTCTCGCTAAAGAAAACTTTTGTCAATTTTTTGTAGCATATAAGTAACTACCTATACATTTAAAAATAAATATTAGCGCCAATAACGTTTCCGTGTTATTTATTGTTCTCGGCATTGTTATCTAAATTTCATCACAAAATATATAATTATATCTAATTCCATAAATAGTTATAAAACCTTGTCGCTAGTGTCGTGTTATATATTATTTTAATACTACGTAACCGCTGCTAACAGACTAATTATACATTTAATGAACATTTATATTGCCGTGCCGCTAACGACGCTTTAGAAGTTAAGACATTACATGAATGGATGGAAAATAGAAGTAGTCGGTATAGTCGATATTTTCTATGAAAAGGAACTAAATATAATTCGTGAACTATTGTATCGCAAATAATACGATTGCTTGCTTTCATGATAAAATATACGTTCTTCTTCAATTCTACGCTACATTCTAAGGCAAGATTTGACTCTCCACTGACTTCTCCAGATTCCAGGCCTTTCCTTTCTGCTCTAGTCTTCTTCCTCACAGTCAACTACCCACCTCTTCCTTAATTTGCCTCTAGATCGTTTCCACTGGGGTACCCATTTGGTAATTATCTTGGTATCCTGTCGTCTGTATTCCTTCAACATGACCAAGCTTTGGGATCTTCAGAATCTTATAATTGTCTTTTGCACAATTAAATTTTCAAATTCGTAGTTCATTTTATAGTGCATGTATAGGTACATACATTTTTCTTAATCATCACATTTCTTAGGCACCACGTCCCACGTACATAAGTTAATTATTGTTTTGTATACAGGGTGTCCCAAAAGTCAACGTCATCCCTTGGTGGGCTGATAGGGACTCATGACTGACCAGAAAATCAAAATATGAATTTCGTGAGATCAGTTTTTCGAATGCCACAGCTACAAAATTACATATTCTAAGATTCTATTTTTTGTTACGTAACCCTGAGTAGCCCCACTGTTAATCACAGTTCAAAATAAAACTAATAGCGCTATCTCTTTGAAATTTTTTTTTTCCAAATTCATGAATTTTTTAATTTTTATTAGCTAACTTCGATTCTTCGTACTGTAAATCAATGTACCACGCTAACCTGGCAAGTTATTTAAAAAAAGTTGTTCATTTAGTGTAGTTTTTGAAATTGTATTACATTTGCTATGTTTTACTTTTGAAAAAAAGATATTGGTATTTTACTGCAAATAGAAGCTCATTGTGAAATTATACTATAGAAAACAAAAATCAAAGATATTCAAATTGCCTGCCACCGAGTCGAATGCAAGCGCTGCAAGACGGATAAAAAGATCTTTATACCCGTCCCGTCGTGTACTTTCTACGACATTTATTTGTTGTGCGGTTTCATTAATACCGCGTCTCAATTCATTTACGTTATTTATTAGTTTTGCATAGACCTTTTTCTTTATGCAGCCCCAGTAGAAATAATCTAAAGGATTTAAATCCGGAAAGAGGGGTGAGTGGCCACAAAATGTGAGCAGTTTGCTTCTTCAACCCTAGCAGTCGCTTACAGGTAGTGATGAGAAAAAATGCTACTGTTGACTCACTGGTGTGATTGTGATTAGTATTCAATAATATCAGCGATTGAAAACTGTGACTGTGATCACAGTTTCATTACTAATGCGCACGCGCCGCACAATATCACAATTCGTGAAATAAATAAAAATGTTTATTTTTATTATTAAAATTTCAGTTGCGTAAAAAACATATTCTAGCATAAATAATGAATATGTATCTAATTTAATATCATCACAAAGAGAATGAAAACGCTTACAAAAATTTGAGTTTATTTTTCGGGTCAAATTCTCAGCGTTTCGGGTCAAATGCGTAAAACGTTTTGGCAGAATCAACTAGATGGCGTTGATCGCGAATTATAACGTCATTCCTTCGTGAATATTTTCGTCTCAAATGCTCATGCGCCGAATCACGGTTTACAACCAAATATAAATAAATGAATGAATCGCGAATCACGGTATTCCCAGATATTCAATCGCTGATAGTGAGTGCGACCGAAGATATCAGCGATTCGTGATTCTGAGCTCATCACTACTTACAGGCATCCGTTTCCATGTAGAAGGCGGATTTTAAAATCTTTCATCGACTAGTGTAGCAAATATAACATTCGTTTGCCTACTTGTGATATTTACGTGTAAAATATTAATAAATATTGAATAATAAGTATTATTAAAAACAAATCAAGCTCTCAAGGCGCGGACCCAGCAGTATCCAGAACAGTCTTTAATTTCTTGAATGAACTTGCAAGATACCTATCAATGGTGATATCCATTTTGTATTACGAGTCCAACCACGAAACTCATTGTTATTACAAAGATAACGAATCTGTATCGGATTCAATTATTGTAACAAGCAACGCTGCTAGCCCCAGTTCTAGGACAGATAACTAGATGAAAGGCAAGAGAGTCGGATCGATACGGTCCCTGGTTACCGCAATTGGAAGAGCTTACAAACACAAATGTACACACGCGTACAAAAATAGCTAACAAATACGGAGCACACAACCTATCAAATAAATGTAATAGTTTTTATACGCTGATTAAGTATTTATCGATAAAAAATTGCGACTGTTTTCTTATTTTATTAGAATTTCAAAAAGCATCTCACATCCGCTTATCGGATATGGCTCAAAATTAACTCTCAAATATACTGATGAGATTACAGCATTCATTGTTATATATACAATATATTGTTGTTAAATAAGACCAGAAATTGTAAACGTAAACATAACATATATATATTATTTAAAAGATAATAATTAAGAGTTTTTGTAAATTTATTACTTTTATCAAGATCTATAAATAATCTCAACTAATCTAAGGTAAAATAGAATGTTTAGGTTATTTTCGAAATATTTTTGTAGTTTTTGCAGTGGCAATAGCCCGGAAAACTACACTAATATAAATCAATTTATAAATATAAATAATATTGATGTGAAATATTTTCTTTATTTAAAAAAAAAATGTATTAGTTATTTAAGTATGGTTGAATATTTGATTGCATACATAATTTGTTACCGTGAAACTAACTAGTTAGTCAAGCACTTACCTTAGATTGAAAATAGAATGTAACGTTTTTAATTTTTTTTTTTTCAAATAGATACATATAATGTTTATTCAAATGAATGTAATGGATAATTCCAATTCACAAAGCATTGAAGAAATAGTCTTATCAACATATTATGGGCAATGCGTGTAGGTGATCATTTTGAAATAATTCTGAATACTTGTATATATTTTATATATAGAGTAGCTTGTTGGTGTAGTGGTCAAGACGTTGGCCTAGTGATCTAATGGTCGGGGGTTCGCGCCTCGTTCCAGGACACCAGCAAGTTAGCCCTATTTTCATAGCACAAGTGTTTAACTTAGTTTGAAAATAGTATGAATATTGATGTGATATGTATTCCGTGTACGCGCATCTTTATTATTTTTTAAAAATTTAAAGTAAAGTATTGTAAATACTTTTATCCATAATTTTTCCAAAAACGATTATTTTTATAATACAACGAATGAAAATACAACAGTTTTATAAATTACATTTTAAAAATGACGTTAATTTAAATTCCGTTACTAAATTAGTTTTACTAAGATAAAACATTCAGTGTACAGTAGGTATAGGAAAATTGGGTGAAAGAGGTACTACTTGATTATAATTCTGAGTGGATATAAATTGTTAGGTGTTCAGACAGACACGGGAAAATGAAGATAAGGTAATATATTTAGGTACAACGCTAAAAGTAATCAATTTCGAACAACACCCCGGGAAGACTTACGAATAGAAAAATTATTTATTGATGAAAACCGACAGCTGCTGATTAATCAACGGCTGGGGCCCGGGACCGGGCCCGGGCCCACGGCTTTCACAATATTAAATGAAAAAATACGAAAATTTATTTAAATTACCGATTATTTAATTATGTGAAAGCGCCGCCCTTCTTCAAACAAAACATCATATTTTTAAATTTTCATAGACTAGTTGGTAGGCATCTTATTATTGAACACCTAGGTACCTACCCAGGTTGAATACGCAAAGCTCAGCTGATTCATTTGAAAAAGTGGAACTTCCATTGATGAGCGATAAAAGTGACAGACTGTTTAGAATAATTTTATTCGAAATATGCGCGGTATGTTTGTAGAAAATGTTGTTAAAAGTATGACCGACGTAAAAACGGCAATGATCAAGTTTAACTCTATTTTATCGTATTCTAAATTAAATAATACACAACAAATAATAGATATCTCATAGAGACGAAGCTATTTAATGGAAAATACATGGAAGTATGAATAATTGCAGTGCTAACGACCTGTAACGATCACTTTATATAAATATAACGTTCACCATTCTCACCCGATAATCTCCATATTTATAATTTTTTTTTTTTAAAGTTGTATATATTATATGTTAATATGTAGACTCACTTCGAGTACCACTAAGGACTAAATTTGATAATCCAATTCCTTGAAACAGCATATCCAATTCCTTGAATCTAATTATTTTTTGAAATTATTTAAAGTAATATTCTTTATCTATAAAATGTTTTTAACACATTATACTAGAATACTCCTGAAAAATCAATATTTTTCAATTTTATATATTCTCTTATTTTGACCAGTATATTATTAGCAATATTTGAATATGTCCAAGAACACACAATTACTGGATTGATGAGATATCTATTATTTGTTTGATAACAGTGTCTTTGTAGGTGAAAATCCAGTAATTGTTGTGTTCTTAGACATATTTAAATATTGTAAATAATACATATTAAATTTGTGAAACGAGTGTAGTCAATATGCCAAGTCCTGTACTTAATAAATTGGTTTTCGTGTCCCTAGAGAGTGTACTGAAGTGGCGTACTTGAATGAAAAAGCAGAACGCAATTTCTGTGCCCGATGTCTACGTTCAAGCTCCGACTAGAAAAGCTTAAATCGCCTTTCATTTCTAGGAATTCCATTGTAGATATTTAAATGAAAACTCGCTGCCGTACATGTATTAAGAAATTCTAGAATCGAGACGGTTGTAGTAGTATTTTTTAAATTGGATGACCCTAACAGTATTATACCGCTATCTAGTTTTGGATTCAACCTTGCTGATGAGTCGACGTTGCGGAAAATGTCGAATCATGATTGGCAGAAAATCGTAACCGATAATTTTACCCAAATCACGTTGTTTTTAATTAAATGTACGTAAAGTGACCGAACACATATGTGGCATTTCCGAACACATATGAGCCGAACACATATTAATCGCTATCAGAATGTTTTAAAAGTGCATACGTGTTTTATAAATAGGCAAAAAAATATCATAAGGTTACACGGTCGGTGCGAAATTTATTTGGAAGCGGGTGTTAATGTTATTTTTAATGGTTTTTGTGATATAACCTAGGTTTTGTATATTAACTTTGATTAAAACGTTTAAATTGACAATAGATGATCGTTTTAACGATGAGACAAATAATAATTAATAATAAATACATCAATAATATTATGTATCTATTAATGGTTAACCCTTCCCAAGCCATGCAGTACCACAGGTCTACCACTCTAATTAAACATGTATAATTTGAAGGAAAATATTTACGCTTAGAAATGACTTGTGAAACATCAAGTATGTAAAGCGAATCCTAGAAGAATAATTAACTTTCAATTCAATCTGTTGTAAAATTAATACGTTTGTGGCAAGATCGAAAGAAATCACACATTAATTTCACAGTGAAAACAATAACAAACATACGAATATAACGTCTTTTTCTCACTAATTTAAGAAAGATAGATAATAAGAAAGGTTGTATTATACAATTCAACCTCCTATACAGGTCTTAATGAATGCTCCGAATTATAATATAATATATATTTTTTATATTTAATGCTCAATATTTATAGTAAATTTATGGCCTTAACCATTTTTTCACATGTCACTGATAAAACTCTATTTTTTTTACGGTAACACGAGTTGACAGCATGGCTGCGAACGAGTATTGTATATCACGGTATGGTAATGGTTAAAGAGTACGATTTAACAGGGAATTATTTTAAGATGTGCATTAAAATTAATATTTTGTTTCATAAAACGAATTGTTTGTGCATTACAATAATACAAATTGAACATTAAATAAATATATCTTTATATTAAAAAGAACACATTATTATTTGTGAAGTTTTTTAGAACATAGTTCTGTGATAGTTTAATACAAATTAAAATGTATCAATTAGAAAGATATGCATACAGATAAACTCAATTTATCGAAAATATATTTTAGCTGCCACCAGGGTTTGAACCAGGATCTCTTCCGTCTAGTATCATATCTGTATGTATATATTTCTAATTGATGCATTTAATTTGTATTAAAATATATCTTTGTTCAATGAAAATACCCAACCTTACTAAATTTTTATATATTTCGTTCCAAAGCAATTGTTTTAATGTACTTTAATATTTACTATGGTTAAAATGTAAAAACGTAATAAATAAATGAATTACGTTGAATGTGAATATGTAATTTTTTTATTGAAGAATACATTTATAGAAAAATATTTTTATCGCCACCCGGTCTCGTACCAGGAACCCTTCCTTTCCGGGGAAGTGCGCTGACCTATTACACAACTTCAACATTGTAAGTTAACGACACATTTTTGAACTTATATGTTGCATTTTCAAATTGATACATCTGTTATTCCATTATTTAAAAGCAATCCACTTTATATTTACGGAAAATCTCTAACACCTTTGAGTAAATATTAAATCTTATTGATACATTTAATTTATATTAAAATATCACAAAACTATGTTTTTAAAACTGCAACTTCGCAAGAATAACGTGTTCTCCTTCATTTTATTAAATTATTTGCTAATTTAGATTATTATTTTACACATATCTTATTAATATTTTGTTGTTATATCTAATAATTTTACAACTTTCTTTGTTATCTTTTGTTTTCAGTGTTGGCTTGGCACCCTTTTTGATTAAGTCTTAATTAATTTAGCTTTATGAATAAAATAAATAGTTAAAATGTTGATAGGTGCTTATAGGTGATAGGTGATAGGTGCTGATAGGTGATATGCTTTAGTAATATTCTTAAATAGATTTTCACAGTTTTGGCCAAACTTTTGTCGCTAAACTGTGAAGTTTTTTTAAATTTTACGCCCAAGATAATAAAGAATCTAAATTTATGCCCGAGATCTAAATTATCTAAAATATCGCCCGAGATCTAAATTTAAAACGAAAAACGGTAATAATTAATTCCCATTACAAAACTAAAAAACTCGTGTTAAATTTGGAATTTGTCGATTACGATTATATTACGCCTATCATAACTCCTCTCTCCCGTGTGTACTGATGGATTCCTTTGTGATCAAAAAAGGTGTTTGAGACAAAAAAGCTTCCATTCCAAGCATACCTCAAGTAGATCATTCCCATTCGTCTTTTTGTCACCGTATACACCAATGGCTGACTCGAAACCATCCCTCCGAGTCCCCACCCATCCATTCAAATCGCTTGCGAAAATTATTCTTTCATTATTCCGTTTTACTTTCATTACACCCCTTACATTCGTCCGAAATTCATCTTTCACTTCATCATTTCACCATCGATTATTATTAATTTTCGATTTCCGGCTATCCCAGATTTTTAAATTTCCTTACGTAGGTATCCTAGGTAATGTAGAAAAGCGTAAGATTTTCTTCTCATTAAAATCGGCTATTTTCTAAAACATTTAAAATATCTATTCTTCCTCCGTAGCGGCATATCTCCGGTGTCAAACCAAGATTGCGTGTACACATATGTAATTTGGCCGCCACGTTGGATTAGAATGGTCCCCACACGGCTCGCCATGTAGAACGGTTTTGTATTATCGGATTTTCGCGCGAGTCAGTATCGCCTCGCCCTAGGCGAGGAGCGGATTTTCCGCTGCGGCACGGCGTCTCCGCGCCCGCCCGGGGCGCCGATAATGACGGGATACGGTTCGGTGAAATAAATATATATTGTAACTTCTACTGAGTGGTTGCAAGGAGCCAATTAATACGTGCAGCGGGAATGCATATTAAATGACGTGTATTCATTTTTACTGTTATAGTACGGTCAACTATATTACGTATGCATATATATTAACTTGATGACCAATCAAGGAACAATCTGTCTTCATAACGTATTTGTTACTGTTTATCTTAATTTAGTCTGAGGCGATCCATCGGCCGCCTTCGTAATCGTTTATCTGGCATTCGCAAGACGTGTCCGAACCACCTCAATTAATATCTTTCTATTTATAAAAAAACAAGCGCGGTGCAGTCAGTATATTGAAATAATCTATACGTAATTGTTTATTTAGGGAAATAAAGTTAAATTAATATCTATCTGACAGAATATTACGAGATACATATTTTATTTCAATTGTATTGTGAATGTACTGACTGTACGCCGCTGGTAATTATGAACAGACTCTATGCCGAGGGTCTACCTTATAGCGGTACTTCTCACTCGGTTCATTAATTTCACTCCTACTACTCACCTAAGATATTTAATTTGGCAACTTGGATTCGTGATTTTACCCTCTCAATGAGAATCCTTTGGCGAGCATATACTAAAGTGTGTCCTGCACGCAAACAATCGGTATGGTCTTGTTCGTGACTGACTTCTATATTTTTAAATTTTGTTTATTTATTCACCCCTCTCGGTCGCCTGTTGTAAGCCGGTCTAGTTATATAAATAATTATTTGCACATCATATTATTTTCTATTTAAAATTGATATTGTATTGTGCATAAATAAAAATTTTCGAATTTTTACAAATGTAATGATTCGTCCCAAGATTTCCCCGCATCGTGTTATCCGCAACTGTTATTCTTTACGATGTGAGGGGCCGTTCAGATCGTTTGGCCATATGGGGGCGTCAGGGATCTTATTATTATGTGAGCACAAATGAGCACGCTTTGAAAGAGGCCCATAGTCGGTTTTGCAGAAACTATGATCCAAAACGATGGATTAGAACGAAACGGCTATTACCAAGACCGAAATTTCTTTTCTCATTCTATTATTTATTGTTAAATGTCCGACATCACGTGGAACCACACGCGCATGCAGTTGTAGTTAAATTTGTTGTCACAACATTATGCAATATATGTAGATGTTTCCAAAAGCATACAATTTTCATAATTTAATATAATATGTTTAAATGTAATCGTGATTTGATTGTTTGTTTTTGTTCTAAGTATGTGCAATAAATAACCAGTTTATTTAAACACAGGTGTTAAAAACATTTATCCCTTTTGTTAATCATCGTTTTTGGAATATTATTATTCGAGATATTCGAACTAAAATCTGAGACCAAAATAACTGGCGTCTAATGTATGTGATATTTTATAATAATATTTAAAGTACGCTATTTGTGTGCACCCTCGAATAAGATAATGTTCAATAACCGTAACGGTACAATATGTTATAATTTATAATCTATTCAATTTTATATCAATGTGAATTGACTATGAAATACGAAATAAAATAAATATATCGATTTATTTTTTCATAAAATTGATCAAAGACCAAACAGTCAACCAATAAACATTGTATGGAGGGGTTATATTCGTATAATACATGTAACCAGTTTTTTTCATGTACATATGTAAGAAGTTCCTAATTTTCCTAAATTTTGCAGCTTTATTAACATGATAAACATACAATTTATAAAATAATACAATACATATCTCGTTATAAATAAATTGCTATTAAGTTTACAAATTTATTATTTTTTGAGTGGGATCATTGATTACCTCTGATAGATTCAGCCTTGTCCTGGATACTTTGGTATACTTTTGTCTGTGTTAAAGTAGCCAATTTTTTTTTGGTACTGTTTACATGTCATTTTCTTAAAATAAATAAATTTATAAATGAAAATATAATGCATGTGTAATATTATTACATTATTAGTGTGCTATATGTGCAAGATGGACGACGAAATGTTATGAAACGTTATACCTACGGTTAAAATCCCTTAATTAAAAAAATTCAATTTATATACGATTAAAATGATAGCGTAAAAATACTGAATAGCATAATATACATATAAAAAATCCACACATTCCGGTATAACAACGCACTAAAAAAAAAAGAAATACAAAGATAAACTATTGATCATTTGTAATCGCAATTCGGTGGCGACCGGGATGGGATCTTCAGTTCAGGGTTCATTTCCTTCCTGTTACATATTTAGCGGCAGTTCCGCGACACTAATATAGGCACCACTGCGCAATCTGCACATCCGAGTTGGCAGTAAGCAAGATTAAATCGTATCATTCGACGGAAATAATGCACTTTGGGAAATTCCAGCACATTGCGAGTTAGCAGAGCATCGCGAGCTTTGTGGCTGCATTCACGTAGACGTCTAACGCTGCATATAACCGAATTCCTAACGGACTGTGAGACGATCTCGATTCGTGTGTCGGTGTACCGAATACTCTACCGGCAAACTTCAAAAGGAATAGGGGAGTGAGGGATTCCTGTGAGTGAGAATGAACGCGACCGTACGAGACATTATGTGGGAATCGACCGCGACATGTTTGAAGATCCTGAAGCCGTTCCGGCACACGGGAACTGTTACGTTGCCGACTCGTAAGTGAATCTTCGAAGTGTTCTGGAATTTGATATGAAAAGACTCACCCTTGCAACGAATTGTTCAACAAAGTAAGCTAATCTTAAATCAAACATATAATAGATATCTCATAGAGACGAAGCTGTTTTTATCATATTTAATGGAAAATATATGGAAGTATGGGTAATTTACGGTACAAAACTTACGACCTGTCTTTAACCTGTAAGCCCTGTAATTACAGACACTTTCATATATTTCCCATTAAATATAATAAAAAATAGCTTTGTCTCTGTGAGATATCTATTATTTGTTTAATAACGGTGCCTTTGTAGGTGAAATTCCAGTAACTGTGTGTTCTCGGACATATTCAAATATTGATATATACTGGTCAAAATAATAAAATATGTAAAATTGAAAAATTCAGGCGAATTTTAGTATAATGTGTTAAAAAGATTTTACAGATAAATAATATTGCTTTAAATAATTAGATTCTCATTGTGACATATATGCTGTTTCAGGGAAATGAATTATCAAATTTAGTCCATAGATGGCGATAGTGTAGCGGTACTCGTGAGAATGGTGGACGTTATATTTATATAAAGTGATCACTTAGTCAGCCGAAGACTGGTTGTCGTAAGCCCTGTAATTTTATCCATACTTCCATATATTTACCATTAAATATAATAAAAAATAGCTTCGTCTCTGTGAGATATTTATTATTTGTTTAGGTGAAAATCCAGTAATTTTGTGTTCTTGGACATTTTCAAATATTAATCTTAAATGTCCTGCAGTATTTGGAACTTGATGCACAATTCGTCTCCATTTCTCCCGGTCTGAACGTTTAAAGAGGACCCTGTCAACTCCTTTATTTGGTCTATCCATCTCGCAGGAGACCCTGTCTTTGTGATCGATATTCCCTCTTATTTCGGATCACGGTGTGCGTATAAAACATATTTTATACACTTTTAAGGACAAGTGTTTATTTGTACGCTGGGGGAGAAAATAATATAAAAATTACCATACCAGTAATATATAACTACTGGTAGGGTCTCTGGGTTGACCACGTTGCTACTAAAGTCGTTTAATTCCAAACCTCTATAACGGATTTTTAATAAAACCCAGAAATCACGAAAAACGTTTAAAAATAGAATTTTCATCTAAATGCTTCAATAGACATTTTTAAGATACGGTGTATATATCAATACTACAGGAAATGCAAAAAAAAATTACGAATATGTTGTCTATTTTGAGAAATTATAAAATTTATTGCCACTTTATACCATTTAGATGTGTTTGAAACTCAACTCGCGTATTTTAGGTGTTTGTCGCTCACATTATTTGATCTTTACCACTAAAACCACTAAAAAGTAATGCTCAGCAAGAGATCCAGGTTCGAATCCCGGTGGCGCAACAACAATATTTTTCGATAAAATTGATTTTATACGTATATCTTTCTAATTAATATATTTAATTCATATTTAAAATATCACAGACCGTTTGTTCTGAATAATTACAACTTCGCAATAAGAATGTGTTCTCCTAATAATAAAGTTGTGTATCAATGTGTCCAAAATTTAATAAAAATGAATTGATAATTCTGGCGTCTGTTATCAGATTACTCAAAGGTAGATGGCTCTTTCAAATAATGGAACGGTTAAATGTTGGATAATGCACCTTCCCCGGTTAGGAAAGAGATCCAGGTTCGATTCCCGGTTGCGCAACAACAATATTTTTCTATAAAATTGATTTTATATGTATATCTTTCCAGTTAATATATTTAATTCATATTTAATTATCAGTTTCATTATTGAGCCGTTTGGAGGTTAAGTACTCAATTGTAGTAAGTTTCGACACGAAACTTAAACTTTGTTTTATTAAGGAGAACACATTCTTATTGTGAAGTTGTAATTATTTAGAAGATAGATCTGTGATATTTTAAATACTAATTAAAGGTATTAATTAGAAAGACATACATATAAAATCAATTTTATCAAAAAATATTTCAAATAATGGAACGATAGACGTATTCATTTGAAAAGTGTAACATATGTGTTCGAAAATTTGTCGTCAAAAGTACTGTTTGGTGTAGCATAGTTGGTTAATGCACCTTCCTCGGATTGGAAAGAGATACAGGTTCGAATCCCGATAGAAACAACAATATTTTTCGATAAAATTGTTTTTTATGTATATCTTTCTAATTAATATACATTTAATTAGTATTTGAAACTTTGTTTTGTTTATTTTATTAATAAAATTATTATTTTTTGTTCAAATACTGTACATGTACTGTAAAAGAAAAAAACGTAAATTTGAATGCAATTTTACTAGGAAAAAACTGTATTCACATATACATTTTTTTCATTTTTGATTATGGAGAGGTTTGGAAGTAAACGATTCATGTATTAAATTAAGACGCATAAATAAATCAAGAGAACTAATAACAACTATTAATGATTGGCGCATATTCCGGTCGTATTCTTCACAATGAAAAATTTTATATTTTACAACTCATTATGCAGGGAAAGACAGAAAGAACGGTAGAAAGAGATTATCTTGGCTGTGTAACCTCAGAAAGTGGTATAATGTCCAAAACGTTGGTGATCTTATACAGGTGAATCAACACCTAAAACTTCTGTGCGCGCTTTATTTTTTTTTGTGCGCTATGATGCCAAACCGCGTGCGGCGTGCCTATGATTACGAGTTTATCAAAACTGGCAAAAAGTATGTAAGAATTGTTGTCGAAAGTCTTCTGTAATCCTTAACTCTCGGAGGACAGCACGAGAGACATTTGTGGTCCACGGGAACTGTAAATATGCAGATGGACAATGTGTACAAAGATCAATAGGCACGGCATATCATTATAGTGAAATGAACTAAATTTAAGAAACTCAAGGAAATGAATAGAAAAAAAAGATCTTGGAGGGTTGCGAGATAAATGGTGTGATTATATGATGTCACCACTTCGAAAGGGCGCGCTCGGAGAACTGGGATTACATCATCAATCTCTCCTACTGAGACAACAGCGATACTCGCCCAAGTGAAGAACACTTCTGTGTTGCGTACGCGCTACATCAGCGCTGAACAACCGCCGGCCCACAAAATAATCCTCGTGGCGTCTTAATATATAATTTGGTAATAATGCCGAAAGGGGGCAAGAAATGAGCAGATCTACCGCTCTAATTGGGGAAATGTGACAAGAAAAAACAGTTGACATCACCCAACAGTAAATAAATCTGTCTGTTACGTAAGGAGTATATACCATATTTTGATTTAAAAAACAAAATCAGTTAATAAATGGTTAAACCCACAACATTGATAGAATTAATTATATTTGGGGGTGACAATAATAAAATTAATTAAAATTAATGATGTATCACCTAGTAAATAGGATGTATTGGCAACCACTAGTCAGAAATATATACACATAGACAGCTTGTACATACACACACATATATGTAATATATACACGGTTGACTTCGAACTAAAATTAACTCGACTGTGAAACAGTACGGTTGTACCGTAATTTTTTTATGCAACACCTTGACAATGACACGTGTTACCGTGCTGAAACATCAGCTTAGGTTTCCCCTAGTGAAACCACCTACAAAAATGCGATCTAACCTAGAAGAGACGCCAGTTCCATACACTGGTGCTTATATAAGCCGAAACTTAAATTAAACATACATATGTATACATGCGCACGCATACACACGCACATATATACATAAAATAGTTCTGGCTATGTGAGATTTAAAATATACAGAAGTTGGCCTACATTGCAAATTATAGTTTTTTTCAGGGCTTTGAACCGTTATTTTTTTCATTTCAGTTTTCGTTCCGGTTTAATTAAAAAAAAAAAAAAGTTCGGTTCCGGTTTTCGTTCCGGAAAAAGAATGTTTTTTTGTATTGAAAATTTATTTTCTACCATAGTTAGAACATTTTATTCCTTATTTTATAATAAGCATACTGCATGAATTGATACAATAATAAAATATAAATGATAATAATTTATTAAACGAAACAAATTCGTATATTCACGGTGAAGTATACAGGATTCTTGGGTACATTTATTTATAATTAAAAATGATGAAAGTTACCTCTAATAATTATTATAATATTTTCCGATGTATTTTCATTTTAACTATTTACATTGTCTCGTAGAATAACTGAAGTGAATAGATAGTTTTCGTAGAAAGCAATCACTTTGTGGTTTGAAATATTATATTAAATAAAATAATTTATATGAAACCACCAAATTTATTATACGTCAACCGGTTTCGCTTGTACAAATTCAAAATAAATACAAAAAATTATGATCAGTTTTAAATACGTTCTGATGCAGCTTGAGATAAGCGAAACCGGTTGACGTATAATAAATTTTGTGGTTTCATACAAAGCGATTGTTATTTTATTTAAAATAAGATAGATAGTGTTAACGCGCTTGTTTGAACATGTATCGAACGGAAATAAACCTTTTTTTTTCGGTTCAGTTTCGGTTCGAAGCCCTGTTTTTTTTTTTTTTTTTTACTATTCGATAGATTATGTATTTTTTTAAAATATACATGGTTTCGAGGCCAGAAAACTAATGATGAACCCAAAATGTACGACTAACGTTCTTTTGTAGTTTTCTGTATACCGGTTTCTTTTTTATCGTCGTTGTGTTTCTTGAATGTGTGATACATTTACGTGTGATAATGATCGCATTCTCATGCGCGATGGTTTGATCGAGAGCAAGTGGGCCACCTCTCGCGCAGTCGGTACTGAAAGCATTTTAATCGCCGAGAAACCGTCTGTCAGGTTTTACCATTGGCGAAATTTCGCGACGTGAATGACCTCTAATAATATCTCAGCTCAAACGTCTCGGTCGAATGTATCTGGTCTTATTTTTTTTTTTTTTCTACCGAAGACTTTTATTTGCAATTTTGCACCGGTGTCAAAATGTATTTTAACAAGATTTCTTTTGTTAGATAAATTTCGATAGAAATACTATCTATCGGAGAGGGTCTGTCTCATGACGCGGCTAATTTTCTCTTTTTAACTGTATTAAAACACGTCAAATTTTCTAATACGAATAGTTTAGGAGATAACAAAAGAATTAAGTTATATTTTCGTGCTGCTTGTAATATTTTTTTATAACTGTTGATTAGAATGTAAATAACACATATGAGTACTATTGATATATAACGTGCCCAAAATCAGTAATCGGTTTATTTTTATTATTTTAAATTAAAAATATAATTTTTATTTTAACTTTGCACTGCGCACACAATTTTTGAGCTTATAAAATTTAATAGTTTCAGGAAGAGCAGTTACACCATATGCAGGTGTAAAATAAGCTAAATTAAATACAGTTGGCCACGGAGCGGTGGGGTACGTAAGGGTGGGGAGTGGTTTTATTATTTCTGAAAAACGTCGATAGTAACGGTGAAGTATTTGAAAACGTGATATTGTTTATTAGTTTTTTTTTCGCATTCAGAATTTTATGGATTTCTATCATTTTAAGATCAAGTTAAAATTAAAATTATATTTTTCATCTAAAATGTTATACCACGAAGTAATTGCCAAATTAATCAATGATATATAGTGACATTTTTATAAAATTTCACCGTATTGGCGATGAATCGAACTCCGCCAAAGAAAACTGAAAAACTAATATTCAAAGTCTGAAATTTTATTAAGTACCTCAGATCGATGTGAATATCAGATTGATGATACCTTGTTGTGTTAATCCAAATGTATGTCTTAACATACCACGTATGTTTCGGATATTATCGAGACACATATTTTACTCAATTTTCAGTTTTACTTTAACATCACGTGACTGATTGACTGACAGGCAACGCCGTACAAAATTGTCATATACAAGAGTATTTTGATCGTTAAAGTAGCTTAAAAATAATCATATTATATTGAGATTAAACGGATTTGCCTCGTGAAACCCGTCTGCAATATGTATTTTATTAAATTATTTATTTTTACAATGGAACTACTCCCACAGAACACCTTTCTAGACGTTTGTCTACAGGTGCATTCATATCAATTTGTATTAAATTCAAACATAAAAACTAATCAGTGGCACAGTTTAACCGTCCATTTCACGTTAATCATTGATAAGCCACATTTTTATCACTTCTTTCAAATTGGGAGAAAACATATTATTTATTATATTATAGTATTTCTATTAAAATCTACCTGAGATCAGATCACATTTAGTATATACTTTAAAAAAAAAAAATTAAAAAAGGTGACAATTGGAAATGCACTAACTTAAAATGAATAACATTGTGAATAAACGTCTACACAAAGCAAATATTTAAATTTAAATAGATTGCACCAAAAAATGTCAACACAACTGGACTCATTCCTCAACCGATGCAATCTCTGTATTTGATGCTGATGATTAAAACAGAGATTTATTATATATAGTTCAGTGTAATTTGTCGATAAAGAAGCTACGTGGATCGAGCCGCACTGTCACTAGGTTATGGCATGTATTATATTCTGCGTATAAGTTTTTAATTCGATGTTTTATGTAATGTCGTTTCTTTGCTCAATGAAATACGCCCGCGTAGGTATACGTCACTCATGTAAAATTATTATATTGTGTAAAAATAAATATGGACCTAGGTCAAGCTTAGAGTATGTTTGTACTGTGCCCGTCTTACTAGAGAAATTCTTTGTCGAGACGGGCACACAGTTTACAAGCAATTGTACAATTAATTAGTATTACAAGTAGTAGATAGAATTAACATTTATTGCTGTATATATATAATACAAAAGGTGTATGTGAAAAAACAATTTTAAAGTGGACTTTCAAATAAATTATTTTTGATAAATTTGTGGCAATAATTATTAAAGGTTTGTATCAATATGTTTGGGTGAGTGTACCAATACTAGCTCTACCCATATTACGAATCCAAGTTTTTATTTTCAGTTTCATGTTATTTCATTGCAAAGGAATTGGTTTTTATAGGAATTTATTTTCCACGAGGGTAAAAGAGTGTGGCATTCTATCCTCTTTCACATCCTCTATGAATAGTGCATATCTAATTAGGTACATAAATTAAATATAATATGTACAGCCAACCGATTGCTTTTTTGCTAGTACTATTCTGGGCCCTGTGGGTGGCTATTGTAGCTGCTTCGCTGCTGATAGTGGCCGCTGTCCGGCCAGTGGTAGGCGCCGCGCCGGTTAGGATTTCCGTAGAATTTATATTTCAATGATAAAATCCTTTATTATATCGCCTTAACAATGCACATTGGTTGGAAAACAGGCGATGGTTGGACAAACATAGACATCCGATCAAGACGCCGATAGACCACCCTAAAACCTGCTGAAAACTACGGACATTATGAAACTCTGATAATGGACATAGAAAAGTGGGGGAAACTTGGGGAAGCCTTCATCCATTATCGGATAGAAAACGGCTGATGATATTGTGTAAAGATGTTTTATTTCTAACATCAAATTTTTTTTATGGTATAGTCTGTGCCTATGATCTACTGAATATTATTTATTAAAATTTAACTCAACGTTCAGTTTCCATAATTTCGTTAGGATTACAATACAATGACGTCATTGTCATCCATTTTTTGTCTCACGTGAATAATATCATTATCTTAGTAAAATTATTTTGTTTTTTTTTCTTTCTTATTATACAAAATGATTAAATTCAAATAGGTATATCAAATAAATTTAATGTGGTATTTCTTAGGCGTTGAAATTGTTCAGCGTTAATTCTAATTGGTATTGTAAATAAATAAAATTTACGAAATAAATTCGTTTAAGCGGCAAAAACGAACCAAATAAACATAATTTCATTTAAAGTGCCAAAAATGGCAGTGCATATAATCGGGAACGATTCTAGTGAAGCAATATTATCGTTGTGTGTGTCAAAGGTTTTAGTTACAAGTAATTGGTAAAGAATATAGACGACTTTGAAGTTCATTAATTGCTAAGAATATAAACGACATTGAAATACTGTGACGCTTGAATGCTTCAGTAAATGGGTTAATTATGGAAAATCGATTAGAAAACAAGCGACACTTTTTTTACACAGATCATAAACAAGCAATTTTACGTCTCCGTTCTTTTAATTTGATTTGATTTAAATGTGAAATTTATATTATTAAATTGATTCCTACGTCCTTGCACATCGCGCATCGAATGTATTAAGTTATACGTTTTGCACTTTTGTAAGTTTACCTATTTAAAAAAATAATTATTATTATTATCGAAATAACAAAAAATATTTGGTAATGAAGTGTCTGCCTTTAGTCGAGAATCCAGTTTGTAGAAAATTGAAAGTTTTGGCACTATTATTTTATTTATTTATAATGAGACAAAAAACTCTTATAAAGGTGAAGACGTCGGCGTACATGGGCCAGGTTTAGGTAAAACACAAAACAGTTAAGGAAACGAAGTCTTACAATTGAGGAAAAATAACAAAATATCTTGAAATATAATTCGTGCAATTCGTGCACATGACTTCAAAGGTTAGCGATATTGAAACACGCAAATGACGCGCGGTATTCGCAACGGGTGTTTACGGAATGGAATACTGCGAATTTCACTATGTCGCCAAATATTTCGATAATTTATTGTGTTGGTAGTTATTTGGAAACAAATTACCAACTCTTGCAAATTCGTACCGTGCTACTAACTATTACATAGTTCGGAACGGTGTTGAGTTGTCCTAGCAGACGTTAAAGAGCAACAGTGACAATCTTAAACGGACAGAATTTAATCTATTGTTGAAGTTTAACGGATTCTTATTGATAACAATGATTGAATACAAGTTTTCTTGTGCTGGTGACATTTATTTTGCTAGTTTAATTTAGTTTATTCTTGTTAAAATTCAAATTTGCGTGGATTATTATTTGATTAAATATATTAACGGAGCGCCATCTTTACGATATATTATTTCCATCACAATCGAGGGGCAGATATGCTTGATATTACTAATTTTTCTATGACACGTGGTGATTATTATGTTCCAGGCCGATGTTGTTATTGAATAACTAGGAAATGAAACACAATTTTTTAATTTGGTTTTTATTTATCGATTATTTGGTTTATTACAATTATGTATGGAATATGGCTCTGGGGGCAGTACGAAAGGTGTTCTTTTAACCATATTTTTCATAACCTCGCACACTTCGCGTATTAGTTCAGCAATTTCATTTCGAATATTGTCCTGTAGTATCGGAATTGTTGTTGGCTTATCGGCGTAGACTTTTCCTTTCATGTTACCCCCACAGAAAATAGTCGGGAGCCGTTTTTTGACATTATGGGGTTGGGAAAAATTTCTCGCAAAATTTCAAGCGTAGCTCGGGCAATTTGTGAGGTGGTACCGTCCTGTTGAAACCGCACGTGTTTCAGGCCCAATCGACTCAATTCGGCCACCAAGAAGTTTTCCGACATGTGATGATAGCGATCACCATTAATGGTTACTACAGCATTGCCATTATTATTTAGATTAAATGTTTTAATGACTTTAACACATTTTCGAGGCGTCAGATGCTCCACAATAAATTGTAATCAACTACTCTCTACAACTACCAAATTCTAACTGACAAATATATGTTAAATCAAAATGGCGGCCAAACAAAATCGGCCTGGAACATAATGTTAATAAAAATGTAAATCTTCAGTTTATTTTATATTTTTGTGTTTATCGTTATTACTTTTAATCGCTCTTATAAAGAATTCACTTGTAAAGATTTCTCGGAAATACTCTGATTAATCTGTAAACATTTCTTTATGGAAAGAAAAGTGTAAAATTATAAAGTTAATAAGAACAATGCGAAACAATGACGACGTGTACGAATAATATTTAAAATTTACTTCAGTAGCAACGGAATGATAATTTTTTAAATAACATTAATATTTAGGTGAATATTTTGTATATTTCTATCAATTTTTATTACCTCCATGTTTTAACGATTACTGTATGTCAAGAATAAGCTTATTACCATATTTTTTTATAAAAAAGGTGGATCATCTCCGTGGAAGAAATATTTAAATATTTTCTCATATTAAAAAAGTGATCTAAGTGTGGATGGAAGAATTTAGCGAAAATTCTCACGGAAACAGATTTTCGCAAGGAATTTAAAACGCCTCGAGTGTTACAGTTTTTTTTTTCCCAAAGCACTTTTTGCGTATAACCAAACTTTAAATATGTACGTGACACGTTGCCAACTTAATTTGCATTGGTTTCAGTATTTCTAATTTGTTATCCCATGTAAAATACGTTCAATTTTGACCTGTATTTGAATCTAATGTTATCCTCTATAAATACACCTCTAATATTTAAAAAATAAATTTAATAATACAATATTAGTTTATATTAATGAAATATATGAAGCTGCCTATTAGTGGGATTAATTATAAATTATGTATATCGGGTTCCATTTTTTATACCACTAATCAAATTTTATGGTGCGTTTGCATGAATGATAATAGTCGTAAAAATACAATAGACAACGAATGACGGCTCGCTCCGCGTTCAACTCTGTACTGTCCTTACACGCGTATTCGCAATATAAGTCTATTCTCTATAAGCTACCTAAAGAATTGTTGAAGTTGTGAATATTTTTGATTTACATTTTTGCAATATTCCATACCTTCTTAAAAAGTATTAAGAATATCTACATAGGAACACCGAATGAACGAAATGTTTAGAATTTTCCTGGGGGTTTTTTTTTATACATTTTTACTTGAATTATAAAAATGATCTAGTTTGTGGAAAATAATAAACTTTTGGCACCCTCTCGGTCCGGCGCTCGGGCGGTCCGCGGCTCGGCAATGGGTGAAATAGATCCATTTAACACATCATTGTCACTCTGTGGCATACGGACGTGTCACGTATTCAGTATGCACCGACCATGTAAGATTATGCCCAGGCAAATGTGAACCACTAAGCTCTGGCGCCTCTAGAGCTAGAGCTTTGATACAAACGGATGACCTTTTAGGATAATTCCGGACTCGGCTGTCGTTCTATTCTCGACATACACAGTTTGAAATTGGAATACACAAGGGAAACAAATAATGAAAGTGTTTTGTTTTTGAATATTACTAATTACGTACACACTAATACACTTTCTTTCCTAACGCAAAGATTTCTAATACGAATAATAACTTTTATACGTAATAAATTAGTATATATATTACATTCATGTCGCTGACCTTGCGTTTGAAATCGAATTCACGAAATCGTGGAAAATGTAAATAAAAGATTTTATCTGATTTCTTGATTTTTTTGCTCATTATAAAACGTTCTAAAATATATCAATCGCTAAACTTTGATACATTCAAAATTTCAATTTTGATGACAATTTTTTGACAGAATCTGCGAACTTTTTTTTTTTGATATTATTAATGAATTTTTATTTTTTAAAATAATTAAATTCACGGAGCCCACGGTTTATTTCATTATTTCGTTATTTGATGCCGTTCCAACAGGGTAATTTCACATTTAAAAAAATAAAAATCCCATATTGTATATATTTTCATTATGCCCACCCATCAGTCCATGTCGCATAGAAATATAATAAAACAAACGACAGCTGTCCGTGTCGCACAGCAACATAAAACTAATAAGATACATTGTCATTTCTATAACATAAGTGTGGTTAACGCGTCAAACGACGCAAAATACATTTGAAAATAAAACTTCATTAGTTGTTAGCTTATTAAATAAAAATAACTTGGTGATTCCTTCCGTAAGATATCGTGCATCGCAAAGTGAACATGTTGAAGAAACTAGGATGTCGTACAAGAGAGTTGCAGAGTTGAAAAAAATGAGTCGTGCGAAACAACGCTCTAAAGAAAATGATGAAGAAGCTGCAGAATATCGTGCAGCTATCACGTCAATTCGTAGAATATCGAACCGATTGACTTTTGTTTAAATTTGAATGCGTAAAATTATAGCAAGACGCTCCTTTATGTCATTCAGTCGGTCGGTCAGACATGTCGGAGATGAGTTGATAACATATTATTACTTGGACTCAGGCTGCCGAGTCGTGTTCACACCAGGAATTTAATATGTGTAACCCTTCAATCATCCGCAGTTGAACGGTGCAACAGTTATGCAGCTTGCTATCCAGACTGATTTTAAAATTGTCTGGTGACGTCTGTTAACGTGGGCAAATATTTAGTTTTTATTGACGTTTACATACGCACCCGTGTGTCCACACGGTGGTGGAACGTGGAACATACTCACCTACACAGACCCGCGAGACAATGTCCTCCCAGGCGGTGATGACGTATGAGGCGCGTTGTCATGACAACACCAATATACGCGCGGTCGCTGCAACGCGAGCGGAAGGCTGTTGTCACGACAACCGCGTCCGCACCCCACTTTCGTCCCTCGAAGGACTGTACGGACGATTCAATACGACATAAAACGTCATTATAAAATAAATGAACCTAACAAAAGGTTTGAAAGATATTCAGATTGCTTAAATTATCCCTTGTTACATGTTGCCCGCTTTACTGATTTTTTTTTTGTAGTTATAATGAATCTAGTCACTGTCTTCGCTGTCCAGTTACATTTTCAAATTACAGATGTGACGCGATTGTCATTTCTCGTGGTTGGCAATGCTGGGAAGGAAAAAAAGCGGGATTTTCACGCGTATGTTTATGTATTTAACGATTTTTGCGTATCGACTCTAATTTTGCAGTGAATTTCTCCGCAAACGGAAGTGTGATAAGTTAACCCAGTTTTTCCGAAATTTCGCGAATGCGTTAAATGCGCGGGCATACAGTGAATCGGAAATAGTGCTCTCGCGTTTTAACTGCGTCATTCTGTATTCATGACCGGATAGCTGTCACTGTAGTGAAGTCATCATAATATTATTAAAATGATCCAGTAAATAATGTAAACTTTAAATATTTTTTTAGAAATACATTTTCAATAGTATTTTGGTTACAACCATTTATGATTCATTTTATTACATGTGCATTTGTTTGTATACAAAGAAATACAATGATGACTGATTCATTGTCAATGCTCTTTGTATTGTTTTAGGTTTTTTAATAGGTTCATAAGTACATATAAGTAAAACAATAATAATTCTAAATATGTTTTGTGAAAATATTGCTCCTCACGCAAACTAATTGAAATTAATTTTTGACACTTTTAAAACAAAGTGAAGAATCAACTAAACTAGAAAGATAGAAAAAATTCCGTATATCTTTCTAGACAATTCATTTACTTTGTATTAAAAATACCATAGAATTATGTTCTGAGATTACAACTTCACAATAAAAATGTGTTTCATTAAAATTTGACACTTTTAATGGCTCTTCAGCTGCTTCTTTAATTTTCCTTAGCTGTTATCATGATTGCTAACTGATTTCAACAGTGCTCATAAAATATAAATCACTTTCTGAGCATTCATTGTTTACTTTTTTGTTCTTTTCACATTTCTTATCAAGATCATTCACAATCCAACCTTCTCATTTAAAGAAAAGAAGAAATGTTAGCAAATGTTGGTCATGCACATAAATGTGTTGATTGGTTTTCAGAAAATTGTTATATATTTTGGAAATCTGTCTGAAAATATTTGTAATAAAGTTAATAATGTGAAGAATTGGATGAAATAATGTGAATGTTTATAATTTTAAGTACTTATCTTTTGTTGTAGATCTGCGATGGCCCCCGAGCGTCATATTGTGACGCCCGGCAGAGCTCATGCTCCCAGGGAGTTGCCTCGAACACATCAGGTTCCTGTGGTTTTTTTTTTTTTTTACTGGTTTTGGTTATCAGTCTTCTTTAATAGAGCAAGACTGAAATAATGATTATGGCACGGGTTTCTGTGGACATTTTCAATGCTTTTCCTACGAATAAACCCGTAAAGGATTTATTTTTAATGTGAATAATTTAGTTAATTCAAATGGTTGTTCTATTTGGATGTAATATGTAGATTGTAATGTTTTTGTAACTATTTTAAGTTAAAGTTATTTGAGTATATCAATATTTAAATGGAAATTCACTTTGGTCTTGCTAAAAGTCCCTTTTTGAGTTTCCATCAATCTTGCTAAAATCTTGCTAAAAGTCCCTTTTTGAGTTTCCATCAATCTCTGCATTAGCCTATTTATTTTTCATAATAAAGAATTCACATTCGAAAAGTGTATGCAAGCGCGGTAGTCTTAAATAGGTTCTATAGATTTTACATATTAGGATAATAGTGATTTTATATAAATCTTCTTTTGTACTATTCTGTGTATTACGATAGTTGATGATTATGAACTAACGTTGTGTACCATGACAGTCAGATGTGGGTGGCTGGCCATTGCCAGCGCGAGTGGTGCGACAGATACAACGCGAGGTGGCACGTGCCGGGCGCTCGTTGCAGCGCCTGGAGGTGCGTGGGGCGGTGATTGATAATTTTGATGCGCTCGGGCCTCCCTCTCCGCCCAGCCCGAGATCCCCCACCCCTGCCACTTGCAGGTCACCGGATTTCTTTAATAGGTCAGTTCATAATTATTTAGTCACTAATTTATTTTTTATAATTTCTGTTCTGTGAAAATTTAGTAGTGTTTCACATCATTTAACTTAATGCTATCTAATAGAATATATTTAAAGCCTTTCTGCAAAACTTTTAAGTCAGGAAGTCGTGTTATTGTTATAGCAAATAGTCACTTAATATCAAGATGGAATTATCTTTACTGTATTTAATATTTCTCAATTACAGCAAAAATATATATGTAGTTATGTTTCAAATAAAAGTTCACTGAAAATTTCAAATTATATCACATTCTTCTTTCGGAGACAAACTTCTGATGGTAGATGTTTTAGCAGTTCAGCGTTTGTCAATTTTTTTTTATTCATATTTTATTCTTAAGCAAATCTCCTTTTTTTAAATTGATGATTTTGTAATCTCGTGTTTCAGTGGTAGGACTTACTCGGATGAAAGCATAGAAACTGAGAGGAAAGTAAAGATAGAGACTGAAGATGGCCCAGGAGAGGACAATGACCTTACAAGCCTTACGTGGCTACAGGACAGGAATCTATTAAGAAGTGAGAATATTGTATTTTTTTGTGACAATTGTTTAAAAAAATGTGTCATTTCCTTCAAATTACAGACAATTTGCGCTGCACGGTATTGCTTACTTTCAGATAAATTATTGTTGTAACATTTGCGATATAGGTCCCTCGACCTAGGTAACATCTTTTTAAAAGTATGTTATATTGAACTATTGTATAATAATACTTATTTTGAATACAACATTCTTTTTTGGTACTCCTAATATATCTAGATGTGAGCAAAAATTATACTTAATTAACATTGTAAACAAATAATATTTTTTTTAGGTATCAACTTCAGCAAAAGTGAAACTGATGAACTCAGGCCTATTTCGGCGCAGGTAACTTGTATTCCTTATTTTTGATAAACTTATTGAAGGAGGTAAGCAGATGAAAGATGTGTAGGGTGATATTAGTTTTGAAAGTGCAATATATTTTCGACGTTTATAATAATTATATGGGTTTTGAGGTTAGGATGTCATAATAGTATTTTTAGAAATGTTTACTAAAGGAAATATGTTAAATAATAGCATTTTTGCATTCTCATGTACTCATCTCTTCAACAATCTGTGAATTAGATATTTTTTAAAATGTTGTATCTAACTTGAGGTGAAGTAGGAACATGCCACTTTTGAGATGGTTCCAGATATCTTAGGTAATAATCTTTTTATTTTATTTTTATTAATGTTTGATTGTCCCTTAACAGAGTGTGAAGTCTGAGCCGTCCCCGACATCGGACTACCAGGAGGAGTCTGTGACATGGGAGCAGGCAGATTCCAGCGGTAGTGAACAGCCCCTCCCTTCGCCTCCCCATACCCCCCTCACCAGCAGCAGGCACAGCACCCCTAATGGTTACCACACCAAGGCAAATGGTAACTGTTATTTATTTTATGAGATTCTTATATAAAACAGTTAAATAATAAATATCAATGCAAATTTATATTATTTTTTAATTTAAAAAGTCATTTAGCTGACTCGAATGGCTCATATAATTCCCTCTCGGTTCATTATGTTGTGTTATTTCTTTTTTTTAATAGTAAAAAAGAGATTACTAAATAGTTTTGTTAAAATTTTCTTGCTACAAATTAAATTAATTAACCAGAAAGGTACACAGAAAAAATCTATTGAAAATAAACATAATTGCTACGGGGATTCAAATTTTCAAATTCTGGATTTTTTCTTGATGCGTTTCCCTGGATAGGAAATTTATTTGAATCCCAGTCAAACCAAATATTTTTTTGAAGAATATATTTTTTCTGTATGTCTTTCTAATTGATTTATTTTTTCATTAAAATTTATTTGTATTGTATCTTATCTGTTGGAAATTTTTATGAATATTTTTCATGATCAGGTGGAGCATCTAAACTGAAGCACCCTCATAACGTGCCGTATAACCCACTGGTGCATACGCAGAACAAGCCTCCCTACTCGTTCAGTTGCCTGATCTTCATGGCTATCGAGGACAGCCCCCTGAAGGCATTGCCTGTAAAGGAGATCTACGCTTGGATCGTGCAGCATTTTCCCTACTTCCGCAGCGCGCCTGCTGGCTGGAAAAATAGTGTCAGGCACAACCTGTCACTAAACAAGTGCTTCCAGAAAGTAGAGAAGGCACCGGTTGGTTGGATTATTTCTTTCTGATTAAAACAAAGTCGTTTATTTTAAAAAGTAAAATTTAATTATTCAATATCCCGATCATAATTATTGTCGGCCGCACTGGGTAACAATTGCTTCATTTTTATAATTTTCAATACCTTCTATACGTCACATACTGGCAGTATTTCATTCATGCTAAAATACTTTTGCTGTAACTGAAACGTTTCTTTAATTTATAATAGGTAATATTTTTTCAGAGCCTTGGCAAAGGATCTCTTTGGATGGTGGACGACCAGTACAGGAGCAATCTGCTACAGGCTTTCAGCCGCTCCCCCTTCCACCCCTGCGTCCCCCCAGCGCAGCCCACCCCGGTGCCGCCACAAGACAGGTTTGCCTTAAAACAGATATATTTAAATCAATCTCCAAATTTAAGTATTGGATTTTTTAATAGTACAGTAAAACCGCGATATAACGAAATCCAAGGGACCAAAAAATAAAAATTCGTAATAACGAATTCCCACATAGAATGAAAAAAATAAAAAAACCTACTATATGTTAAAATGTTGCGCGGCTTCAAAAAAGATCGCAAATTCTGCAAACAAAGGAGGAAAAAGGCCATAGGGAACTGAATACCTATTTACCTAATACATATTTTTAGTAGTTTAGTTATTAAAACAGATAAGCAAATGGATAATCAAAGGAATTAAATTAAGAACAGGACCTATTCAACACCAATTGGAAGATATTTTTGTAAATTCCAGAATATTGCAAACACAAAACAATATTTTAATTGTGTTTAAATGTAGAGCCGCTTCAAACATAGTTTTGGGCATGAAACATACAAAATAATTCAAAAATAGCAATTTTACAATTGAATCGCGGCATTTTTATAAAATGAGTCGTATATAAATTACGAAGGTACTTACCGGTAACGGCGGCAACCACTTGAAAATATATTTATAATCGTTAAAATTGTTCGCTTAAAAATTATCGTTAACATTGTTCACTTAAAATACACGAAAACAATAGTTAATAGAAATACAAAATGCCGTACAAAAATAGTCCATAAAATATTTTAACAAATTATTTATATTATTGACGAGTTCACACGAAAACAATTGTCAAACGAAAATGAATTTATGTAAATATTCAGTTCGGTCATGCAATAATCGCGTTAAAAGCTGAACAAACTTAACTCTACAGACGTTATACTGAGATTGACATTTCCAATAAGTACATACTGCAACTTTCGGGGGGTTCCTGTTAATTTTTGTATTTTCCAGCTATTTGGGTCTGGGATTGCAATACATATTAGAAGCGTATGCGTGCGTAAAACGTGTCTAAGTGAACGCCGCAAGAATTATGTCAAATGGTTTTATGGGCCTACTATGAACCCAAGAAGAAGTTTGAATTGTTTTACTACTGCGCACCGCCGCCGCCGCGCACCACCGAAAAGGCCATAAAACCGTTCGCATACGGCAGATGCAGCGGCGCAGCTTTGTAAGTGCGAAATAATATTTTCATCTTTTAACATCTTTTTATTTCGTTATAAATTTACGTAAATGTATTGGCATTTTTTCGTACGGGACAAAAATGATTTTGTTATAAATATTAACGGGATTTCGTTATATAAATGCATTTTTGTATGAAAAATTGGTTTTAGGGACTAAATTTCAATTTTTTTTCGATATATGTCATTTTTCATTATATCGGGTTTCGTTATATCGCGGTTTTACTGTATGTATTAGAATATCAGCCCAGTATTTCCTAATATTCCTATCATTATTGTTGATAATACAATTTCAAGTTTCATTTTTGATTTGACAACCTAATTTTATTATTATTAATTATCAATTATCTTTATTTTGATTTATTAATATATCTCACATATTACAGGTGGTAGGCCTCCACTTTACAATGGTATGATTTTCTCTGATTCAAAATATCACTAGTTAGCTTATGACACATGAGCGCATGCTAATGTGAAAATAATGACATCCATCAGCCCTTATTTTGAAATTCTTACCATCCAACACTCCCACTCTTTTTCCAAAAGGAGATGATCTTCAACCAGAAATTTCATTGGAAAAGTAGAATTTTTTTATTTAATTAAATTTAGTTATCTTCTTTCAGACAATTTAATTTATATTTTACGTGTAATTGAATTGTGCATTAATGTCTAAGCCTTAAATATAGGAGTATTATTTTTAATATTTTCTCTGTCCGTAAATCACTTAATGCATGTTAACTTGTGGGTCCCGCTACGCCACAAGAGAGCAAAACTACAAACAACTTTTCGTCATTATGTAATCTAACATGAATTTCACTTGTCAAATGTTGTGTCTCCTATTGCCATATACCGAGATTAGTCATAATTCTTAAATCACAAAATGCACATTTTTATAAAGGGCATGCGAGGGTCATCACTTTCAATGTTTTTATAAGGGGATTCCAAATAGCATTGAAAATCATTATTCGGAGATTTTTTTCTTGTAGTGTATTATTATAAATAACTTTTCAATATTATTATTGAGTTTTTTTTTATGATTATTAGTGACTTTTATTATCTCAGAGTTGCTTCATTTATGTTTGTTTCATCCATATCAGCTTTTCTCACTATTTTTTGACTATATGCATTACAAAAGCAGATTTTTCGTATATAATGATGACGATCTTCTTCAAACTGCGAATCTGATGACAATGAATAGCCAGAGATATATGAGCCCATTGAAGACCATACTAAATTAATAAATATTGCAATGGCAATACTACTTGTACATTTATGCAACCTTCGATATACATTTTTAACAAACCATTTTGGTGAAGACATAATTGAATGTAATTGACTTACATTATGCATTTAGATTTTTTAAATTTTTATCAATTCCTTCACGAACTAAACCTCGATGTAATCTGAGAGCTACTTGTACAGGTATTATATGTACATTTGGGATTTCTTCATAGTAATATATTACAGATAAAATATTTATACTATAAAAAAATACATATAATTTATACAATTAAGACGGTGCCTTCAATAATAATTCAAATTTTCTCATTTTTTATGAGAATGTGGGTTTCGTATTATTAATTTATTAGAAGTTATACACTAGATTAGACTTTTTTTTTTTGAACTATTACTTAGATAGGATCTTTATACTCATTTAAAATTAATAAACTAAATGTTATTTGCCATAATTAAAACAACACAAGCATTATAAGAAATACAGCGACCATTAAATGCATTTTCTGCATGCTATAAAATTGTGTAATTATGGTAAGTTATTGCATAAATGAAATATATTTTCTTATAATCTTGAAGCCAAGATTACGGAGACAAATCTGCATTGAACCAAATTAGCAAAATGCTAAAAATTAATAGAGTTACAAACCATTCAATTTGCAGTACATATGATCAATTTTCGACGTTTTTAAAATACAGTGGTACCTCGACATACGAGTTAAATTCGTTCCGCAACCTTGCTCGTATCTTGAATTACTCGTATCTCGAAGCAAATTTCTCCATACAAAACAATTGAACTACCATTAATCCGTTCCAACCCCCAAAATGTCACCCCAGTTATTTTTGTCACGTGGTTTTGAATAATAAAAACGTATTTATAAATGACAAATATTTATTGTACAAAAACAAAAAAGAGAATGTAAAGAAATAAATTAGATATCCTCACTGGTCTTTGCCTTTTTCGCTACATTTTTCTCGCTTTCACCTGTAAGCCGTTTAAAAAAAAACATGTCCAAGGAGGTTTGTTTCATCCTCCCTCTCAGAATGTTCCGGAAATGAGTTAGGCAAGTGTCATTAAAAAGATCAGATGCACGACTTGTTGCAACTTTTTCTGGGTGTTTCTTTTCCACGAACTGTGAAACTCTCTCCCACATTCCTAAGATCTCCTTTATCTCACTTGTAGAAATAACCTCCTCCTCCTCTGACTCCTCGAAACCAATTTCTTGCATAACCTCCGTATGCTGCTGTGACTGTAACTCTTGTATCTCCTCAGTCGTCAGTTCCTGGGTGTGTTCCTCGACAAGCTCGTTCACGTCTCTTTCTTCCACCTCTAGACCCATGGATTTCCCCAGAGACACAATCTCCTCCTCTACTGACATATCGGGTTCCAATTCTTCGTAGATCCTTTCAGCTACAGCTTCAAGCCACAGCTTTTTCCATGCAGAGGTCAAGATCCTCGTTGTAACACCCAGCCAGGCCTGATCGATAATTTTTAGGCAAATCGTGATATTAAAGTGGTCCTTCCAGAACTCTCGAAGGGTGAGGTTTGTGTTCTCCGTCATTTCAAAGCAGCGCCGAAACAGATGCTTGGTGTATAGCTTCTTAAAATTAGAAATCAATTAGGATAGGAGTGGTGTTGGGTGGTAGGTAGAGAACCTTTATAAATTTGAACTCTTCGAGGATGTCATCTTCGAGGTTTGGTGGATGAGCAGGGGCATTGTCGAGGATGAGAAGGGCTTGCACTGGTAGGTTTTTTTCCTGTAGATATTTCTTAACAGAAGGGCCGGAAACCAGGTTTACCCACTCCACAAAGAACTTCCTGATGACCCATGCCTTCGGGTTCGATCTCCACATAACTTGCAGTTTTTCTTTCAAAATCTTATGTGACTTAAATGCTCTGGGGTTTTCCGAATGGTATACGAGCAGAGGCTTGATCTTGCAGTCGTCACTCGCATTGGCGCACAGTGCTAGAGTCAATCTGTCCTTCATAGGTTTGTGGCCTGGCATCATCTTCTCCTCTGCCGTTATATATGTTCTATTCGGCATCTTTTTCCAGAACAGCCCTGTCTCATCACAGTTGAAGACTTGCTGAGAGATATATCCTTGAGCTTTTATTAGATCGGAAAACGTTTTAATGTAATCCTCAGCTGCCTTCATATCTGAGCTTGCTGCCTCACCATGCCTGACAACGGAGTGAATACCGGTCCTCTTTTTGAAATTCTCAAACCAGCCCCGGCTGGCTTTAAATGACTCTTCCGATGCCTCTTCGATGGAAGTCTGCGGGGTTTGCTTCAGCAAATCTCCGTAGATCGCTCTTGCCTTCTCGCAAATGATGGTTTGCGTCAAGGTATCTCCTTGGAGCTGCTTCTCTGTCACCCACACCATTAGCAGTTCCTCCATATTTTCATGAAGGGAGGTTCACAGCTTGGAAATTATCGTAAGGCCCTTAGTCGACGTTACACTCTTTATCGACTCCTTCTGTTTAAGCACAGTACATATCATGGACGTACTACGCCCATACTGCCTCGACAAGTCAACAACTCGGAACACCTTGCTCATGTTTTTCTATAATTTCACGTTTTAATTCAATACTCATCATCTTTTTCTTAGCACTTGACTTTTCACAAACTTTCTTCATAATGGTTATAAAAATAAATGAACTACAACTGTAAATGTAAATGTAAACGCAACACAAAACGCGAACACAACTTATCATAGCGGGAGCACGCTGCTAACTGATTCACTGACCGTGGTGGGCGTGGCCGCGCACGCACGCTACCAGCCGACCTGCTAAACCGAACTCGCATTTCGAATTTCGCTCGTAACTCAAAGCAAAAAATCACTCGCTCGCCGGCTCGTATCTCGAAAAACTCGTATGTTGGGGCACTCATACGTCGACTGTACTTTGATTTAGTGAAAACATACGTTTTTAAATAATATTTTATATTATATTTACTCACATGCATTGTTTGAGGCTTTAGCTACTATTTAAAACTAAGATTTATATCTAAATCACAATAATCAGTTTTTAAATAATATATTTTCAGTCTTATAAAATATGATAATTTTAATTGTCCATCGAACTTTAATACGCTCAATCTGATCATGATAGTTGTGGAATCCGCGCTGTTATTATTTATGTTTAAAAATTATGAAAATATACGTTTTCACGTATATTGTACCCACGGTATGAAACTTGTATATTGAACTTATTCACAACATTAGTAGCAAATTTCATAAATTAGATATTATTTTTTTTTACTGATTTTAAGGGAAAACAATGTTTTCTTGAACGAAGTAAACATTTTATGTATGTTATTTTTATGTAAGTCGTAATTACATATTTTGTTTATATATAATTCTGTTACATTTTAAACATAAGCTTTCTGTAATTATTTTTATTTTTTTTTATATTTGAAAATATAATACAATTTTGAATAATCAGTAGATATATATATTTTAATATTTCTTTCTTCTCTGAAGGAGTATATATGAGTTAATTTATGTTTCAGTTAGTCTGTGTACATATTTTTTTTACTTTGGATACAAAAGCGCCAATGTGGCATTTTAAATCATAATAATTGAAGCTGTCATAATAATTTTAAATTTAGAACATTGATTTAAGTGATCATCTAAATATATGTAGGTACTTTGTCTGATTTCAAAACATATTCATATATATAAATTAGGCGCTTCGAAAAATTGTTGTCTCTTTTTATTCAAACCTTCCTCTCTCGCATGATTTACGTGACAAATAATGTGTTATTTATTATAATTATTTCTCTGGATCTTATAAGAATTTAACTATTAACATCGTCTTGAAAGCATATCTAATTTGTGTATAATTTATCTTATTTTAAACTGGAAAAATGAAAGCTCACCCTTAAAAATCCAATTGTGAAAGGGATATTTTTTAAATTTATTTTTTAAATACAAAAGAGAAGAATGATTAAAATGTTACATGCATATGAACAGATATGATAGATAAGAATGAGGATTAAGGAAAAGTTCACAATTAAGTACTAAAAAAAAAAATGATGCAAAGTTTTCCTCCCTCGACAATATCCCTGCATTGGCATTATCCTGTAATCTAACCATATTGCAGGTTACCTACCGTGGTGAGCAGCCGCGGCCCCAAGGGAGCCCCCAATCCACAACTTTTCCCCTTCCTGTCCCGCCGTCTCGCCGCCAGTGAACCTCCGGAAACTCCTACTTCTGATGCCCTAAGGTAAATATTTATACACTCATCTCTTGATTTACGCGATATTCGTTTTATGTAGTTTCACTTTTACGCAATTTTTTTTATTTCAAATCGCTGATTATAAAACTTGATTTTAAATAATATTTGATGCCTCAAAGCATTTAAGTAAATATAATACATATATTAAAAATAATTTGTATTCATTAACACAAAGTGTTTTAAAAACATCGGAAATTGATCATATGTACTGCAAATTGAATGGTTTATAAATAGTTATATAATAATACAGATTTGTCTCCGTAATCTGGGTTTCAAGATTATAAGAAAATATATTTCATATATGTAAGAATTTTCTATATTAAGGCAATTTTGTACCACACAGAAAACTAATATGGTTGCAGTCTTTCTTATAATGCTTGTGTTTTCTTAATTATGGCAAATACCATTCAGTTTATTAGTTGTACATTAGTGTAAAGGTCCTATCTATGTAATAGTATTAAAAAAAGTCACATCTAGTTTTTAACTTCTGATATCATTTCGTTAGAATGTAGTGACTAGGAGAAAGAATAATAAAATTACAATTCTGTGCGTGTCTTATGTACGTTTTATAAATTTATTTTGAATTAATAAAGCTACATATTTTATAAAAAAAAAAAAATTCTCTTATGTTTGATATACCTACATACGTCTATGGTATGTACTCATTTTACGTGGTTTTTCAAACCCATCTTCCAATTTTGTATGCGTTCAATGCCTTGATTTATGCAGAACTTCCTGGAACGTATCTACCGCGTAATTCGAGGAGTGAGTTTATATACATATGTAATAGTATTGATACCTTAAAAATGTGTTTATATTGTTTTGATGAAATGAAAACTTCCATCATTATTAAATGTTTTCATTTAACGTGGTTATTATATATATGTAGTTTTATTATAATTAGGGTTGTGGACAATCCTCCACGTATTGTGATTAATTTTATTGACCTATTATAACTTAATCAGCAGTGATACCATTAGAAAGTGGGTTTGTTCTATAATTATATAAATAAATCAAAAATTTTATGTGTTATCCTGCAGATTTTGTTTGTTTCAGAGCTACATATCTCATTAAAATACTAGCGCCAAACATTGAAGTAACTTTTTATTTAACTTATGATATTATAGTGGCCACGATAGCTGTGATTCCCTGGATGAAGTAGTGGCAGCTGCGATGGTCCTGGCCCTGAAACATGGTCCTGGCGTCCTGCCGCCCTCTGTGGTTCATAGCTACGCCAATCAGGACCACACCTACAGCGCTGCCACCGGTAACACATTTTCCTTAATAGCTGTAATAATTAATTGATGATCAATGTGGACACACTTGATTGTTGCAATTGAATCCTTAAAAAATCTGTAATCATATCGTTCGAATGACATGCAGGTAATCTTTTCCATTACATAATCAATGTGGAATACTTCATAATTTATGTGTTATAATTATTCATGAATTTTATTTAACCGAATGCAATGTTTTTAAATTGATCAGATCTAGATATTCAGTGTAATCTATATATAAAGAGCAAATGTTACGTTTATTCTAGCATAGTTGACATAATTAAGAAAGGATCGCTGAAGCAGTTTAAGCATGTGAAACATAAATGTGGTGAGGATAAAGATCAAAGAAAGTATATGATGAGAGACTTGGAAGGAACAGGAACAGTACATTTAGCCAATCAAGTATGGTAAACCAGATATCAGAAGGTGGTCTTCTTGTTAGAAGAATCTTCAGCAATCAACCAAGTGTACGGAAGTAGACACGGCAAGAATGGTAAGCCGCAACTGAAAATGTGGCATTTATCAACTGTTGTCTCTTCGTGCAGAGAAATTGCGGATAGTAAGTTGTGACAATTGATGATTTAAATGCATTGAAGGAGAAAAAAAGAGGGATGTTGTTACACTTGAAAGTGGTCTAAGTCATGTTTCTTTAGTTTTGAAATATTTAAAGGTTTGAAAAAATATTTTTATATTGCACAACACAATGTTTCAAAATTTATTTTGACATATAAACGTTTCATGTAGCTTACAAGGAAATAAAAAAT
This sequence comes from Eubasilissa regina, assembly GCA_022840565.1. Lineage (NCBI taxonomy): Eukaryota > Metazoa > Arthropoda > Insecta > Trichoptera > Phryganeidae > Eubasilissa > Eubasilissa regina. The sequence goes on along the minus strand of JAINEB010000020.1, from coordinate 11,671,900 downwards.
TTAATGTTGAATTGTCTTACTCTATTATCAAAATAAACACTAGCGGAATACCGTTGAACGTCGTAACAATACATTGAATATAACGCTTTAAATTTTTCACAATTATTTCGATTTGCATCATATTATATTAATTTAAAACAAAGTGAGTCGAAATAATTGATAAACTCATTTATTTAAATTTCTTAGAATACTTTTATAATAATGGGCACATATTACGGTTGTGATCTCAAGAAGTATTTAATAAAATACATTTTTGTTAGGTTGAATTACCCAACAATTGCCGGTGGCCTCACTTGAAAGAATATATTGATTTGGCTCCACTACTCTTTAAATATTTATTAGCTCATTGTCATTTGACCAATTTTCAAAATGTTATATTTTAATTGGCCAGCCTCTCCAGAAGCGGGTTACGCCAGTGATGAACAGCGTAAGACGGCAGAAGCCCTGTTACACCTGGCCGGTGTACACATGACTCCACAAATACCACAGGTAGATAATCTTTTATTTGATCTCTCATTGTCTCCTGCATCTTATTCTTCATGTACTTGGACAACACTAAATAATGGAAAATTTAATAAAATATATTTACCATGTTTTAAATAGATGCTTTTTAATAGTTGGAAAACAAGAAATCATGGCCAAATCCAGAATTAGTTTCGGCCATAAATCCTAAAGGAAATATTATTTTATAACAGATAATATAATATAAGTCGTTAGTCGAATAGTCGTTTTCCTGCATTTTATTTCTTCCAGTCCCGAATTAATTTCATACAAAACACCCAAAAATAGATCGCATGAATCGTTCCTCTATGCATCATTTTACCACATTAATTGTTTAAATTCCATAGCATACTTCATGGCCAAATGCCTTGTTTTGATCAACGGCACTTGTAAACAATGAGCAAAACATTTGAGAGAGAGAGAGAATGCTGCTACTGACTGCCGCTTGACATTCTAGAATACAAAGTTTCATTAATTTTATTTTTGTTTCTTTGCAGATTTCTAATTTTATTTAAATACATTCATTTACATGTGAAATATATATCTTTTTTAGAATATGTATTAATTATTTGAGTATGAAAAATGTAACTTTTTTCTATATTCTCGCATTCATTTCATAGTTTATTTCAATATGTCCCTTTAAAAACGCTAGATAGAAGTTTCACTGTATATTAAAAAAAAAATTAACATAATATGAAGCATAGCATAGCATACACTACGCATTAGTTAAGGACTTCTACTTGCCTACAGCGTAAAATATTTTTGATAATGCAATTATAGTTTAATTTAAAAAAATGAAATAGATAGTTGTAAAGGAAGTAAATTGAAATCATTGTATGTTTCAGGCGCCTCATCGGCCGAGACTACTCCGTATGGCTCCCAAGCGCCCTGCCGCACCACCGGTCACGGTAGACAACAATAACCACGCGGGTCATCTCGATCAAAACCTCCCGAAGGGCAAGCGCTCCCGACACCACTCGCGACACCAATAACACCGCAACACTCTGATCATGTGCCAACGCTCCCGTGTCACACTCCCCCCTATTAGATAGTAAAAGTTGTGTTTCCGTCAAATTATAACAAAGTCTAAAATATCTTACTTAATCCCCGATCACCGGGTAGCGTTGTTTACCTATTTAAAATATTGAATCCTCGTAGGTGTGTAAAGATGACACGATGAGTGGGAAATGTTCAACTGGAAACAGGGTCATAAAAGGATAATTCTGTAGAACCTTTGGCATCTTCAGTTGAAATTAGTGTTATTGTACGAAGAAGTGCGCAGTTGGCGATAGTGGTTGAAGATTGCGCGTTGGGATGGAATCCGCCCGCTTGGTGCTGTTCAGGAAATGATAAGCAATCTTTTATATAGTTTTTATGTATTTATATTGCCAAGCGGGCGGGCCTTCCTTTCAGAGATTTATTAGTGGTTTGCTTCATCTATATCAGTACATAACCAATGTATGAGGTATTTTTTTAGGTAGAGAATATTTATTGCCTATTTAATCACATATTTATACTACAGAAGGTTTCACACTCGCGTACTGTTGTCATTTATTTTCTGATGAAAGCTACAACCATAATTTTATTTATACAAATGTACTCGTCTTTTGAATGCTGTATTCGTACATTTTTAATTTTTATTCTTTTTATTTTGATGGCTTATCTATTTTCTGAGAAGGAGACTTCCACAGATAGATTAAATAATTCCTTTTTCTCTCCATGACTATTTTGTACTAGAAGGAGAGTCTGATAAAAAAATAACTAATTCTGATAGCTGTCTCAACACTAATGTTTTTAAATTTTCTATAAAACCTAAAGGATATTATTTTAACAATTTCGCATTCTTTTTGATTTTTCATTAAATTATTATGCTCTTGATAAAGTTTGATTTTGAAGATTTACATAAAATGTATGTTCATATTAGTTTGTTAAGATAGAAAACCTCTAGCCATTTGGATTGATTGTTTTGGTGTTTGGGTAGTTTTGTTTTTTGGAAGAATATTGCGTGATTTTTAAAGCATTGTCGTCTAACGCCCATCCGCATCCGCAATTGCGGCAGTCGTTGTGTTTTCTGTTTGACGCAATGCGTTTGATGAGAGTTTTTAAATTTTATTTTTTAGTATTGTTAAGCAGCGAGAGATCATATTAACTTAATGGTGTTCCCTATTTTAAAACTAAATTATTTATTATTCAACGGTGACTCGCCCGCTGCTTTTGTCTTAAGATAATTTTATACAATTTTATTTTTTTCTGCTACACGATTCCTTTAGTCACACAAAGGTTGAATGATTTCCTTAAAAAAAGGCAAACTAGATAAATGATTTGTAACAAGAGCCCACAATAATGCTGGGGTAATATATTTGTAATTTTTGAATGAATGATCTAGTCAGAATGAATGTATTTCAGCAGTAGTATATGGTAGTTTTAATTTTAAAAATAATATTTTTTATCGGTTCATTGTCTCACACGATTTTTGCTTATTTTAAACCATCAGTTTACGGAAGTGACATTCTTAATTTTTTAAATGGAGTTTAAATGGAGTTTTTGGCATACAAATGTTTTAAAACTTCAACAATATTTTTGAGAAAGCAAAACAAGAATGTGCAATCTTTAGATAATGATATTCCTTTATTGTTACCTCTTATAAAGAATTTTCTTAAAAGATTAAATTAAATATTTCCACACTTTTTTAACTTTATTTTTTGATTTCTCGATAATTCACGAGCTACGGACAATCACCGAGTAATGTTGTCTGTGGGAATTTTATATAACGTCGAGATATATTTTTAAAGAAAATTAATATTTTAATTTTAGCTCAAATTTTTTTATTTCTGTATGTATAATAGATAGTGTTTACACATCTGACTCTTCTAAAGGTGGGTTCGTTCTCTCAAAAGAATGATTAAATTCTGGTAATGCACTTGTCAAATTGTATTTGTGGTGAATATAATTAAGTGTATTCATGTTATGTTGGCAGAAGTAAATCATGCTGACTGAAATAATCGCAGACTCTTTAACATTTAGTAATTATGAATGGGAGAGTCCTGCGGATATTTCAGTTGTAGCGTGTTGTAAATTATGAATCTTTTTTTTTCTTAATCGATTACAAGCGAAGAAACTAAACACCACATGTATACAAGTGATGAAATGAAGCAATACTTTATGTAAACAAAATAATAGGTGGATTAAACAAATTGCGACAGCTAATGTCTGGCCATGAATATTTATTGTATTTTTATCCAAAGCGGTGATACACCGGGTCGCGGGTCATGGGTCATGGGTCATCACGTTGATCAATCTATTTTTATTAAATGAATTATTATTCTCTTCCAGTTTAAACCTTTTGTTGCCTTCAGTTTATACAATTGTGGGTGTGATGCCTGTGTAAAAATATTTTATTTAAAAATATTAATGTAAGATAGAATTAATATACTATGATCGGGTCAAAGATTTTAAAAATGATTTAACAGCTTTATGATAATCGAAGTGTACGAGTTACTACCGACATAGCTCTTCTGTAATACTCTGGTCGAGTAGTCAATCTTGCGAGGTAGTTTGAACTGAACGGCGTTAATAGAGATGAGGTCATTAGTAAGAAACCTCTTATAATGTAACCAAAGAGCGACCTTTGTAAAATGACACAATATGGGGGTGGGGGGACTGCTCGCAAGTTTCTGCGCAATAGAAGAGGCCTTAAAATAATGTGCAGATGCATATTTTGAAAGATAATTAATGTTTCATTGCTATATTTTTGTCTTTGAGGACTGCTGAAATCACAACTATTTATAATATTCAAATTTTTACATGTATGATTAACTGCTAGAAGACATTCTTTGAATGCACATCGAGAAGGCATCACGCAGTCTGCTGCATCTCAGAAAATAGCAGTAGCGGGGTTTCCTTCAGTCACTATAGCTAATTATCCAATTTCTATTAAATGTAATCATTTCTTTCTCCTAATTATAAACTTAAGTATCTTGAATGATAATACCCAGTTGGTAGATAGGTGAATGTGGAATAGAAACTTTGAGTTTATAAGTTGTTTAAATATTAATAAATGGACATTGAATGTCAAATCACCATTAATAAAATATTTATAGAGTTGTAGCTTTTTAAGGTTTATGTGTAACAATGTTGACATTTGCCAAAAAAATGACTGAAATATTGATGAAAATACAATAGAGAAATAAGTACGGGTGTCATAAATTAAATTGATAATTACACAAAAAAAATGGCATAGTGAGAATAAAAATATTTGAAAAACAGGAAGATGTTTTAAGTACACGTACACGTATACTTTCGGGGCCCAGCACTTTGCCTAAGGCCAACTGTCTTACAATCCTTGATAATGATAATTTCATAGAGTGTAAGGTTCGGAAACAATCACTAGCTTATTAATAAAGGTATATTGCACATAGGTGCATTTACTGTAAGTGGTAGCGACAATTTAGCAACGTAAAGTAGTTTGGGAAGTTATTAACCATTTGGATAACAGACCTCTTTCCTATGATCAAGAAGTCCAGTCAAGTTCTAGATATTATGTCAATTAAGAATGTGGGTTTTATTCTTCCAATTACAGACATACATTTTTGGTTGTAATGTCATTTTTTATATTATTTCACTAACGTTAAATTTGTCTTACTTAAGCTTCCATTTTAATTTTGAATGAAATTCATGCTATTTTAATTATGGTATAACATTTTCAAATAAAGATTGACATTCAACAATAAATAACTTAAGATTCTGCGGAAGAGCCAGAATGTCGGATGTAATTGGATAGAGAGTCTTGTCTTTGTTACATAGTTTACCCTCACTTCGATACAGAAATATATATTTATAGATTTAATATAGCGTATTTCCATTAGGTACACGGTACAATGGATTATATAATGCTGCATGCAGAGAACTCACGCAATAATGCGAGTCTAGTGTGTTTATTATGGTTAACTCGAGTATACAAAATTAGTTATGTTTAAAAATGATTGACAATTTGCTGTCGTTTATTTCCAAATCTTTCATTATTGCGTGGTTTGAATTGCGTTCATTGTTCGATTGTGTAGCCACAAATGCCAAAGTAATAATAATGAACGGACATTCGTTCGAGTTGGTAGTTTATGGCAAATCTGTCTTCTTCACTAATTCTAAAGTGTACAGCAATATTGCAGCGCCTGTTTACGAGTGATATTAATGTTTTTTTGACTTTTGTAGAAATACTACATATATTTTTAATGAGATACATATATATTATAAACTTTGTATGTAAGTTATACACAGCAAATTTTTATTAGTCACTCAATGTTGATATGTACCGTGTTTCACTGTCTTTTTGATGATTTTACAGCTTTATGTATTTGTCTGTAAATTGGTTAAATTTCTTTTTTCTACACGGCAGATGTGCGAGTCTCAAATATGTGCGATTATTCATTACATAAGGGTGGGTATTGGGTCTACGCGCTAAAGACTACAAATATTGGAAAATTTACTTAATCTGATTTGAACGTGTTTCCAAAGTTTTGCATATGAATTTAAAACCGCTTGCATAATATTTTGAGCCATCATCCCTCAAGAATCGTTTTCCTTATGTAAGTACGTACGCATATATGCGCGGTACTCAATTTACGAGTTAACAAGGAAAGTCGCTGTCTTTGAAGCGGATTCTATTTATATAACATTATTTATTAAATTAAACTTTTTTCATTGACCAAAAGAGTGGGAGCAATTTAGTGGAATAATAGAAGTTTCACTACACAAGTTAACATTAAATTATTTTAATTCGAGTATGCCTAAAAGTATTTTGTGTTTTGAGGATAAATTTGCAAAGCAGTCTCTTCAATTAGAAACAAACTACAATTGACTCCCTCGCTTTGTAGATTACCTTTTGTACGAGAAAACTGAAAAGGGTAAGATTTGTTTTAAACATAATTTCATAGTCAATTCTGAATCGGAAATAAGAAAATGGTTAATCTCAAACTGTCTTCTTCACTTCCTGTTCCTCTATTTATTATCATGATCACCTACAAAGTGTATATCTTATCTTTAGAAGTACATCTTCCATGGAGTTACCAGCAGTTTGTGTGAAGCTGCGCTCGGCAGCGTGTAATGCAAGCAGATACTCTTAGTGCCAAATGTTGACTATATTAAAATTCTATTATAACGAAGGAGATATCATTAGAGTTAACATGTCTAGTTCTGTTCTCATTAGCTGTGTCTTCCATCTTGTTCACGTAACAATTGAGTTTGAACATATTTTTGTGATTCAATGTATAATATTATATAAATTTAATATACATTTGTACTGTCACTTTTTTTATTTCTTTCCTCGATTTGTTTTACATAGGGATAATGTACAATGATAGCAATAAATATTGATATACTAACTCTACATATTGTGCCGAGGACGTGATTAGGTCTCAGAGCCGTAGTTTATTGGATTATCCGGACTCTATCTTGTTACTTGTTATATTGTTATTGCGCTTTGGTAAGCGGTTCGCCGCTGACTAGCCCTGTATTTGATTTTAATTTCGTTACCTTTATGATGAAAATGAATTGTGTCTGTACATATCGAGAATTAATAAATTATTAATTTCAACAAATTGCATTTTTCTTATTAATATTAATATATTATTTTAAGCACCAGAGCGAACATGAGAGCCGTCCTTCATTTTCCAGTTTGAAATTTCTTGTATTCTCTGTGTATTTTATACCCTCTCGAATTTGCACAACCTTACTTACCATCATGTCGTTTCCCATGGGGATAGGCAGAGACGATAGAGCGCTACGTTCCTCTGTCCTGACACACAATTCTCGCCTCATTCACATTCATACAAGTTCGCCGATTGTTGAGGCTTCTAATAGAACCATCCTCCATTATCGTAGCTGCGGACGCCATCAACACTTGCGTCATATACCTTTCTTACTGTTCTCTTCTCATTCATCCATTCCATATGACCAAACCACCTAAGTGATCCTTTTTTAATCTTACTCACTATACTAGCATCAGCTTTATATTCTTTACTTATTTCTTCATTCTTTACTCTGTCACAAATAGGTTTGCCACATATACACTTAAATGATATCATTTCCACTGCATTCAGTGTTCCTCTTCTGCCAGCTCCAGGCCTCACTTCCATACATCTGTGTCGGTACCAGGACTCCATTGTGCATCGCTAGTCTTGCCTCGGTTGACAAATTCCCATTAGATATAATTCCATTCAATTCGCCGTTCACTTTATTTCCTGCAGTCACCCTCCTTTCGATATCATTCTCAGCCTTTCCGTTTCTATCAAACATACTTCCCAAATATACAAACTCATCTACTTGTTCCAAACATTCATTACCTACAAGTATTTAGCACGGTGTCTTGCTTTCATCCTTCTCGGATACCATCACTTTTGACTTGTTAACATTCATCATGAGGTTGCTTTCCTTGCATACATCGTACATTCTACTCACCAGACTCTGTAGTTCTTGTTCATTATTCGCCACTAGTACCGCATCATCAGCGTACAATAAACAGCATATAATGAAATCACCCATTTTTGCTCCTACATTCATACATTCCAGTTCTTTCACACATTTATCCATATACAAGTTGAACAGCCATGGAGACATTACACAACCCTGCTTGACACCCTTTGTAATGTCAAACCATGGTGTGAGTGTTCCATTGATTCTTACACACGCATAACTTCCTCCATATAGGGATACAATTGCGTGTATAAGTTTACTATTCACCCCGTAATCAGAGACTACATTCCACAACCTACCGGTTATATTTTTATTGTTGACTTTCTTATCGGCAGGGGTTCATTTATAGACACGGGTTGTCGAAGAATTTTTGGTTAAATTAAAATCTAATTATATAAATCATTACTTTATATTAACGTATCCTACTATCGCACCGTTCTGCAGACCGGTAGACAGAAAGGATAGAGTGCTACACTCTTTTGTTCTGACAAGTCTCGCTTCATCCACACTCTTCCATATTCTCATGCATGCTCATCAATTGTTAAAGATTCTAACGGGACCATCCGGTTTACTTGTATCTGGTATTGCCAAGACTTTTGCGGACATCTTTTTACGGTGTCATCAACCCTCGTATAAGTTTCTTATCATCCTCTCCTTGTTAATTCGTTACACATGACCAAATCATTTAAGCGACCTTTTCTTAATTCTGTTTACTGTGCAAGGACAGGCTTTACATTTACTTCTAATTTCGTTCTTTGTTTTTATCATATTTACACAAACATTTCTGAGTATCCTCATTTCCACTTATTTTATTTTTGTCCCTTTTTTGTTTATGAATGTGGATCCCCGCCTACCCCAGCGGAAACGGAGTGATGGTAAGTTAGTTGGTTACTCCTCCAGGTCTCACTTACACACATCAGAATTGATTCCAAGACATCATTATGCACTGATAAGTTCATTAACAATTTTTTTGTTCAAAGCTCTATTCAATATTTCACAGCTTTTCCATTTCTATCAATCACCTACTGATCAAGGGGTCAGGGGTTTGAGACCTATTCGGGGAGGACACCAAGTTAGTCCTATTTTAATAGCATAAATATTTAGCTTAGTTAACTTTCTAAACATTCATCCTTGACTTTTATTTTACATGTTGTCTTACTTTTCCCCTCTAATACTATCACTTGGTAACATTTGTCAAAAATATACTTTTCATACATCGTAGATTCCGCTATTTAACCACGGCACTTGGAATCTTTTAGAATTTTGGTTTTCGTAGTGCATAATATTTTGGTTTCTATGGTGATGAAATATACCTAAATTGTGTTCTGCAATTGATTAAAATTCATAAGTGAAATAATACGATTTGAAATAAATAAATTCATTAATATATAAAATTGCGGAAGTGTGAAATATCAGAAAAAATCCAAATGACATCAAAATTTGTACCTAAGAAGATTATCAGTTTTCTTTCTGGCATGTTTGTACAATTATTTTTTAATAATCTGACCTGTTTTTATTACAAAATATAAATGTGATAGTGTCGTGTAACACTCTTCACATGACTTAGTTCACAAAGAAACTACAATGGCTCTGTTTTTTGTTTTTTCAAGCTATAGATAAAATGTTTTAAGCTTTTCACCTATTTCTATATATGTATATAATTACTCTTTTCTACGTTTTAGACCCTGTAAATTTTCTTCAGTACATGAGTACATTTTATTATGAAGCAAATAGCCACATAATTTTTTTTAAATTTGTAACAGATATTCTATTATTTATTCTTATTTCAAACGCTGATTGTGTAATGTTTGAAAAAATATTATATAATTTTTCCATTAATACATTGCGTGGATATCTAATGGAATACATAAACTTTATAAGTATTATATTTACATCATCTTAAAATGGGTTCTATGTCAAGTTCTTTAAACAGACATCAGATGGAAACATATATCAGTGAGATAACTAAGTTTTGCCCGATGAATGTCATAAATCTAACAGGAACCTTGACAGTAAATCCATCATTGCAATCAAATGTCGAAGATGGCATTGACCAGTTGTATGGAATAGCGACTTCTTTTTCTCGTATTACGATTAGACCTGAACGAAGGAAATATTTGTTATTGAGTGGCTTGTACTTTGTTTATTTCTCTTGGGCAAATATGATGATCAGTTTTAATAAAAAAGGAAGACGAAAACGGTCAAGATATGCTGAAAGTAAATTCATGTTTAAATCAGTTGTAGAACTTTTGGGGCCTGATTCGGGAACAATGGTGGTAGATATTACAATAGAGTTCTTGTCCACTTTCGGCCTATGGTATTCCCGGATTTTTGTTGTAGATATATTTAGAATTCTTTTAGGTTGCAATCTTTCTACTAACTATATCTTTTTGAACATATTCAATGATATAGAAACAAACCTCTCCAAGGATGTGAACCTTTCTAAGCAATTGTTACACATAACTTATTCACTTTTACATAACAACGAATGGTATAAAATGAAAGAAATAGAATACATGACTTTCATTGAACGACTTCGTGATATGTTTCGATCCAGTGTATCTTCTGAGCTACAAAATTATAGTTTACTGCGTAGAGGTTTAAATGTGTGCCTCAGGCAAGTATGTCTTCAGTTAAACAAAAGTGATTTACTAATTTTCATAAGTAGAATGATAAATTCTGTGTTTGTGTCGAGGCTCACTGAGAGCGATGTATTGGAGTTAGCTACAATTTTGGAATACGCCGCGGGTTTGCATAAAACTAATGAGTACAATGAATTAGAACAAGAAAATATTTTTAAAAATACACTGGAGTTGATGAGATCCCAAAACAGTTTTCTAAGTTTGTCGGGCTGTCGTCTTCTGCAATACTTGCTCGACAGGCACGGTAACAGCAAGAATCTAAGCTCTCCTTTAGTGTTTTTTGAGTACTCAGAACTTGGCATACACGTATCAAAGTTACAATTGAGTGATGTGGAGTTCATAGATAAATATAAGGAAGCAATGTTTGATTCTATCATATATGTTGTATCGAATCACACAGAAAAGCTGACTAACATCGGAGGGCTATTTGCTTGTATCGCTTTGGTTTCCCTCGAGGTTCCATGCGGACTTTCTGCAGCATGGACTGCTTGGATAGCTGTCAACATACAAGAGCACGCTTTAAAGGCATCTTCGCTCCCCTCTAGTAGTCGTCACTCGTTGCATGCGCTCGCTATATCAGTTCTATCGGTGGTTTGCTGGGTTCACAATGCGGACAAATTGTACAAGCATGTTGGACAAATAGTAGCCAAGAGAGCAAACCAAGCTCCACACTTAAGCCCACCACTGCGCTCTTCTTATACATATTCCCAATGCCATGTTACTTGGGATAAACCTGATTTGTTTATTGATGAATGGGAGCTGCGTTATGGCCTGTGGACGACCTTCAATGTTCTTAATAAGAAGAAGGTAATACAAACAATAAAATATTGTTCTCTGTTCCTATTGCTTTCAACACTCACTTCATGTATGTTCTTTACCATCCTTCTCATTTACCATTCCTCTCTTTACCCAAATGTTCCACGTAAGGGCATGAATAGCATTCAAGTACAGAATTTTCAGTAATAACAAAATTTTATAAATTATATTTATATTTTGTGTTGCGCACACTACTGTGGGAATCAGAATTCAGATTTTAAATTTGTATTTTTAATCAAGTGAAACAAGAATAAAGTTTAGCATGACTTTGTGATAGTTTTTTTGTTTTATAATAAGCCCGTAAGTATGTATTTAACATATATACATAAAAATATTGTGATTTTATAATAAAAAGCATAGAAATTGATTACAAGTACTGTTTGTAAGTATTTTTCAAATCTCTAAATATCTTGAAATACCACTATTTGAAAAACAATACTAAACAAATATCAGTTTTGAAAAGTATTTGTATCACAACCCCCTGTTCCCACATGTCCAAACCATCTCAGCTTCTTAATTCTATCAACTGTGCTACAAACAGATATATTTTATGCGCTCCTAATTCGTTCATTCTTCTATATAGCTCATCAAATTCTATTTATTTATTCAATTAGTATTATCTTTCTATTTTGGGTTTTTATTTTTTGTGTGTTATATGTAAAAAATTTTTAGTTTACATTTATTTAATTATACATATATAGCTTATAATTATTTTGACTATGTGAAATGGAAAAGCATGTAGTAAGTACTTGGTGAGATGGGTGTCCAAGAATACCTTGTGCATCTCATCTGTCAAGCAAGACAGAGAAGACGGATTGATGTCTTTGAGATGTGGTGCTGGAGACACATGTTGCGCATACCACATGGATGATGAGACGTGCGAATGTCTTTATTCTTCGGGAACTGAACATCAAGGACAGACTCTTAACTATTTGCCTGAGATGAATCCTTTTTTTTTTTTGGGGATCTTACGAGAAGGGAACATAGTTTGGAGAAGCTTGTTGTGGTGGGCCACCTCGAAGGACGAAGAGGAAGAGGAAGACCCCCATCCATTGGACTGACCAAGTAGAAAAGGCAACAGGCACTTCTTTGGCGAGAACCCTAAGGTCTGCACTCAGCCGAGAAAAGTAGGAGCATATTCAAAAGGGCAGGAGTTCACCGGGAGAAACCGACATGGATATTTATTTAATTATTATTATTTGTTCTATTACTAAATCTATGTCAAAATAATTAATGTAAATTTATTATTTTTCATTGCAGATATCAAAACACATTCCGATTAAAATCTCAACATTATCAAGAATTAATTCTGCTAAAGAGAAGTCTCAGATCTATTCTTCCCCCAGATACACTTTAAACATGGATACAACTGGTTTATTTGACACTGAATTCTCTCTATTAGATTAGTCAATATATATTTTTTTAAATATAGACATAGAAACATTAAAATATTAAAGTTATGTTACAAATTGACAATTGAGGCGAATAAACAAGATATTAAAAGCTACCGCATAAGTACAGAGGTGCGTGAGTTTCAAGGCTAACAAAGTCTAATCATGGCATGTGACAGTCCACAACATTCCAAAGCGAATGTATGTATTACACTATTAACAAATGATGATAATATTATAAACCATGCATGTACAATACAATTTCGCTTCCTGCTTCTGTGACATGTGAGAATATATACAGGTTATGGTTAATGGACTAGGTAGAAGAGAGAAATAGCCTAGATTGATTTTGTAAAACTTAGTGAAAAATAGGGTTGGAGACATCATTGATCAGACATTTGAGAAAGCGGTGAAGATGCCCAGTTAAAGATATTTTCATTAAAGTGTAAATCAGAAGCAATTTAGGTAAGGTGAATCGGAGTAAGTGCATCTAAGTCTACTAATTACATTTGAAATTGGATTCTAGTACCGCAATCTTTAAAAAAATGTTATAAATAAAAATTTGAAGAGACAGTCCAGAGATGGTGCAAATCCAAATATTAGTTTGCTTGTAATACCATTTCAAATTATGACAGTTGTTTGATGTCAACTTGCGAGTTGTTTTTGCCTTTTCAATCTTTCATATATCTCGACAATCTTTTGTGGTAAGATGCTGATATTAGGCATGTAACTTTATTTTGAGTTGTAGTTTGTGATGTATATATTAGTTTTGTGATTATTTCCGCAGATTACGATTTATAAGACCAGATACACTTACCCCATAAATTTTACACCTCGAGGAAAGTGCATCTACTCAGTGGTTGGTATAGTACCACATACGGAAAATTTCTCAATTAGTGATATGTAGGCAGTTCAATTATTATTTTTAGGTAATTAACCAATTTTAAAAACAATCATTATGATATAATTCATATTGTCATTAAAGCAGATCAGTAATGATATTTTCATAATGTTAACAATTTGTCAGAAATAATACAACTAGATGCTCTTACCCCAAATTTGGGGTAAGTGCATCTACTCGTCCAATTTTCATAAAATGCTTTCAATATCAGCTATCCTAAAAGGTTGAATTCTGATTTTTAAAGCCTTAAATTAGGAAATGGTTAATGATCCTCGTATCAAAGTTCTATCAAAGTCATAGCATCATCTTACGAAGTATAAGAACAGTTCAAAGTTTATGTCGTTGATTTATATATCACACTTTCTCCGATTCACCCTATATTGAAATATTATACATACTGGTACACTGTGTGTTAACCTTTGAATAGTAGGGCTGTATGTATCTCTTATTTTTTATGAGTATGGCTGAGCAACATTAGTTCAAAAGGAGTGTGGCCACTGTCCTTTCGGCCACGTCATTTAAGCACCTTTAGAATTATAAATGTCATGCAGATTGTACTGCCATCTATAGATAATGTTTGTAATATTAAAAAATTCTTAGTACATGTATTATAAAGTATTCAACGTAGAATATGTTGAATTATATATATAATTATATTATTATTTTTTCAATGTACTTCTGCTATCATGTTAAAAAATAATACATAATCATATCGTAAAATATGCTCTTCATTTTTAAGAGAGAATTTATTTTGAATGCATAAGAATTCTTGCGTTGAATATTACATTGTTATGTAGGCAGATCTCGATTTACAAACGAGTTCTGTTCCTGCAGTTGTTTGTTGTATATTTTGGTTTTTTATGCGTCAAAACACCTAAATATGCATCTTTTGCATACACGATGCAATTGTATAAGTTAGCGGTCATTTTTATATATGAAAAGAATTGTATTAAGCATTGAATGTGTATGTTTTCTTATAACGATACACTACAAACATAAAACAAGTTGAAAAAATACTAAGAGAGCACAAAATATGTATAATAATAGTTAATTTTAATAAAAACATAAATGTATATACATACCTACATATGTACATATATTGTACATTCAACTTTTATTTGTTTAATTTTTCATGAGTGTTATTTTTACATGCATGTCACTTTGTGCACTCAAGGTAGATGGTTACATTTTTGATGAAACTGCTGTGGCTGGTTTGTCCACTCGAGTTTTTCTTGTACTTCTTCTGTGTTTAAATTTGCTTATATTTCTCGAGTTTTTCTTCATCACTAATCATTCTTCAGAATATGAGTCCAACAACTCTTTTACATCAGCCAATTCAAGTTCGAGTTCCATTTGATTACCCAGTTCAACAACTTTGTGCGTTACATATATAAAAATAATCTAAAAATTAAATACTAATTTACTGTATTATGTAATTATAAATATATACATATAAAATCAATTTTGTCGAAAAATATTGTTTTTGCACTACCGGGATTCGAACCTGGATCTCTATTTCCAATCTGGGGAACTACATTACCAATTGTGTTATAGCGCCAGTATTTTTCATGATAAATTTTCGAACCTATATGTTACACTTTTACACTATATGTTAGCGCAAAAACAATGTTTTTCGACAAAATTGATTTTATATATATATATTTATAATTAATACATTAAATTAGTATTTAAAAACATCACAGACCTGTGTTCTGAATAATTACAACTTCACAATAAGAATGTGTTCTCCTTAAAAATCTAAAAATTGTGATATTCGTAAATCAATAACTGCCTGTATATTAATGTAAATAATATATATATATATATAAATTTTTATATAGTATTACCTATTTATTTACTCCGGGGTGGCACGTAATGCTTACTTTCAAAATTAAAATCATAATACATAACCTGTGGCAAAATACGAAAAATATGTGTACATATTATTATGCAGCAAATATGGAATTAAAAAATGAAAGAAAAAAGTATTATTGTATATCTCATTTCACTGAAAATCCAGTCATAACTTTAACTGTGCATGTCCACGAAGAGTGGCGTCTAAAGAAGCAACAAAGGACACTTTACAGACATTGGCTGAGTTATTCCTTTAAAGTTTGTTTATGCATTTTTTATAGAGAAAATATTCAACAATCGATGTTGATTGGATTTCATCCAACATTGCCCGCCATAGTGATTTGAGTAAATAAAAAATCCGCATGAGTGGTTTTTTCAATACCAATTTGTAATGTTATGAATTATGTATTAATGACGATTATTTGATAGATCGTACGCTAAGAATATAACATAATTTTACTTATGTAACATACAATTATCTATATAGAAATTATTAAGAGGTAGGTATGTATTAATTATAAGACATTCATTGGGTATTTTGTATTTTATGATCAGATTACGAATAACAGAAGTAGTGCACTGAAAATATTTCATGTGCGTGCTATCGTCAAGAGTGCAGCTTAGAGAAAACGTTACCTTTATCCCTATTCTCGCGTGTCTCGAGGGAAAAAATATAATACATTATGTATTTGAATTATTCCTACCCTTTGCCAGAGGTAGCAAATCTTTTTGAGTTAACAAAATTTTCGATTTTAAAAATACCTCTTGCCATATAAAACTGCATTAAATACATATCATTTCAACACATTGTCGGGCTCGTAATTAATCAGAAAAGTTTATCTTTAACAGATTTAATAATTCATCCGAATTTCGTAATAATAATAGGAAATTTTAAAAAGATGATTTCATTATGTCAAGAAAATAATTTGAATAAAATAGTGATTATTTACATAATCAAAATAGAATACGATAGTTTATTTATGTGAAACGTGATAGGAGATGCAACTCTTGTCCCGGGACGCCACCAGCTTAGTCCATTTTTTAATAGAATAAGCATTCAGCTTAATTTAAAAAAATAGTCAAAATATTGACGCATGTCATTTAAAATAAATACATTTATGAGATTTTTGTAAGATATGGATATTTATTTATATTATAGTAGGATTTCAGCTATTTTACTTGGTAATTTGTAGATCATCACGATCGATAAAAATTTGGGGGTTAGATCGGTGGTTAAATGAAAGAGTGAGTGATTGGCGTGTTGGTGTTGTATTGAGTCGGATAGAATAATGAAGACAGATGAGGTTGAATACAATGAATGAGTGAAGATGCAGAAGATGCGCGTGTAGTATGAAGCGAGTCAGCGGTCTCGCACGGCGCGCGTGGGCCGGCAAGACCGCCGCTGCGGAGCGATGAAACAGGAGAGACTGCTGTTGCGATGCGATGACACAGCTCAACGATGAGGAATCAGGCCAGACCTGTAGCGGCAGCCGGCAACGATATGTCGCTAGCGTCGATGTCGGCTGAGATGGCGGTAAATGTGAAATCTGATCCCTACAAAAATATTTTCAAAGAAAGATTATTTGAAGATGATCGTGGTTGAGAGCCAGATAAATGATTTTCAACTAGTTTAAGTAAATCTGTAGGTATCCATCGAAAATGCTTCTATTTCACTAAATTTAAATAAAACAAGATTTTTATTTAAAAACCTGCCGCTTGCGTTACAAACGTCAGTAAATACGAACCATGCATTTAACTCCTTCCTTTAAATTCACCGATTTAGTGTTCACGCTACGTTAATGCGAACATAGTATATTACATTATTTATTGGTCAGCTTATCTGTCCCAAAATCCAATGGTCTAGCAGTCGGTAAAGCAATCGGGCATTGTGTAATATAAAAATCGAATTAATCGTCCATCAATCATAATGCAATAAACCTTCAGAAAATTGTAGTTACTGAAGGCAGACTGACAACGCGCGACAAAAAAAGTGCTTTTCAATGTGGCGGCATTCTTTCGGCGGCGGAAAGCAACTTTTTCAGCTTCCGGTGTTCAAGATGGCCGACGGCACTGGCGTCACCGTATTATTTCAACATGGCCTATGTATTTATTTATACAATTATTAACACACTAACCTTCGATAATGATGGGAAATTAATAGTTTTTATAACCCTAATTTATTTTTAAAATGCCAACGATTATACAAAAGCAAAATATTTTTTATACTTAAATTGATACACGTACGTATTATGTAACGGTGTATTATTTTTTCAATTATTAATGTACTTAACTGCTAAATGAATTTTTTCTATGGTCTGTGAATTTTAATATTTAAAAAGTATCTAAGTACCTACTTATCTACTTATTTATTATGTCGATCGATGATTTTCCACATTTCAAATAATTGTGACAGATTTGAAGTCTGCTTTTGTTTTAAATTATTTATATTATACATTCTTGTTATGCCAAACGCGCAAAATTGACCAACCGTGACAAATATATAATTTCTAAGATAGGAGTCACCTCTGTTGAGAAGGAAATAGTTAAGTTCACAATTAGTTTAAAGAAACAGCAAATTCAAACCGTTCTACAATACTTTACATCTACTTTAAAATAGAAAAACAATATGCATCACATAAAATAAAAATCGTCTAATCTACCTGACATAAAATCTTAGCACGCGGTGGTTGGTGGCAATTTGTTGAGTAAAATTAGAAGCTGTGCGCAGAAGACAGATCGACAGAAGTGAAAATGTACTTTAGAAATATTTTAAATAACAAAACTGAATAAGATTAAGAAATGATTACTTAGGTGGTTTGGTAATATGGAATGGAATAGAAAGATACATGATGCAAGCGTTGATGGCACCAGAAATAGAAGACGTTTGAAGGTGGATGAGGCGAGAATTGTGTGTCAGGACAGAAGAGTGTGGCGCTCTATCGGAAACGGGGTGATGGTAAGTTAGTTAGAAAGCAGCTATATCGGGTTTGTTATAAACATCAATTTTCAGAATGCTCTCTTTACAAGACAGCAGAGAAAAAAATATACTTTCTCACGTTTTGTCCAATGTCATTAAAATCCAATGTTACCCGAATTGGCTGTACTTAAAATCCAGAAACAAATTCTAATTTTGAAATTTATGCGTGTTTAAATGATAGTAGAAATGAATAGAGTCCTTCGTTTTTTCTATTTGTAAAAATGTCCACCTAATATTTGTTTCAAAGGAAATTGACACTTCACTTCGATGTGATGTGTTAAGTTTCCTTGCAAATTGACTGATTATTTATGATATATAGATTATAACCAGGTCGTGAATGACCCTGATAAATAGTCGCTGAATGATATGGAGTTAAAATATAAAAACATTTATGGGAATGACAGGTTACAGAATACATTTTTTTATAGTTAAGAAATTAAAAGCACTGTAAAAATAAATGTTATAATGCAAAATGACAATTGAGGAAAATAAACACGATATTAATCATCACAACAGCATAAAGACGCACAAAATACGTCTAACTTGGCCAGCGCACGCTCTGCCACTAAAATGGGAATCGTCGTCCGTCCCCACGCGCACGGCACCGCGCACCTCTTCGCACTTACACATACACGTATTAACAAATTTACGTCAGGTTATTCGAGAAAATATTTTTAATTGTTGTGTATGGTAAATACTTATAGGTATATTGTAATTATTTTATCCAATTCATAAATATTTTACGGAGGAATACCTAAAATACGAATTCTGTATTTAGTATATTTACAGATTAATTCACATAATTAGAGGCAATGTCAACTCAGTTTACATCTCGCAGAGAAAAGGTTAAGCGTGTATTGCATGTTCGATTATTGACCATGTACTCGTATAATACAATTTCGCTTTAAAATTGAGCCTGTATCATGAAGAATATATCCGGATTAGGGTTAATGAATGAGTTTTAGTGATTAAGCTTGATATTGTTAAATATGATGAAATAATATATATATAGCAACAGTAACCGTGCAGAGACATTTTGTGAAAGTATTGGGGCAGTATCCTGTTTATTATTAACTATTTTATATTTTTTCCAAAGAAATTATGTGAAAATTTTAGAAGTTTTTGTCTTATGTAGGTACGAAATAAACAGTAAACGGTTGAAGGCAGGTTATTATAATATAATATGACAAGTGTCGTATTGGTCCGAATATAACGCGGTCTTTAATATAACCCTTGAAATTTTAGTCCAACGATTTCGAGAAAAAAAGATATTTGGGAATCAAAAATTAAACAAAATGTACCAAAATATAAATTTAATTGGGTATTAGGTAGGAAAAATATATACCTAACTATATGATATTACTAGCCGAAGAGATTTTCGAGTCAAAATCGGTTTGATCACCGTCATCCCACAGTATTGGAGCTTCGCGTTCATTAATGTTATTTGAAATGCAGTATTTTCTGAAGCTTCAGGTCTCGAATGTAACGCGAATTTCAATTAAAAAATAATGATATGAAAAAAACATTCATTATTCGGACCAGTATCAAATTGTCAATAATTTTTTTAAAATGTGAAGTAATTCAATATTATAAATAATAAATTTGGTGAACGAGAAATAAGAAAACTTTCAATCAAAATACAAATTTCCCCGCTCTTCCATCAATAACATTAATATAATATAATATAATTGCATTCGCGACTTCATTCATTTTCAGAACTAGCATGTTCTTACACGCAGTTAAGTTATATTACATTCCTTTTGAATATTATTACCGCTTTAATTCCTCAGCGCCATTTCGTCTTGCGTGAAGTGCAGACATTATGAAGATACAAGAGATATGAAACTGGTCGTTTCAGGACTCGGTATTACAGGTATGTATTTGATACAGGATTCACTGCACCGTAGGGGGACCAGCCATCGCGAGCCTTCACATTATTTATTTAATACATTTTCTAAAACCAAACACTCATTACCTATTTAAAGAATTAAGTATATATACAAATATTAAAGAATTAGTTTATAAAAATTACTTGGAATATAGGTGTTCGGTATTCGTAATAAATTTAATTAATTATTATTTTTATAGATGAACACATATACTTTCATACTTTGCATTCGTTTCATTGCATTTCAAATGCATTTTTTTGCATTTGAGGAGAAGAAGTGTATTAGGTGATTATTTGTGTTAGATATTATGTGATTTTGTTGTTTGTGAGCGTGGAACTCATCAGAGTTTTGTGCTGTGCCAATCTCTACATTGGGTGAACTTCCGGAAGAGTAACGTGTCGGCGTCATCAACCAGGTGAGTCGAGCTGTCGTCGGTTCCGTGAGTCCATCCTGGTCCGCTATCGAAGATCCGTATCCCGAACCCTTCATCTCATCGTCATTCCGATTCCCTACTTCCTATCTAACCCATCCTTCCGATTGAATCAAAATGAATATGAAGACAAATTAAAAGCACAGCATTTTGATACAACACGGTTAAAGAAGGCCTGATTTTCTGACAAATGATTACAACATCGAACGAGCTGTGTAATTTCGAGATATAACCGCTTTCACGGCTCGTCACCGAGAGACATACAAGGAACTCAGTAAAGTAAAATCAGTGCGATCTGTAACAGAATTTAAGTTCAATACTAGTGAGCCTATGAATTACATCACTCGAATATTTCAAGTGATGCCAGTGATGAAGTGAAAGTATCGATTCCGTACCAAAAATGCGTAAACGGGTGCATTTATTGCCTGACGGCGACAGTGAATAAATTTTTTAAACTTATGTTTTTTTAAAATAAAATGTTGAAATAATAAAATATAATGTGTTTTACTTTTTTACATCCTGAAGTGCTTTTTATACAATGAAACCTATCCCTCATTCTCCTATATATAATGTACAGTAGTATTGAGCTCAAGATCACGAACCGTGAGTCAATCACTAATATCTAATAAAACAAAGATAATAAATAAAAAATACTAATATCTTTATTTATATTTGGTTGTGAACTGTGATTCGGAGCATGCGCATTTGAAACGAAAATATTCATGAAAGAATGACGTTATAATTCGTAATCAGCGCCATCTAGTAGATTCTGCCAAAACGAGAACACATTTTGTTGTGATGTTGCAATTTCAGAGCGTAGTTCTGCGGTATAGATTTTTTTTCTGTATATCTTTCTAGTTAATTAATTTAATTTGTATTAAAATACCACAAAACTATGTTATGAAAATGCAACTTCACAACAAAAATAATATAAGTTATATCACCAAATTTAATAAAGTGGGTTAATTAATTAATTCTGGCATCTCTTAGTTGTAGTTTTTTATTATAAATTTTCAAAAGTAAAAAACAATCACGAAAGAATCTTTGTTTTTGTAAAACTGTTTTACGCAGAACGCGCATTGTTCTCCCGTGAAGCGATCCATTGCAATTAAATTTCCAAGGACCAAGATCCCACGCGCTGTCGCCCGCGTGCCCCTCCTTCGCGCGGTTCCCGCCCTGAAACAAAAGTGCAAAAGCTCATGGTTCACCCTGTATTTTTCGCTTGTTTGTTGTTAAGCACCGTTTCATATTAATTTAAAAAACGTTATTAAAAACTCTGGAGCTATGTCGGGTTAATCGTCTGGTTTATAATATTGAGATTGCAAAATGTGTCCACCCCAATTGGGCAGGTAATCCGCTGCGGAATTTCCATCGAGATATGCCAGGCTTTTATATTGGCACGTTCAGGAATCTCTGCCGCCGCATCAGATTATTTCTCGGAGATATTTATATTTGACTTCTCAACCGCCCGTGACCTGGTCGACAAATGTGTCAAATCAATAATATTTTGTTATTATTTTGACACAATTTCTGGCTTGAAATATATTTGAGTATTGTGGCCCGGGTTCACGGTGATCTCTCAATGAGACATGAGATCTCCGAGAGTAAAGGTATATATGCGGTAGATGCATCATTCTAATCCGCGAGCAAAATTTACAAAATTTACAAAAGTATGTACATGGTTCTGAGATTTATCTCGACTAAATCTCTTAAAATGGATGGATATAAATGAAATAACTAGCAAAGAACAATATCAAATATCTCTAGAATGAGAATTGGGTATTGCCAGGTGGCCTCACATTTGTTTAGATTGAACTTAATAGATGTGTGTGTGTGTGTGCCGAGGAAGAGGCCCTTGACCATGTTTTTTTTGCCTGTCCATTGCGGATCACAGGTTTTTTTTACACTAATCTTGTCAATGGTAATTTTCATCTCCCGGTTAACTTGTGTCATCTTCTCTCCCTTAACTCGCCACATTTGAGCTATATGATAGCAAATTTCTTGAACAACAATTATATTAACTTGGAGCGTAATATTCCCTATTCTATAATATTGTTGTACTGCTTTCTATGAAATAATGTTTTAACTTGTTTAATGGCACAAATCACTCTTGAAGGGTGGATTGCCTGTTTAAAAGAAGAAGAAGAGTTTATTACCCTCTAGCAGAGAAGCACTAATCCTCATAGACAGGTGAAGTACTAAACTAAATACACACAAATATAGGAAGCAAGGCACGAAACACATCATGGATAATAATCACCCTTTTCATTCGTGTATCATTTAACTTTTCCATCCCGTCACGCGTAAAGGTAATAAAATGAATAATTTTGAATGTTAAGAAATAAAAAAGAATTTGAACACGGGTTTTAATTTGTTAAACAATATTACATTCACCAACTCATCTTCTCTACTCTAAACGTTTCTTCTGACAGTATTTAATTACTTGTATGTCTACAACCTAAGCCTTGTTTCCTATATTTGTGTATATTTAGTTTAATACTTCACTTTTGTCGATGAGAGTTACTGTTTTTCTCGAAATTCAAATAGTGCTAATTAACTCAAGTAGAGTTATAACATTGTTTTATTTATATCCATTAATTTTGATGATGGCACTACGCCTACTCTATTTAACGCCGATTCTACCAATAATATAAATCTCTGAAATTTATCTCATGTCTCATGAACACAGATGAATCTTTTGTCACTACACTCACGTGAAGGAAAGAATAGAGATGAGCGCGGAGCGAGCGCTGTCCTTCATTGCTTATTGTATTTTGTATGTAGATCAGAATGACCAACTGAGGCATACCGATTTTTCCCGCGAAAATGACATCCGTGCAACGCGTACCATAATATTGTAATATATATATTTTTTAATATAGACGCAAACACGGAATGCGTGTCACTTTATGTTTTCATTATTTTCAATATTATTATTTTATTTTCAAACTAAGCTAAGTGCTTGTACCAGTGACGTAACTACGCCAACAAAGCCAATGCGGTGAATTGGGGCCTATGTTCGGTAGGGTTCCAAAAGTCCGTCCGTGTCCTACCATACCTTTTATATAGATACTTTTATTAATAATAATACCTACACCGCAGCAAAAATATGGACTAATAATAATATACCACAGCAAGAATATGGAATAATAATAATACACCACAGCAAGAATATGGAATAATAATAATACACCATAGCAAGAATATGGACTAACGATAATATTTACATCACAGCAAGAAATATAACAATTGTATAAAATTAAAAAAAATCATTTCTCAACAAATACGTGAAAACGTTATCGATGCATACAATAGTACCTAGTACCTACCCAGTTATACTATATGTCGGGTTAGGGACCAGACTGTCGCCGCAAAGTGAAAATAGGCATAAATACCTAAATCACACTTTTGTTTTTTTCAAGAAAGAGTGGACGCACGAGTTCAATTTTAACCCATTATTATTAAAGCGTAGTACTTCATATTCATAGTTCTTACATACAATGCATGTGGAGAGGGGGCCTTTTTTCTATTTTGCATTGGGGCCCAATTTTTATAGTTCACCAGTTTGTACTATGAAAATAGAACTAACTTGCTGGTGTCTAGGAACGAGGCTCGAACCCCCGACCACTGGTTTATTAGACGAGTGCCTTAACCACAAGATTAACAAGTACATCGAGTTAAAGCAAGTGTAAGCTTTATGTTAACAGTACAAATAAAGTGTGAAATCAATAACATTATAACTGTAGATCTCTCACCTATCTTCTATGCGATTTCATCCCTCAACAAATTCACCTGGATCCACCATCGCCCTATAATACGTCGTCTCTTTGCCAGGCAGGAGAATTAGAATCGGATAGATTAGTGTCCTCAGTGTGGAAGTTATGTTAAAAAGCATCTGGCTATGCAAAAGAACTGCCGCCGTGCTGCCGTAGCGTTGCCCGTTGAAATAAAAAAACGGTCCCGCTGCGAGATGGCTGCGAGTTGTGCCCGCCACCGCTATGTGTTATGTTAAAGTGTGTGACGTTAAAATATTCACTTACAGGGTTTATTACATTCAAACGTTGAATTATGTCCAGGGGGTTCAGTCGCGGGTTTCATATTGATATTGTGTCCTCTTTTGCAAAAGACGCAACGGTAAAAACTGGAACCCCATTGTTCAGAGTAAAGCAGCCCGCCGCGCGCCGCGCGCCGCCCGGAATGCATCACAGCCCGGCGGGTCGATTGTGTTAAATCGACAACATCATTGCTTCGTCAATTTAATAACTATTAATATAATAATAAATAATAACTTATTAACCGCCGCTTAACTGGCATCGAATAGTATATTAAACAATCATATAAAATTTACTATTACCTAAACACAATTTATAAGTGATCTTCCTTGCAACAAATCTGTACATTATCCAAGATGGCCGACGCTCCACCTATCTGTCAACATTATTTGTAAAATCCGTACAGAGTGTTGTTGCAGGAGACTCAGATTATTGATGAATTTGCGATTCTTCAGAACATATTTATCACTCATTGATAATTAACCAAAGTAAATATATCACCGAAAAAGTACAATCGCATTTATTTTCGAAAAATATCGCTATCACTGATACCACCGGTGATAGGAAGATCCCGGGTTTATTCAGTAATATAAAGTCCCAGTGGTTGATCTGCAGTTTTTATTTTATTTTTATATTATACAAAGTATTCATAATTTAATAATATAACGTAGGTTAGAATAAATGTGCCATATAAAAATATCTTAAAAATGCTCATCATATGATTTTACTTTAATGTGTCTACCCACCGTAGGCTATAGATACTACTGTGCATACGAGTTGCTCATTGATAATGAAATATAATATGTGTGCATATACAAAACTGAGATATTACAGTATGCAAAATACATAAAAGCATAATACAATACATTTTAAGATACACAGAAACATAAAAATTATTATAAACAAAAGAAAGATGTATTCTTTGAGTTTTTTGATGATACATTTACTTTTTGTTTTATTATCTGACTATTTTTATAATAAAATATCTAATGTTTGTAAAAAACATCCCATTGTTATAAGTAGTTATTCCGTTAAACAAGTTTTTATTTTTTTAGTACTTTTTTATAGAGAATATAAAGATAATTTTTACTTTAATTAAAATATTTTAATTAATTAATTTCATTAAAATAAGTTTATACATATATATGCATATCTTACTAATAAATAATGGTGCTTTACAACTTAATATTAATATGTTATAAAACTACTAAAAGTTTATAGCCACAAAAATTAGTGTCTGTGAGTAGTTTACGTAACGGAGAGACAGAGTGAATAATTTAGAACAATCGACAAAATATTTCTTCTCGAATATTGTGTTTCCTATAATCCATTTCTGATTTCACAACTGCTACATGAATAATTTAATAAAATGGAGGTTCTCACTGCAATTTGACATGTTTATTGAAATGTTACCAAAAATTGAAAAGAAATACGAATTTCATAAATTGTTGCTAGTTATTGCGGAATAAACATTCAGGCGAAAAGTTTTCTATACAAATTCCATACCATTTATTGTATAATATTACAAGTCCAAGTATAAAATCATATTTAAAATCGAAGACGCGAACAGAGATCTTCCGAATTTTTCTTTTTTTAATGATTTAATTCATTTTATTAGGAGAACACATTCGTATTCAGTTATTCAGAAGTTGTAATTATTTAGAACATAGCTCTGTGTTATTTTAAATATGAATTAAATATATTAATTTGAAAAATATACATATAAAATCAATTTTATCGAAACATATTGTTGTTGCGCCATCGGGATTCTGGCATCTGCTATCAGATTACTCAAAGGTATTTGAGATTCTGTAAAAATAAAGTAGATGGCTCTTTCAAATAACGGAACGATTAAATGTATTAATATCAAAAAGGTAACATATAGGTTCGAAAATTTGTCGCTAAAAATATTGTTGCTGTAGCACAATTGGATAATGCACCTTACCCGGTTAGGAAAGAGATCCAGGTTTGAATCCCGGTGGCGCAACAACAATATTTTTCGATAAAATTGTTTATATATGTATATCTTTCTAATTAATATATTTAATTCATTAACCTTCAACATCAATCTTCTCGTTTATTCGGTTTTTGTCTAATATATTCCCCTATTTTAGTTTATACTTCGAACAGGAAATTTAAAATGTCTATGATTGTTTAAAAAATACTGAGAAGTTTCACATTACGGATCAAAAAAAAAATTAACTAGAGTTTAAAACCCGTCTGATGGGGCGAAAAACGTTTTTTTTTGCTATTCGTTCACGATTTTGCTTAGTTGCATTCTTAAAACCCTGAAGAAACGAGTGACCTACCCACTCTCCCTGTTTGGATTAAATTTTTATTGCATCGTTACTCTTTACGGTCTCCTCAAAATAAATGCATCCCTCTATTAGGTCCCGGTGTAGACTATATTTCAAATACAAAAATATGGATAAATGTGAGGTATAGAATCAAAATCATACGTATCCAGTTTTTATGATTTTTGAGTTAAGTATGTACAAATGTTAAGAAAATTAATGTCTATAAGACAAGCTTATCAAAAACAAATAAAGTGAACATGTCTCTGATTTTGATTCTGGACCTCACAAATATCTTAAAATAGAATATGTTTTTGTCGGGTAAAAAGTGCGTTAAAAAGTGTGTTAAAAATGTATGTGATAGAATAATAAGAAATTAATAAAAAAATATAAATGTACATCGTTTTTATTTTCCACATAACATTAAAATTACATCCGAATTTAAAATAAAATCCAGGCCATGTTTGAAGAAATCAATTCAAAATACAAAGATATGTGTGGATGGGGCGGGGCGCAGCGAGCCAGAAAAACATATTCTCTGCAGGGGTGATATAAATTGGGTTCTAATGCGAAAGGAAAAAAGGACCCCTGTATAAGTATGTAATGTATATAATATATAAGAGAATTAAATATATAGTGCATAAAATTAAGAAGGCTCCTATAATAG
Organism: Eubasilissa regina; assembly: GCA_022840565.1. Lineage (NCBI taxonomy): Eukaryota > Metazoa > Arthropoda > Insecta > Trichoptera > Phryganeidae > Eubasilissa > Eubasilissa regina. The sequence continues at coordinate 11,644,019 of JAINEB010000020.1, read as the reverse complement.
TCGCACTTTCGTGTGTATTTAGTCATTTATATACACTCAAAACTGAAAAAATTACTTGCTTCGTTTTCGGTATGCAACGATGGTCTATCTGCCTAATCCAACAGGGTACACTGTAGATATATATATATATATATACTGTTCCGTATTCGAAATAAATTAAATAAAATATTATTTTTTATAGGTAAACACATATACTTTCATACTTGGCCCTGAATAATGATTGTTAACTGTAGTATATTGTCACCAGTTTTTAGTTTATTCCTACCCTTACCTACCCCGTTAGCCTATTCCCAAACCAGTACATATTGTTTTTTTGCATTCGAGGAGAGGAAGTGAATTATGTGATTATTAGTGTTGGATCACTACTTCGCATTTTGCTGTTTGTGAGCGTGGAACTCATCAGAGTTTTGTGCTGTGTCAATCTCTACATTGGGTAAACTTCCGGAAGAGTAACGTTACGGCTTCATCAACCAGGTGAGTCGAGGTGTATTTTAGTTCCGAGTCCATCCCGGTCCTCTATCGAAGATCCCCCTCCTCCATCCCCCCATTCTCTCATCTCTACGCAATTCCCTATTTCCTATCTAACCCTTCCGTTTCTACCATCCACACCGCTTTGGTGACCGGCGACTTGCGTCAGTCACATATACATATAATATGAGTGCATGTAAGAAATAATTTATTAAGTGGTGGATTTTTAAAATTAGTTCACCCTTGCAAAAGTATTATAAAGCGTGGTGGACCTTTTGGTCCCCAATTTAATGTGGACCCCATAGGCGCAGTAACGCTACTGGGTGTCTGTAACGCGTTTTTTATTCAAGTCAATAACTTTTAAGAATTATTTTACTCACTCGGTCCGCTGTGCTGCCGGGGTTCTCCGGCATCGCAGCATCCCGCGGAATGTGTCGGATACTGCCGACTGCAGCTCGAGCTGGAGAGAGCGACTCTTGCACGCGAGGCGCCGGCGACTTTATTTGACGACTTATCCTTTAATCAGACGAGGCGCACTTTCGTCGCTCTGATATTGGGCGCCCGCGACGGCCCTGGTTGCGATCGAGACTAGAGTCGGAGTCAGATGAATTAATGAAATTCATCAACAACTTTCATTTGTCTGTACATGCATTTCTTTTAATAATCAAAATATATTACTATTGATACGAGAGAAAAATACTAAAATAAAAAAGTCTCGAGAATCATCGTCGCGGATGTGTCACGCGCGAAATTTAAAACCACATTACATTGAAGTTTCTCAGAAATTTTTTAATTTTATTTTATTAAGGTATTTTGACAGTGTAACTTAATGTAACTAACATAATAAATATTTAAGATGAGATACTATTTATGAGAATCCACAGAAATGTTTAGGTGCAGAATATAAATAACAAGAAAAAAGGTGGGAGAAAGGGTGGGGAGGTTGCAACTATTGCTGCGGTAAAGGGAGAGCAAGATGTGTTTATAGGTAGAATGGTTGGCCAAAATTGAGATTGTAGTGGTTTATAAAAATAACTCTTTAAGCGTACTAAAGCTACTGTTGAAAAAGTCAATTCGTGTAAATTTCTCATTATGGTATTTGCATGACCGGTGAATGAATGAATTGTGCATGTAAGATGTTCTACTTCTAGAAATGTGGAAGAGTGCAGATTGCCGGGTCGATCTAGATGGTATGTGGAGAGATATTAATTCTAATTGGCTGGGACGGTCAATATGACCTTGCAGTAATTTAAAGATAATAAGATTTGGTCATTATGTGTTCTTCGATATTCTAGGGTTTTCATATTGTGGAAGTTTACTGCATCTAAATAGGAGTTGAATGATGTATTAGATCTAACATTAAGATATCGAACAAACCTATTATGTATTCGTTCTAATCTCGCAATATCTAATAATAATCTGCCATGGGTTCCAGATTTGAGATGCGATGCAAATAAACAAATTACGTGAAGTAATTTGTTTCTGAAGATATATTTTTCAAATAGAAAACAAAGTCGATTTTTAGTCTGAAAACTGTAATGGCGCCATATTGTGTAACAGAGAGATAATTATTTAAATTATGCGCCCGTCTTAGGACAAGTTTTTATAAATATGGAGGTATACTTAATCTTAAAATGAACATAAAACTTAATTGGATTATATTCAACTTTCGTGGCTGATTAGTGTCTCTACAAGAGGAAAATCTTGTGCATAGAGAGAGCGATCGTTTATATAATTTATTTAATTATAATTTTATTACTTTTATTTTTGACATTTAATTTTTTTAATAATTAAAGAACGCTTGGCTGGCGCTACTGCTTGGCATGTAATTTGTGTATGTAGATATTAGACTTGTATTATTATTTTAATTCAAATTTTTAAAAGAAGTACCTACCTACGCGGTGTGAAAAGACACATTTAAATTTTCAAATATTTACATTTTGCGGCTTTCGGAACGTGTGAATTTTTAAAAAGTGTCAAAATATAAGTACCCATGACGTTTATGGGCACTGTAATAACTAGCGTATTTTTCTACAGGCTACAATCTATATTTGTTGATATGTCAACACTTCTTCTTAATATCATAATTAATGGGCGGAAAAAATAATGAGATATCGAGCCCACGCAAGCCAACATCACTCCAAATTTTTCTTTGATATAATATATTTTTATTTCGGCTCTGATTTTTGCACTCGAGATTGGAGATCACATACCTCTGTGACCGTTGTCTTGCCCCTTCCCTTCCTTTAATCTTGTCCCGAAGGGTTCAGCAAAAGAAACCAACCGATGAAATGTTTTAATTACTCCAAATTCTGCTCCCTCCGTATGGTTCTGGTCACACAATTTCTCTTGTATACGTATATAAAATACGAACGTCGGCCATTAAAACGGGTCCATTTAACTGGAGCCATCTTAATAAAAATGTGATAAAAAGCAAATCGGAGACATCTTGCACTTGATACGAAATACGGATTTCACGTAGATTTAGATACCACCTATTGCAGAAGATCTCACAATCAACATTCCCTGTAAAATGTGCACACGATTTGGCATCATAGCGTACAGAAAAAAAATACAGCGCGCGCACAATTTTAACAAGACTTCTTCATGTGCCGCCTTCTATCTAAGGTTCGTGACGGTGCTGCAGTATGTTGATTTATCCTGTGTAATCAGGGGTGGGCTGGAGAGGGTTCGGAGGGGCTCGCGCGAGCCGCTTGTTAAATTTAACTTTGGCCGGCGACCCCTTGTGAAATTAAGTAAAAACAATATTCTCAGATCGAATCAGTATCTAATAGCAATTTCAGTAGATGGTTTAAATGTATTATGAAACATAATTGTTGCTTTTGAAATTTTTCGTAAAATACTATGTTCTACGCAATATTTTTGTGAACGATGCTTTGAACGATTATCTTCATACTTCATATGTGCACATTTTTTCCCTTTACCGTAATTGTGCACAGTTTTGAGAACAACAGTCTCTAATATTTATTACTTTATACCACCATTTACTAAGGAGAACTTCGGTTTCAATCCTGTGTTCTGTTATATGTTATCCAGTGAATAGTAAGCATCTATTTCTGTACATAATGTAAATAACATTTGATGGCTTTAATAATTATTGCGTATATTATAAGAAAGATAAAAAAATCCGCCTCTTCTCCGGAATACCACGAATAGCTCTGAAATTGTGAGGTTCAGAATGAAAAACAGACATATCCACTTTATCCGTTATCGAGTAAAATGCAAAAAAATCATTGTAGCACAACTGTCACATTTGGAATCATCTTGAAAATGACCGATAACCAAAGGTAGCTGACCAAATACTACGGTCTTATTGGCTGAAAGCGTATTTGTCTGGGTTTGAAATAATTATCTATCGGACACATGTCTGCGATTGATGTAACAAGGTAATTTTAATTCCGTTTTTATACGATATTCGGTGATATTTGTCTAATTTTGATAGACCAGTTCTTGTAGACATTATTTTGCTCTATATTTGAACATACATAACTTTTAATTTGATACTGATTCTATACCTCACAATTAAGCGAGCTCTTTGTTAACGTATTGACAGCCTACTGCTGTGTATAATAAGAAAGAACATCAAAATTTTGTATGTTAAACCACATTCTGAGGTTACGCAACCGAGATAATCTCTTTCAACCTACACTTCGGCTGCTTTTTATCTTCACTCGTATAATGAGTTAGAAAATATTATATATTTCATAGCGAAGAACGTGTCCAAAGCAGAATTTAAGAAATTGTAATATTTATATATATACCTGCGTAGGTACTTTTTTACTCGCGCACTTTCCAACGTTCGGAATTGCATTTTGACGGTGTTCGCCTTTTTGTTGCTGCGAAGATTCGATTTCGGAGGCTCATAAAATAAAACTTTCCCGCCACAATACCTTTTACCGTGTCATACAAAGTAAAAACGAGGATTTATTCCTCGCGAATATTTTATTCTTTAGTATCGAATCCTGTTTTATTATCCTATCACGGCTTGCTTTATGGCTTCAAACTGAAATGTATTTTTAAGAAAATATGAATACGTACAACGTACGTTATGCGCATGCGCTGAACGATTCTTTCTTTGTTCGATCTTTTCTTTCACTTCACAAAATATTTCACGTAAGTATTGTATTTATACCTACTCGGACATTTGTAAGTACATTTTTTTATATTGGGTAACATCAATATGATTTATTGACGTATTGAAGTTTGTACAACATCATAAGGGAGGTATCTCGACTCTTTTTACGTAAGGTATCGTAATTAACAAATAGTTCATTTTCATTTCAATTTCGCGTATATTTAATACACATTTTAAGTGATAATGTTTTATTTAACATATTGTTTTCTGTTACATTTAAAATTGTATCAAATACATGCGAAATACTAGAATGTGAAAAAGTGACATATTTCTTAGTTACGACGCAGGATGGGTCGATGTATTCTCAAAAATGTATCTAATCAAGAACAAAAAAGTATAAGTAGAGGACAACAGAATTGAGCGCGGAGCGAGCTGTAATTCGTTGCCTATTGTATTTTGAACGCAGAGCAGAATGATGCGCACCGACCTTTACCATCAAATATCTCATACGTATTCTTAAGTGTTAAAAATAATAATATACATTTTTTTTTCTTCTCTTCTGATCTTGAATAAGATCAAATGGAAAGAAGTCAATATCTTATCGTAATAAAGAGTAAAGTAACAATTAAATAATTAAATCAACAGCGGATTTCGAAATAATAGCAAATTAAATATAGTGTATTAAGCGGTGTGCGCGCGCACACGATTTTGCATCATAACGGATGTAACAAAGTATAGCGCGCACATAATTTTTAACATGATTTCTTCTTTTTCTTCATGTGCCGCCTTCCATCGATGGTTAACGACCGTGATGCAGTATGCGTTTTGGATATTGAACCACTTTCTGAGGCTACACACCCAAGATAACTTCTTTCTAATTTATATCTTTCCCTGCATAATTAGTTGTAAGAGAGCATATTTTTCAGTGTGGAAAATCTGTCCGAAGAATGCAGCTTTCCTTCACTCGATAGATGTTATTTGTTCTCTTGTCTTATTCATGCGTCTTGACATGTCTTCATCGGTAATGTAGTCGTTATTATTAATTGATTGCCATTAGTTAATTGTTCGGTATTTGTCTTTTGTGTATAGTTTTCTGGGTTATTTTGACGATTTATTTTTATTATTTATTTATATCTACACAAATCTAACTATTGTAGAATAAGCTGTATTGAAATATGCAGATTCCCCAATTCGGTCACACTCCGGACTGCACTGTAGAGACCAGTATCAATGTCGCTGGTGACAGATCCTTAAATTCGAAAACGGAGACCTTATTAGGAATTAAAACTTTAGTATATATAAGTATCTGACTATTTTGCCAACACGACCTTAGCGTTGTATAATATTTAGATCTATTTAAATCGGCGATACACTTGTTTGAATCGTGTTGGGTTGTAGTCGTGCAAAATTTACGTATTCCTGTTCGAGGTATGGCGACCTTGATTTCAGAGGAATGTTGGAGCCTCGCACCTCGTGCCAAGTGGCAATGCTCCACCCGTGATGAATGCACACGAGTATAATGGTAACCATTTTTCACTACCAAAAGAGGCATCGGAATCTTTCTAAAAATTTATATTATGCAATGAAAAATTGTTAAAACAAAATAGTATTTGGCTAGACGAGTGCTAATTTAAAAATATTAAGTTAATAAAAAATGTAATAAAAATAATTAGATAAAGCAGAGATATAAAAAAAAAACATATTAAAAGAGCATGTTCTCTTGTTAAAATAAAATGCTTTAATAACCCGACTTGCGCGAACTCGGAATTACGCGGTTCTTGATTTTCCTATCCCACGTGGGGTTGTCAATCTTGCCAGGCAGTTAGATGGAAGTCGATAGTGATGATGTCAACGAGTTATCGGATTCACATAGTCAGGGGCTGACAATCGATGAGGTCACGAAGATGGTTGAATAAAATTTAACTGAAGAATTCGACACTACAGACCCAGTTCCACCAGAAAAGCTCACGGCAATTGCAAGCTTGATTTGAGAAGGTTGTTACGTCGTGCGCTGTCGTCACCAGAGGATGGGATGCCAGCGCACCACGCCACCAGCTAGACTCAGTCTGCGGGTCAATAAGGTTTGGTGTCGGAATGCCTATCTCAGATGTGTGGGGGAGATCTCAGACAATAATAACACTAGTTTACAACACATTATTTACACTTTAATCACTATAAACATGAGAAATTCGACATTGTAAGAGAGTTCCAGATGTTTTATAAACAATAATTCTTTCTAACAAAGTTCGCCACTCCCTAACTGACGAGGAGACACTTTTAAGAATTCCGGTTTCCATGATGTTCGACATATCCATTGGTAGTGGGACACAGTTGTCTTCCGGATGCCGTGCGCTCGGACCAGTATTCCATATCGCCATCGATGACCTTCGAATGCACGCCATCTTGAGCAGGTCCAAATAGGAATACCTTGACGTGTTTACCACGGCCGCTCGCCGGTAATCTCCACATGAATCCCAGCTAGACGATCCATACATCACGCGGGTGAATCGAGGCCTCATCCTCAGTATTCACCGCGTTTCACAGTCCTTGTTGCGATAAATTCTCGATCTCCTTCGCCAATATTCTAATCTCGGCGGAGCGCCGCTTGGCGTCCGCCGCACGCACCGCTCAGCTCGGGCGCTCGCTATGAAGTCCCTCTCTCCCTTCCTCCGACCTCTCTCTCAACCGGCCGCGCCTACTCGCGTCGGCAGATGGCGCCCTCGGTCTTGGCGCGTATTTTCAAAATGTCACAAGGTCACAGCGCAATTGAAAAAGAGTTACAAATATTGGAAAACATAGACTCCAACAAAAAACGCGTTACAGCTACAAAGCAAGAAATAAAATAAAAATTAACTTGCTACGAAGAAATTCTGCTTGAAAGAAATAAAACATCGTGTCGTCAGACGAGTTTATTATGTAGATCTAAAAAGCCATCGACATCGAAATAGCTTCGTATATTAAAGCTTAGCTTAAAAATAAATACGTAACTCATTTATTTTTAAGTATTTTGTATGAATATGTAAATATAAAGAACTACACTTTTATTAAATATTTTTCTGTTAAACTAATGGTTTTTTAGTCCTTGAATCCAATTAAATAAAAAATATATATATTAACGCAAATTCAACATACGCGATTTTTGTCGGTCCCACATATCGCGTAACTTCTGAGTATTACTATAATACAAACCAGCAACATAACCATGTCATGGTTTCTAAATTAGTCCAAAATATTTTTTATAAACTGGTAACCAAGATTGTAAAAATATAACATAAATAAAACTCATTCATTCATAAGTAACCTTTTTTTGTCTTTCACTTTATACCAACTATTTGGCTAATAATGCCTGTGAGGTCGAGTCGGGATATATATAGTATAGTCTTATAATGTATGGTCCAGGTTCAGGGTCTTTACATTTTTTCGGTTTCTATTCGACGGTGAACCTTCTTCCATCCGTTTTATATGAATATCCGAACAGCGCAATGATGTTGTCATGTTCACTATGTTCATTTGATAAGGTGATAGATAATGTAGAATCCTAAGTTCCGCAGATTTAGGTGCACTACACCTGCATGGTGCAATTTTCTTTGCCGCCTACACTTAAAACAACGACATTTGTTTCTGGAGTCACTATTGGTGCCACTTTCATTGTTTCCCGGTTGGAGTCCGGATTCGATATGTAGGCACCAACGCGGCGACGTCTCCGCGGTATGGAGAAATTATTCTTTTTTTTTGTATCAAAGACCAGCATTCCTACTACTGCTGTTTATTAAATTGAGTTTTTATTTGATTTGGGACAACTTACTACATATTACTCCAGTTGACACCTTTCATTTATGGCGCACAATTTTAATATATAATATAATATATCTGTTTTAATGGCCGAGTCCAGGAATTGAAGGTATTTATATAATATTAACCAAATTCTCTAGCCGTAATTTGCTTACATCATTTGTGGTCTCTGTATCTAGTAAAACAAAGAAAAGTAAGTTAAGTAAGTAAGGGTTAAGTTTGATTGCACAACATGTTATTAAGGAAAACACATTCTTATTGTGAAGTTGTAATTATTCAGAACAGACGATCTGTGATATTTTAAATACTAAATTAATGTATTAATTATAAATATATACATATAAAATCAATTTTGTCGAAAAATATTGTTTTTGCGTCACCGGGATAAAAATGTAACATATAGGTTCGAAAATTTGTCATGAAAAATACTGGCGTTATAACACAATTGGTAGTGTACTTCCCCGGATTGGAAATAGAGATCCAGGTTCGTATCGTATCGTAATTTAGTATTTAGGGTTATATGTGTTCATAATACCTTTTTTAAACGAACTGTGTGAACTGGCAAAAAACCTTTAGATCCCCTGAATAACCGTCATCTAATCTGGCTAGGAAGATAAATAGAAACCCGCCTGTATATGCACACAGACATATTATATTCGTAATGTTTACTTTGTTTTTTTTTTACATTTAATTATCTGTTTTTAAAACACCGTCCCGGAACTGCTTCGGTCCAATGGCGCTGTGCATCAAGCCGGATTTAAAAATTATTTAGCAGGTATTCATGTTAATTTTACAGGTTTATCAGATAGTTTGCATCTTGTCACAATAATTAACATAAATATATTCTGAATAATCCTTGGAATTCCTAGCCGCTCTAGAAGAAATATGTCATTGGTCTTGGAATACGAGTTTTGAAATTTAGACGAGGCGCCAACATCTACCAGTGGCGTGTGCGAGGCGTGGACTTAGGTTGTGCCGCTAATAATTGTGCTGTAGAAGAAAATTTACCCACGAGAGTAATTAAATAAAAATTTAAAAATATTATAACACAAAATAATACCACGTTTATAATGCAAGGGAACGCGTGCACTTAAGTCCGCTTGTAATATAGATAAATTCGAGCGAGTACATTGTGCGAGTACATTAATTCATAATATACCATAGGGATAAGTTTTGCAAAAAAATATTGTATAGATTTATTTGGTGATTCTAAATTCAACCGCTAGTTAGGAAATATATTTATATGAAAACTTTAAATCATTAGCGCGTGGTTTGAACTTACTTATTTATTTACAGGGAGGATGGAACGTCACACCCTCTGTCCTGACGTAATATTCTTGCTTCGATCGCTTTTATACATCTTATCGTGCACGTTCGTTGATTGTAAAGCTTCGGTTTTGGGTTGTTGCCAGAGCCGTCCTCTAATATTTGGTTTATCCAACCATGCCAGTTTTTTAAGGAAGCTCTTTATTTGTATTTTTTTTACCATCCTCTCCTCACTCGTTTCACTTGCCCTAACCATCCCGGCAACTCTTTCTTAATTATATCGACACTTATGATTACATTCCCTCTTAATTTGTTTATTCTTCAATCTATCTATGCGATCGCATTTCCTGTGGATTCAGTCTACTTTCGTTCTTCTTTTGCTAATATTTATTTTTAATATAGTGCATAAATACATACACACACATATATATATATGCTCTAATATAAATAAGTTGAAAATGATCCATTTTACTATCTTGCACATATTGGCTTGGTTTTATTTTAAATCTATGTAATTCCTCCTCTCTTATATCATCTAGCATTACATTAAAGATTTTCAACGTACTGTACATTATAGATTTCTGAGATTTAGCCTTCTTCCTGAATGGCAGTCTCAGTCTATCTTTTCCTCTTGTATGATGTTCGTGTTGATGTTGATTTGCATCAATTTTTCTTATAAATTCTGCCGAAATATTTTATCCGACGATTATAAAAACACATACCGTAACATTGAAGTCTACTTAAACGTCGTCACATTAAGATCTTTCAGGATTGTACTGATCCGAGTATATCTATTTTTTCTGAGTATTATTCTCAAAGCATTATTTTGCAAAAGTACGAGTATAATATCAGGCAGGCAACTCCAGAAATACACACACAACGTATACACTTTAATACACAGTATATCAAATGAATATGTAATTAGATTTACTTGGCAGAAATTGCGTTACAGTAATGCGGAGCTTTTTGATTGGATGAAATACACGCCCCTGGTAGGTACCTACACATTAGCGAGCAACCTGTCATCTCGCCTTTTCTCTTCCCACCTAAATATGTATTATCTGCCCATTTTTCTATTTTTTCCAATGTTGCGGGTTATTTAAGGCGAGCATGATTTGTTGTATCGGAATTCGCAAACATTCATTTCAGCTCGGGCGGGTTCACATATTTGGTTATGACTAGATCTGATACTTTTCTGTTATCGTTGAACGGCCTACGTCATTCAGATATATACTTAAATGGATGAGGCCTTATTATTTTGAAATAACTCTTAATGGCTTTGGGAACATTTGAAGCGAGTAGTGCTGACAGTGCTACAATACTAAGGTTCCACCGTAAATGTATCAAGAAAATTCCAATAGAAATTGTGGCGTTAACTAGATTTTATAAGTATAATATTGATATAATAAAGTATTAGGTTGATATACACTATATATAGCAAACCAAAGGCACCCTTGATACCTTTTTAATTCTATTACGTTTGTATGTACAATTATATTGATTCCATTTTTGTTCCACTGTGCAAACGCGGCACCCATCTCTCCGATAGTTTTCTCATGCTCACTTTTTCGTGTAGTATATTTGAGATGTTTACAATATATATTTGAGATGTTTATAATGTCAGCAATTTCTCTGATCTTCACTCCGCGGAGTACTAATAAGATATCGTCCGTAGTTACCTCAATCGAACAGCTTGTTCGACCACGCATTAAACCAAATATCCTGCTTATGTCTGTGGAGCTGTCCACCAGGCTGTTAGTGCATACGGGGGTATATGAGGAACTTTGACAAGGTGTGTCTCGAGACTGAATTGCTGCATTTGTTCAAGAAAGTTTCAAATTATATTCAGAATGAGATTAAAATCAAGTTTCATATATAAAAATATAAACTCATGGTTATATATGTTAAAATAAAAGAGTAAAAAACAATAAATACCTATATACATTCTTGTAGAATTTTCACAGAACTATATTCCTTGAAATACGATTCATGAAAGCTGTTCTCTGTCTCAGTGAAGATAAACTTGCTGAAACTCGGTACTCGGTAAATTCTTTATTTTAAGATGTTATATAAAATATATTTTTTTGTTTTTAATTATAAACTCTTCAATTAGTTCAACCACTTCATGTTCAAACACTAACTTACCCACTTTCAACAACTATCAAAACAAAACTACTCAATAAATCTATCTGAAATTTTTCAGGCGTCGTTCGAAAGATTAACAATTAAGCGTTAAACAATGGCATACGGATTTGACGTCAGTGGCGCCATCAGTCGTTAAACACGAGTACATATCATACAGCCCGTCTCGTCGCCAGGTTTTTATTTGCAACACTCGACGAATATTTGGAAAAATAAATGAAGCGGTTTGTGTCTTTGCTAATTATAGTGCTCTCTACAGTGTACCGTAATACAATAGTATGATAGATGATTATGAGAATTAACTTTAAAATAAAATGAAGTAAATAATTAAAACTTTAAAAAACTTAAAAATAAATGTAGCCCAGGATTCGAATGAACGCTACGCTCCCATAGAGAACCTAATTCATAATCAGACGTATGGACCGCTAAGCCACGGTTGCTGATGCAAGTAGTGTGTTTTAACATAATATACATCTATATAAATTTTAGCTCCACCTATTTTTTTTCAAACTCATATAGTAAGTTTGAAGAGTGAAGACAATGGCGGTACACAGTCACGGTTGAATCATTAATTTAAACGTTGTCTGGTCTCGAAACTGTGACCCGTGGAATAGTTAGAGTCACCACCAAGCCACAGGTCCACAATTCAATAGCTTACTTTATATTTTATATAGCATTGGAGAGGGGGTATATCAACCCTTACCAAAATTATTCTATCGTACCGGTTTATATTTTATGTTATTATCCATTGTTTAAACGTTTGATTTAAATCAAAATTGATTAAATTAAAGAAGTTTTCGCAGTTGTAATAATTATTAATATAGATTTCCAAAATGTCCGCTATAAATTTTTTATTTTTTTTAATGCGATTGATTCTACGTAATCAAGGAAATATTTTATGCACAGAATAAACAAATTCGTACATATTTTAGTTTGAAAAATTTACTTAAACATTTTTTTTTTTTACATAAGTGCCAAAGTCCAAGTCATAATGTGAATCATACTCGCCATGGTATATGCCCCCCCCCCCAAACTGTCAAAATAAATACAATTTTTTACATATCCAAGTCCACGTAAATTATATTAAAAAATGTCAGATATCCAGATAAACCAAATTTTTAAATTTACTTACCATCTTAAAAGTAGTTATATCGAAAAATGTTAAAATTGTATTAGTTGTGACTTGAAATTGTATTAGTTGTGACCTCATCGGTAAGAAACGCTAATCTATAAAAATTTGAGGACGGCATCTTAAAAATCTTCAATAGCTTATATACGAGAAAAACACATTTTGTAAAAATATTATATGAGCCATAATGACATACATAATTAAATATAGCCGGCGAATTAGCTATGGCATAATGGGTACCTACATATCGCACACCTAGATCAAAACCAAGACAACTCAAAAAGTCATTTTTCAGTAGATAAAAAAATAAAAACATTTTTCTCAATTTTCTGTTACTAAAGTTATGAAACTAAATAACATTTTACAACCGGGGCTAAGTTGGTCGCGTGTATGACAGAGTATCCGAATACAATTCTAATTTTTTGAGTTGTCCTAGTTTTGATCTAGGTGTGCGATGTGTATTTGTTTTCACGTCGACGTTATGTAAATAATATTAATTGTGTAGTTTACAGTATTTAAAATAACTTCTAACGTCAGTTTACATTCTGTCCCAAAATTTACTACATTTTTAATATTTAATGCGCTTACATCATTACGTAGGTATTTTGGTTTTATTATAAAACCTACATATTACCAGATAGCTAATTTTCTCTATATGTTCGTCATTAGTTTGGTTTATAAAACGTGACATATTACGTTCGTATTTACATATTTCGACAATTTGTTAGAGATAATATAAAATGGCGTTTCTTAAAAACTGTGATGATTCATAGAATGTTTTGGTCACGCGAGAGTTGAAAAATACAATAAAATTTTTATTTACATTTAAAAAAAAGTGCAATCCAATTACCTTTTGATATACGATTACGAGACTGTTTATGATAAGTACCGACGCTTAAAATTAAAGACGGTAAATTTCAGAAATATTTAAATAATTTACGATATTTTGTAATATCACCGTTTGGAATTTTTATTCGTCATAATATACATATTTATTCGGTATCCGCGGTGGACTTGTTTCATACGAATTGTTTTGTTCTAGATGAAAACAAAAAAATGCACATTCCTTCAGCGGAGATTATAAAATATGACATCATTAATATTGAAATAATCAGACAAAATACTTTGTTTAAACCTCTTTATTGATTAGTCTACATGTATCTTCTTCGGGAAACAATGTATACTGAAATTAAAAATACAAGCATAGATAAAAACAAAACTATAAAATGGTGAATAAGTAAGAACTAGTATGAAAACAATTTTAAAGGGTGACTATTTAGTATTTATATGTACAATTTATAAACCCTTTTTAATATTAAAATAATGGTTTGTTTCCAAAATGTGATTGGAAAATTCTGAATAGTTGTTATTTAGGCATCTCAAGTGCTCCTTAATTCTAATATCAAAATTTCCGCAAGTTTTACTTATATATAAATAATTCAATCATTGCAAATTAATTTGTAGACCCCCGATTTATTTAATGTCTTAATATTTATTTGTAATTTTGAATAATTGATTTTTCCAGATGACTCGATTAATTCCACTGAAAAGTGTTGGTTGAGAACACAGATAAAGAATGTTCGGTATTAAAGATTTTTCGGGCCTGACTTTTCTGGTAGGTACTTATGCTAATATACATGCTCGTGGTTTATTATTTTTAATTCATGTAGAGAAGAATTATGATTTTTATAATAAATATTACATTTATAGAAACATGTTCAAAAATTCTCAGTCGATCAACTAACTGTATTTCTGGATGCATAATAAAAAATATCGAATGAGTGCAAATAGCAATAATAATAATAATGTTATGAATAGAAAACCAAGGAAAATATAAATAAATAAAAAGTTCACTCATATATATATATATATAAATACTTCAGTCACGGTCATTATTGAATCTGTAGCTATTCTGCAGTCGTTGCCATTCTCTGGTCCGGGAACCAGCTTTCTAAGAGAGCGCCGCTTGCACCAGGGACTTGGTGTTGAACTCCAGCCGCAGCTTTACGCCCGCAACTCGATGTCTCATAAGCGGAACGAATTCATGTATACGCCTTCGGTAAACATTGTAGATGCGTTGCAATAACGCGCCAATCCGAACAGTATTCTGTATTAGTTATTGTACTGAATTCGGAGACGGTTGTACGTCACTTGCTTGTATTTCGACCAGAGCTCGCAGGTATACATGCTGGTGAAGAACGATTTAAACATGATGACGGAGTAAAAGTGGGGTGATGATAAAGTGTTAATGCTCGTGTATGGGTCCCTGAAGAACAACATAATAAACCGCCAAGTCGTCACCAAATTGTTTACTGTTTATGACTTTATGACTCAACTTTCTATTGACTAGGACGACATTTGATAATAATAATAACAATAATATACTGCCACGTCGATACCAAATTTTTTACTGTTTATGACTTAATGATTCAACTTTCTATTGACTAGTCTGACATCTGATAATAAACAAAAATGCCGTTTGCCGCACACCACTCTTACCATTTTAAAAATTACCCATATTGGCCGCGTCGTCAACAAAACTTTATATTTCGGTTCCCATGATTACGCTATGTTCAATGATTTCCATTGAATTAAAAAAAAGCCTTACATGTCTCAGGCGCATGTATTATATCCTTCATTGAATCAATTTTTTCTCGTTGGTGTCTAAAAGGTACTAAATACCAATAACAATGGTTTTATCTTATGCTCTATTGTATATTACAATCAACCCGAGAAACTCAAAAAAAAAAAAAGTTTAACGCACCACTTCTAACGTTCTATTTTTAACACATTTTGCGTGTTAAAACATATTAAACGATAAATAAAACACACTCTACGTTGAAAATGTTTTAATATAAAAGCCCACATGCGCTATAATCAATGAACAAATAAATAAATAAATTCTTCAATATTAGAAAAACTACTTTGTGCTTATTAATTATCTTCAATATTAGCAAAATTACTAATGTAAAATGTAATTAATATAATATAAATAAGAAGATAAAACACTGAATTCTATTTAGTCTAAATAGCAACGACTATTCTGAATTCGCAAATCACCATTTCGAAACAAACCATTATTTTGATATTAACAAGGGTTTAGAAATTATACACACAAATACTAGGGGTTTACAGTTAGATAAATTTGAAACCAAATCCTTTTTGTAAATAGTCACCTTTCCCGTTTGTGTACACAGTAGTTTCTGATTAATTACTAACTACTCATACTTTTTTAGTTTTGTTTTTATCTAAATAGTGGTTTAAACAAAGTGTTTTATCTTATTATTTAAATAAGTAAATAATTAGAGTTTTTCCTAGTACCGTATCCAGAGCGGTACAATATACCTGATAAAAATACCTGTAGTCGTACTTTACTAAGACACGTTTCTTTAACAACCGCGCTCGGAACATAAACTTATCTTAAATCTGGTGCTGCATACATTTCCACCTGTCATCCTCGTTTCATCGCGGCAGACACAAAAGTCTCCGAAGGAATCCAGTGACGCCATTTGTTAATAAAACAGTGTGGTTCTTTTTTATTCCTCGCTGTTTGGGCCAAATAGAGATATCATCCGACTTCAAGATTCGGATTCCCGGTGTCGGGTTCCGATGCCTTACTCATACATACACAAATAGCATCTAATGTATAATATAATTCCTTTATTTTTAACACATTCCTTTTTCACTGTGCACCCAAAACAGAAAATATTAATTTAAAGTTTTTTTGCGAAGGCAGCGGGTTTTCATTTATTGACATCTCCAGTCCCAGCTCGTTATTTATGGTGCGCGTACACGGATGAGACTTATCTCGGAGACGCGTCTCGAAAGCGCATAGATAGGTTTCGAACGAAACGAGATGAAGTACAGGTACAGATTTATGAATCATTAGTCAATATATATATTACAGTGCACGGATTAGAATGACGCATCCAGTATACATGTACCTTTACTGACTCTCAGAGATCAGTGTCATTAATGGCACGTGTCCACGGATGAGATTTTAGACTCGATATAATCTCTGAGATAAGGATTTTGCTCCCAAATGCTTTGGAGACAACTCAGCTTTCGTACTCACAGTGTTTCAGAGATTCGCCATCTCGCGTCTTACTTCACGCTCAAAAGTCATTGTTGTCATGTTTGTCATTTGGCTGATTTTGAACCCCAGTATCAGTTAAAAAGCTTGTAATTTAGCGCCTTATGTCAGTCGGTAAATCACTAAGATCGTCTCCTTACGTGAACACGGACCCTAAGAGATCGTTGTGTATACGGGTGAGACCGATCTCTCATCTCAGAAAGTAAAGTTGTCGGTATGTATTGGTTGTGTCATTCTACTCTGCGTACAAAATACAACACTGTACTGACCGCAAGTAACTAATGAATCATGTCAGTAATATCTGTTATGTTTATTTAGAAGTCAAGAAACCTCAAAATTGTTTTCAAACAAACTTACTATGACACCTTAAGAAGAAAGTCTTTTAGCAATGCTACTATCTGCAATATCTATAAGCAATGTACTATCTGTCCTGGCGTACGGGTGTGATACATGGACAATGCCCAAATAGACGTGAAGAGAACCATATTATAAATCAAAGACAAATATGGGTACGAAGCCATGCCGATTTCGAAGATGTATGACACTTAGTGGCAGAGCTGAAATGTCAGGGCATTTGATGAGACGAGAATACAACACATAAACTATAAAGGTCACTGAGTGCAAGCCTCGGACAGAGAGTCAAGAAAGTGGCCAAGTGACCCGCTGAACCGATGATAGTAGCGGGCAGACGTGAATTCGCGATATCAGCGACAGAGAAGCTTGGAAGGAGTCCTCTACTGAACGCAAAGATGATGATGTTGTCCCATTCAGAAAGGATTTATTGTGCAGAGGC
This sequence comes from Eubasilissa regina, assembly GCA_022840565.1. Lineage (NCBI taxonomy): Eukaryota > Metazoa > Arthropoda > Insecta > Trichoptera > Phryganeidae > Eubasilissa > Eubasilissa regina. The sequence continues at coordinate 11,626,240 of JAINEB010000020.1, read as the reverse complement.
CTGTCTCACTGTATATGATCATATAACAACACAATATGAACTACGAACAACACATATATAATAATAATAATTATTATGAAATTAATTAATTGTTATGAAAAGAAAACCATAATAAATAAAAAGTTCACACATATATAAATACTTCAGTCACTGCCATTATTGTATTTGTAGCCATTCTCTGGTCAGGGAACCAGCTTTCCATGAGAGCGCCGCTTGCACCAGAACTTCACGCCCGTAACTCAATGTCTCAGAAGCGGAACGAATTCATGTATACGACCTTCGGCAAACATTGTAAATGCGCTGCAATAACGTGCCAATCCGAACAGTATTATGTATGAGTTCACGATATACAGACGATGTTTTTGGTTAAACTATTAACACACCCAACGTATGCGAAGTCACGATTGTTTGACGGCAGTAGAGCAAAATTGGATCTGCCAGTATGTTTGGAGATGAAACAGTATTTCATGGTCTTATAATACTTTCCTTTTTTCGATTGTTTTCTCTGTTGCTCCTGATTTTACTGTCCCTTTTCGTGTGGTCCCGGGGCCTTTCGTAATTGCGATTTGTGTGACTCGATAGGTCCGCCACTGGTTCCATTTAATTAATTTATTCGTATGTACGGCGCACGACTTACGGTTCACACTGTACATTATCCGCATTTGAAACATTAAAGTCTCATATTATTACATGTTTTAAATGGCGAATGTCTGTCAAAAGGAATCTGTTCAAGTGTCTGGTGTTTGTTGTCTGACCTGAAGGACACACACGAGGGGCTAGCTAGCTGGCGGCTGCAGGATGCGTGAGTCACTGCTGCTGATTGCGCGCTTGTAATGGTCATGCAGTATGTTTAGCCTCCAGCAGGGTTGCGCCTGTAGTCGTACACTAAGTATAGTCATTTTGTATTGGATAAGATTCGACGCGCCGGTGTTGCCCATAAACTAACTGCCCATGTAAATGTCCGCTGCCCTTTTGCAAGACTACCATTCCTAATCGAAACGTCGCTTGATAATGGCTTCACTATATTATTTAGTGACCGATCTGATTACGTTTCTTCTCTTCCTTGTATCCTCGCCTCCCTTCTCCCGCACAGCATCTAGTTTGATGGAATTTATTAGATCGTGTCTCGATAAATAATATTTAATAAATCAAAAGATTTATGTTGAAATCGAAAATCATTTAATACTTTTAAAATTAGCAATATTAACTTTGTGGTTAAAATTTATATTTTTTATTTATTATCTTTGTTTTATTAACCACTGAATTGAGTTTAAATACATCTACCGGTTTCGAAAAATACAGTTTTCTTCTTAACTAACATTATGGTTAGTTATGACATTCTGAAAAAGAAAATGGTATTTTTCGAAACCGGTAGATGTATTTAAACTCAATTCAGTGGTTAATAAAACAAAGATAATAAATAAAAAATACGAAATTCATTTATTTATTATTTAAGTACCAAATTTCGTGGTGTTTCGTGATACATACGTGTGTATTTCGACTCTTCTATTTTTATGTTTAAATATCATTTTATCCGGCAGTGGCGATTAAACTGGGTGGTGCACGAGACAAGTGTAGTACGATTGTCAACCGCAGTTTTAAAAAATTAATTTAGATAGTACGTTTTTATGCTAATATTATATACTATTTAGATATTAGTGTGTAAAACATGTTCTAGGACGTCATTCAAGTGTCGCTTTATCTGAATTGAATCTTCTTCCATATTAATTGAACACCACTAACGCTTTTTGATAACTAACGTTTTGAAACGTTAAGAATAATGGCACGATGTTTTATATTTGAAATACGATCGCTACGAACAGAATAATTCTAAAATAGAAGATATTAAACCATAGTTATAAATAGCTACATACGATATTAGATCAATTATAATTTTAAAATTTTACTATTTAAAACAATATATAATTTTAGAACAAAAATGTTGTTTAAATTAACACTTTTCTTTAATAAAATTCATGCACTTCCCTTTTAATTTTTGATTTTTCACGAAAATTAATTAGAGCAGGCACTTTATGATATTATTAATAAGAAAGGTTATGTGATGTAAATAAAATACATAATGATAATAATAAGTAATTCTGCTATAATCAAGTATAAGCTTAACATCGATTTAACAGATTTAATTGACTTTCCTTGAGAGCTGTGACTTACATATTTGTTATATATTAAAATAGTAGCCTTACGTCCGTCCGCATCCGTGCGTCGCACAGCACCGAGATGATACAAAAATATTTAAATAAACGTTGTTAATGTCGAATCTGCCGTAAAAATTTGAAATTTGGAATGTATCGTTGTTCGACATAATAAATACACTTGCATACCCTTTGCATACATTAACATTTATACAGTAGAAAAAATGTGTAATTTATAGAAAAATAGGTAAACAGTAATATTACACGAGTATATCAAGTTAGATATATATATTTTTTTCCTATTGCATTTTCGTTGATTTTTTAAATAAATTACGGTTATAAAAGCTGTAATTTTTCCTGCCATTGACGGATTATATGTACCTAGTTATAAAATTGTAATACATAGTTTATATTTCGTTCAAATCAAAATCTTAACATGTCCAATACTAGTTTTACTCACAACGATGGTACGCTGGTGGTACCGAAATGTATACTTAAATATACATAAATAAGTACCTACTGTTAAAGAACATTGGAATATAATGAGCCTGAGATATTTAATATGCTAATAAAGCGTATATAACATATATATGTTATATACGCTTTTAAACTGGCTGGCAGCATATTAAATATCTCAGGCTATATATATATATATATATATATATATATATATATATTCTTCTTTTATTAATATTAAAAATATAATACAATTTCAACAATCAGTGGATATATATAATATATTTTTTAACATTTGTTTCTTCTCTATGAGAGTAAGACTCGTGTATGGAGAAGGAGTATATAAAAGGTGTATAATTTATGTTTCAATTAGTCTGTGTACATATGTTTTTACTTCAGTTAAAAATTTATGATAGTCCGTAATTTTTCTAATTGTGATGAGATTGTTAAAAAATTTGATATCTTAATAAATATATTGATTTTGAGTTGCGGTATATTTTAGTTTTGGGATATCAATTTGATCTCTAAATCTTGTAGATCGGAATTCGCTTCTAAAATTTAATTGATTTTTAATTTTGAAAATTTGAATTATTGAATTCTTTTTGTATATGTCTACTATTTTTGGTACTTTAAAATCTGTGAAAAGTTGTATACTTGGATAGTCTTTTTTTTAGAATATATATATTATACATAAAATATTTTTAGTAATAAAAAACATATGACTCAATATTTGCTAAAAACATGGCGACTTACCTTATATTAATTATGAAGTAGTTGGTTGAAATGGTCTAGTTTCATCCGCGATAATATTTGTTTTTGGGTTGGTCGAATTTTATTGATATCACTAATTCATTTTCAATATTGTTATTTTTAAATTTAATATCATAAAATAATTATAAAAACAAACCTAATTGTATTTGTCTGACTTAATTATGATAAAACTTGTAGCTTAATTGCAACTCTATTGTACCGTTTAATTACGATATTTTTTATCTGTTGCCGACAAATTTACTTAAAATAAGAAGTCCATACCTATGTCTCCAAATTTATTTTGTATTATTAATAAATAATAAAATGTATGAATGACAATGATGTAAAAATAATATTTTCTACGACTTTAATGTTTAATAGTTCAGTTTCTGTGGGAAAACTCTGTGGGAAATTCTGTGGGAAAATGTTTAATAATTCAGTTTCTGTGGGAAAACTCGCAGCATAATTTTTACAAAGAAATATAAAACGTACAGACATGCGTATTTTGGATTCAAATTCTTCACCGGAAACTTATTTCAACTAAGTAGAATAGTTAAAATTATTATTATTTTATTAAGGAGAACACATTCTTATTGTGAAGTTGTAATTATTCAGAACATACGGTCTGCGATATTTTAAATATATTAATTAGAAAGATATATATATATATATATATATATATATATATATATATATATATATATATATATATATCAGTTTATATGTACATCTTTCTAATTAATACATTTAATTTGTATTTACAATTATTATTAACTAGGTCCAATTTAACATACAACTGAAATACAAAACGAATATTTAAACGAATATGAAAAACATACATTGAATTGAATTAATCTTGTCGAGTAAATGATATTTATGATGGAAACTTTCAAAATACCAAAAGTAACTCTCAGTCACAATATTTATAAGTTCAGTGGAAGATCACCGTAGTGTTCTGATGTTTTTTATACAGTGTTTTGCGAAGGGGCGTTATGGCACGCGTGTGTATATAGGGGAGACGTTCGCTCTCTCTACTCCGAGATATGGCGGTGAAGTTTGTACGCATCTATTGCTTTGCTGCGGTCTGCACTGCATATAAAATACAATAGACAACAAATGACAGCTCGCTTAGCGCTCAACTCCATAATGCCCTTTACGCGAGTGTCAAGACGTATACGTTCACCATAACAGTGTGTGTTCACTGATGAGATTTTAAACTTTCTATCAGAGATTTATATTAGCTCGTCTCCGACGCTCAACACTACATTATCCATAAGCGATATTCGAAATGAGTCTCAGATACACGTCTCATCGGTGTACACGCGCTATTAGACATAAATACGTGCAATGTTAGATATATTTAAATAATAGGTAGGTACCTGTGATTATTTTTAATGTTTTGAACGAATCAACACAGTGCAGACAAAGCTTTACTAACGGTGAGTGATTAACAATAGAAAATGGCATTTAAATAGGGGTCCCTTCCCTGCACCGTCGGCAGGTACCCGCTAACCCCTTCTCAATAATGAAAAGAAATACGCCCTTCACGCATTATTGTTGTCCAACCCCAAATAACCCTTTCCTTAAGATTTTTTGTGCGTATCTTGGTAGTTCCAACTGCGTATAATTGGTATTTACTTTACCCAGTTAAATTAATGATTTCATAGAGATCATTTTCATTATATTAATTGTAATAATAATTTTGTCGAATATTCTCAAACAGGGTAAACAAAGATGCTTAAGAATTAAGTTTAGAGGTGACCGTCGATTGCTTTTAAACTAGTAGTTTCGAAAATAGTTTTTTTACCAAAGCTATAAAAATAAATAAAATAAGATTATTATTTTTTGAGAACAGCACTTAAATATAAAATTCTCTTTAATAGTTTCTTTTTTTAGCAATGTGTTGAATATTATGCCTATCAATATGAGTAGTTTGTGTTTGTCTCGTACAAGGGTCGGCAGACTTTCTAGTGACAAGAGTCAAATATTAAGTAAACAGAATCTCTAAATTTTCATAGAGCCGCAACGTACATTTTAACTGATGTATACATTTTAATGACGAAAAAAAACGAGATAAAATCAAGATTTTTATTTAAAACTCAAATTCACAATACAGTCGTAGGCTAAATATAATATATGGGAATTATAAGTTTCAGTCGCTCAGTGCTCGACTTATAAAATAAAACAACCTAAATAATTTAATAAAAAAAATATATTTTTTGAGCTTTGTAAAGCTTAATAGTTAGAACGGTAGCCTTGCATCGCTTTGCTGTGTCTAGCAAGTGACGACTTGTTCAATTTGAGGCATGATTGTAAAGATCGTCTGTTAATTTGTTTTTTAACTTATGTATTATTTATACTTATGAATGTTTGTTCGCATAAATAGATTGTAAGAATGGAAAAAGTTAGTTGGTTTATTGTGTCATGTGTTTCAGGCAAACTATTCCATGGATCGAAAATGATTGTAGATGAAAATATAAGCTGGAGTTGAAGAGTCGCAAGTGCCTACGAAAAGAGCCGCTTTAGCTTAGTTGAAAATGCCTACGAAAAGAGCCGCTTTAGCTTAGTTGAAAATGCCTACGAAAAGAGCCGCTTTAGCTTAGTTGAAAATGCCTACGAAAAGAGCCGCTTTAGCTTAGTTGAAAATGCCTACGAAAAGAGCCGTTTAGCTTAGTTTGAAAATAGCAGGAATCTGTCTATTTAATTTGTACAGCAACAATAAACAGGTGTCATTCGTTTGAATTCTTGCACATAAGGGAATTCATGAAAATGAATGTGCTGATAAACTGGCCAAGGAGGCCACTCTTTCCTGAGTTTTCCCCCATCAATTCCATATCCCGATGTATGACAGACTTAATATGGTAAAAAAACGTACGAATTCTGTCTGGACTGCACAATCGATGTATCCAAATAATCATAAGGGTAATCGTCTTAAAGTAATTCAAGGATCTATTTCCCGCACCCCCTGGTTCTCAAAAAGGAAAGTCTTCAAAAAAACAGTATCAAATATTTCTAGAATGAGAATTGGGCATTGCCAGGTAGCCTTTCATTTGCTCAGGTTGAACTTGATAGATTCCCCAATGTGTGAGTGTGGTGCCGAGGAGGAAACCCTTGACCATGTCTTTTTTGTCTGTCCATTGCGGATCACAGGTTTTTTTTACAGTGGTCTCGTCGATGGTAATGTTCAACTCCCGGTTTCATCTTCTTTCCCTTAACTCGCCACGTTTAATCTATATAATAGCAAGTTTTTTTGTATGACAATGGTATTGACTTGTAATATAGTATTTCCTATTCTATAATATTATTGTACTTTTTTCTATAAAACAAAGTTTTTAACTTGATTAATGGTACAAATCACTCTTGAAGGGTGGATTGCCTATTTAAAAGAAGAAGAAAATAGTAAGAATTTTGACGCTACATGTACATCTTAACTTTAAACGCATCTTAACATTAAATGCATCTCAACGTTAAACGCATCTCAACGATAAACGCATCTCAACGTTAAACGCATCTTAATGTTAAATGCATCTCAACGTTAAACGCATATCAATGTTAAAGAACGGACAATGTTTAACATAAATTCGTCAAAGTGTTTTTATTTTTATCGATATTAAATAGCTGTTTTCCTTCCAATGCGATGTTACACTTATTCGGAGGGTGTGTGGGTTTAATTATAACGATAAACAACGCCGGATGAGAACCTTCCCAGGATGTCTAGCGAAGAAGGCCGAAATTACGGGCCGAACGTCACCGTCGTTCGCCATCTCCCCAAATCGGTCTGTAATTACGTCAACAGGTATTAATTGGATACCTACAGACGCAGGTGGACGATTGAGCCGCAGCCAGAGGAGGTGATTGTTATTAAACCGCGAATAAGATGAAGGAAATGATGAATCGGTGTAAATATTTTTCAAACATTACGGCCAGGGGCGCCAGCGAGCAACCTGCCCGAGATGTTAGGGTTGCCACTTATTCTGACTATTATATTAAAAAATTTGTTCACATTACGTCATATCGAGGATACCGAACCAGAAGGGTGCCAGTAATCTTTTAGCATCCATTTTATACGAAGTTAACAGACTATTCTTGTTTTTATTAAAATTATTATTACGAAAAATTATGTATGAAAAGACTTGTGCACAATTTTGTCAAATTTCTAAATTGTGCGTCATGATCATGCTAATTCTTACCGTTTTATGAAACAAATACGAGCTGAATAAAATAGATACATTTACAATTAAATAAACTTATCTGTGGAATCTCAAATTAAGAATCGACAGAAATTTAATATAATACATATCAGTCGAATATTATAATAAAAATAAAATAATGAAATATCGGCTATCTTCACAACAGTAAGTTTCACAAAGTTGGAAAAATTTAGACTCGGAGTTTGGGTTTTGTATATTCTGTACAAGCAGGTATGTATGAAGTTTTAGTAAAACTAAGTAGCCAAATTTTATGCAGTGTATTGTACAAGAGTTACTTATTTGTATATATATATATATATATATATATACGCATATACATATAAGTAACAACATCCCCTTTGCGTGATCTGTAATGGCTGCATTTCCTTAAAATAATAAAATTTAAATTTAGTTCAAGAGCTCTGCGTCCCAGACAATATGAATGATAAACGTTAACTATTAGCTCAGCCTCTACCTAAGCCATAAGAAGAGTAAAATCGATCAGTTATTGCCAGAAGACTAAGTTCAGTGAACGGGCGTTTGAGTAGCAGGCTTGAAAGTGTGAAACTTTTTGCCTTCAGTTATAAGGAAAAGTGAGACTTTATTCAAGAAGGGTAAAAACACAACTTTTTAAAATACTATATTTATAAGTTTACAATTAACAGTTAAGTTACATTTAAAAATGAAAAGTGAACAATTTTTAATTGTAATAGTGGAGGATTTTTTTACACGAAAATAATAACAATTTTTATTTTGAAGTGCAGCATTACATTTTATTATCGTATTATGTATCGATTCTATTTTAAAAAAATATTTTTTTTTAGATATATAATATCTTACCATGTAGCCTCGTAAAATCCGTATAAGACAAAATAACAATAGTTTTCAATAAGCTAAATTAGTTTTTATATATAGATTGCAAAATTTAAAGTAGTTCACACAGTTTTCTTAGAAAACGTGATGATATTACGGAATATCTAGGTTTCGTCCTCAATATTTTATTATTATGTGGCTTTTTCATTTCACAGCCCTGAACCGAACAGGTCATCATCGGGAGAACCTGAGGAGACCGAGCGATTTGCTTTATCTGTCCCTGTCTTATTAACCCCCGCGACCAGCAACTGATAGAGACCGCGATATAGGCGAGGAATGCGTTTTACAACATGGCCGGCATCGAGCTGAGACGCCAGTCTGTTCTGTAAAATAGTTTCATCGCGCTAGCGGGCGGTGTTGTCGTCTGTTGTTCCTGTTTTATTCATTTTTAATACTTTGACAGGCGTTTTCGCCGGATATAAATACTTCTAATAACATTCGATACATCGTAAACACACTTTAAATCTTGTATTATGTGAGACTTGTTAATATCTGTGCGCAGTGTATAGAGTTCTGTTTCGTCTGGGCATTTTAAAAGTAACCATAAAACCGAACAAGTTTGTTGTGGAATGCGGCATGCCGGAGTTTGCCATCTTGCAGGTTCCTTCCGAGCACGGGTAATTTGAAAGAATCCCTGTTAGACCGCCAAAATTATTTCAAAATACAAAGTTATAAACCCTTTACTCGTAGTTTGAATTATCCGCGGTTGCACGCACTCGCTTGTCAGCTGAAATAATTGTTTTCGCTTGTCCAATAGCGCCCCTTTATTTAGTGCGCCGGCTTTTGTTTTAATTTGAAAGTGAGGAATTGTTTGTATTTTCACGAATTTTTGAATAAGAAAGTTAAGAATTTTTATCTATAAAGTTTTGATTCAAGTATTGTTATCAACTGTGCGCGATTGGCCGTCCTAGCATCTTATTTCCGTACAAGTTTGATTCGGATTGCCCGAAGAGGTTTATTATTGTTTTGTTTTGTTGAGAACTTGTCCCTCCCGGGCCGGTCTCTATAAAGCCAAACTGCAGTTTGTGGATGTTTTTGCAGTTTCAACAGGTGAGATGAATATAATTTTATTGTTATGTATTAATAAATTACGTTATCTACTAGTTTCAACAGTATTGTCTTTTGTGATTATCGTATTTCTCTTGCAAAACTAATGTTTATTTACTTTGTACTATTATCTGTTTGTAGCACGTGCGTTTAAAAAGTACGTATCGTACTGTTTCGTAACAAAAAAATAATAATATTAACAAATACGAAGGTGTTATTTTAATGATTTCTATACGCTGTGATTTTAAATGTATCTTTAAATAAATAAAAACATTTTTTTACCATTTATTCTTATTAACTAGCAATTCAAAATACTTTTTAACTTTATATATATATATATAAGATAATTAAAATAACACAAAGAAGATGAAAATAATTGTTTTGGTTTAATTTAAGAAACATTTGTTTTGTAATTCTCGTATTATTAAATTGATGTCACTGCGGTTTGGTACTTTATAATAATAGTTTTCTGGGCACTGGGCGTTGCAGCGGACCGCCCCACAGGCGCCCTTGTGGACGAGAACGAATTCTGTCTCCACTTTCCAAACTTTGTTTGACGCAGAGCAGTGTTTTTCAAACGGTGTGACGCCTAATTTTCTTAAATTTAACTTCAATTTAACATAACAACCAACATTAAGTGATTAATGTTTGGCAGCTTATCTACGCGTATTACGTGTGTTGCAGTCGTTTGTATCACTTTAATTGGCTTTTTATTTTACAATGAACCATTTTTTCTATTTTCTACGTGCATCTCTCGTAATCTAGCGCCGAATTACCACGAACAGCATTGTCAGTAGGGGTTTCATAACGACGTTTTTTTATACCAGTATTTTTCGATAACGTTTTTTCATATACAAAATAGAGATTTGTTAGACATTAATTATAAATAGCATACTGATATATCTAGTATGAATTCATATGAAATACATTTGAACCAAATTATTTAAAATTATATCTGTCGTCATCATGTTTTACTGTGTCAAAATGTCAATAGTTTCAAAAAAATCGATACATTAAAATGGATTATTAAACACCTGAATCTTGTATTATTCGATTGTTACCGATATAGCTATTTCAGCACAGTTTGGAGCATTTGCCGTCTTTGCTTACTAAGGCTTTTTACCGTATAACTCCTAACCATATTAGAAATGGTAAGGGTAAGCTTTATGGGTCATGACTTACAGTATCTATCAAAAGCTGATGGAAAAATGAATAAAAAAATATGTAAATAATTAGACAAAATTCTTCGTTTAAACCACTATTTATAGATAATTCTACATGTTTCGATACCTGCGGTATCTTCTTCAGGAAACAATGTCTACTGAAATTAAAAATACAAGGATAAATAAAACAAAACTATAGAGTGATGAATAAATAAGAACTAATATGAAAACAAATTTAAAAGGTGACTATTTGCAAAGAGGGTTTGGTTATTTATAATATTTAGTGTTAGTGTTAATAGTAAGAATTCAGAACATATGTTAAATTTTTTAAAATATCGCAGACCTATGTTCTGAATAATTACAACTTCACAATAAGAATTAGTTTATTAAGGAGAACACATTTTTATTGTGAAGTTGTAATTATTCAGAGCATAACATTTTTAAAACATCACAGACAAACTTCATAATAAGAATGTGTTCTCCTTAATAAACAAATTTTCATTTTTTATAAGACGTGTTGATACACAATTTATGCAACTAAACAACTAAGCAGACACTTATCGCATATGTGTATGTAAAAGTAAAGTATTTTTGGAAGGCAAATTTGAAAGGTAACTCATAAAATACATCTGAGTAAAATTAAATTTTCCTTTAAAGTACGAATTAAATCGACCTTTTAGTGAGTGCCAAACTTATACGTAATAAGGTTATTTGTTTGTTATCTATTTAAACGACTCTTTTTAAAGTTAAATTTTCCCTATTTTGAACCTACGTGCAGTTTTTTAGAAATAATTTTTAGATAAGTACCTAGCAGGCGCGGTCGCTTCATACATGCTTTGGATGCTCCGTATCCATTCTGTTCTAGAGTCAAAAAGCTTTGGAACTTTCGTTTCTACCCGAAAACAGCACTGCTGCAAATAAATTCGTCCTGTCCTTTAGATACCAGTCATAATACACACGGTGTGTGCGCGGAGCGATTCGAAATACATATACATTCTCAACTTTTTAACATTTATGAATCGCATAAACACATAGATACCATCAACAGCGGATTCTATCATTCGTTCCGTATCCACAAAGCTTGAAAGTGTCCGACCTGTCAAGGTCTTAGAATACTGTATATGTAATCGTTAACAGCATCCAACGTACAAAAAACGACTTTAACGCTTATCGGTATAATGCACAGAATAGCACATTTATTAGAAAGCGAGCGGATTGTTTTGAGAAATTTGTTTGTATGACGCATTTTTGACAATTTGGCTCGAATACTTTAAGTCGAATTATTGAAACATTCAATTCATCATTTAAATAAAAAATGAGTACAGAAAATAACACGAATACTTCGCTAACGTGTTTTAATGCTGTAAACGAAAATAGTGAATTGTGTGAGTATAATTGAATCATTAATGCGTAAAATTTTTGTATCTCGATCGTTTGCAGAAAAAAACACATTCTAGATACTGGAAAACCGACAGCATCCCTTCAACAAAAAGCCACCGACCGCCACTGGTACCCAGGTACCCGAAGTTTCAGTAATAATATGAAGATTCTGAAATATAGATACATCATCCTAGTTTGTAATAGAATAATAAGCCAGACCGTTACATAGTATTTATGTACATACAATAAATAATATTCTGCTATCGGTTTACTCAAAAGGTATTTGAAATTCCGTAAAAAATAAATTAGATGGATTTCAAATAATGGAACGATAGATGTAATCATTTGAAAAAGTGTAACATACGGGTTCGAAAATTTGACGTCAAAAGTACTGTCGCTGTAGCATAGTTGGATAATGCACCTACCCCGCTTTGCAAAGAGATCCAGGTTCGAATCCCGGTAGCGCAACAGCAATATTTTTAGATTAAATATATCATTCAAAATTAATACATTTAGTTAGTATTTAAGTTTACTTTCTTTATTAAATTGGTGGCCTAAAATATGTATCATATTTATTATTTACGCCACTAAGCTCTTCCTAAATGGTTAGTAAAAGCTGAAGTTGACCGGTCGCCGTCCACATTCTTCTAGTCCGGCCTGGATCGGTCCTCTGCACGCACCGGCCGCTGGCGGGTCCCGCCATAATGTAAATAAATACCGAGACTTGAAAAACCGCTGGCGGCTGCAGGAGGTGCGCTCCGTGCACTTTCGGTTGTCGGTTGTCGGGGAGGTGGGGGCTGAGGATTATAAACGGAGAAGTCACTTTGTTTTATTATTTAGAAACTTGGCTGATCATTGTCAATCGCAGTGCGTAATATAGACTGTAGAAAAGAGTCAAAACTAAATAAAACCGTCACATTTTGTAGTTTTAGTCAAAAGTACGAGCTAAATCGCGTTACACTAGAAACTCGTCACTACAGAATTAATCAATTTATGTTGGCCGTACTGCTTTATTATTTTCACATTGTCATAACAGGTGCGCGGATATGGAATAAACGAAATATATGCAATAAGAATATGTTGCGCTCTATCCTCTGCCTCTTGCTGAAATGTCACACAATTCTGAATCATTTAACGCGCATTTGTATCTCTGTACACAATTAAAATAATTTTTTACAATTCATCGCACTGGAGTATTTTATACATAAAATCATTTAAATCACTCGGAATGAAACAAGCGTTGAAATCTTGGAATACGAAAAAGCCACGAATATTTATTCGGCAATTTTAAAGTTTGTTTTTAAAAAGTGAAATGTTTGGACGTGTTCCGGTATCATTGTGGACTATTTTTAACGAACTAATGGAAATACTCTGATCAAAGGAAGGCACCATGTCGGTTCACGCGCAGCTTCAAGTATATCGACGAAGCAAGACAAATAAACTACAGAAATGGATGAGGTACGACTAACGTTGACGACGGTTTAACGCTACGTGTTTAGAAACATTTTTTTAAAAATCAAATCGCAACATCGTTGATTATTTTTTCGATTTCTTTGGGAGATGACGTATAAATTTTCATAAATGTTCTTGATTTTTTAATTATGCAGACCACCAAACTATTGTAAATTTCTTGTAATTTTTACTTTGTATATAATTGTATAAAGTAGTAGCAAAAATGTTTTATATAATACATTTATTTTTATTTTATATTTTGTTAATTTTTACAAATATTTATATTTTTATTGAAAGTATTTGTAGAATCTTTTTATAAATTTTGTTCAATAGGGTCAAGAACAGGGTAAAGAAGTGAAATGGGACGAAGATGATGGGGATCGGATGAGGGATCATATAGGCAGAGGGAGTTTATGGAATGGTTTGGGATGGAAATTAATTTAGAATAAAATTTTGACGATAAATCATGTATGTGTCGTTTGAGTGAGGGTATGTTTGAGTCTATGTGAGTGATTGTTTCTGACAAACCAGGGTGAGTTTTTGATTCTCCCAAGGATGTAGTTTTGTTTGGATTTTAAAATTTTTGTGTTACTTGAACCTTGGATGGGGCTCGCGTATGTGTGTATAGAACGGATGATTGCTTTGTACAAGAGTAATTTGTTGTTTGGGAAAATGAACTGTAGGAATTTAGAGTTTAATCGGTTGTAAAAAGGAATTCGTTATAAAGAATTCTCGCACGTATTCTCTATATAAATATGACTTAATTATAAATAAGTAATTTTTTGTCAGTCTAGAATAATAACTTTTTCAACATGGCCTTGTAAAGAAAGCCGTATCACGTAATGCAGTGGCGTAGCAATAAATTGCCGGGGCCTCAAACAAGTGCGTGTCACAGTTTTACATTGGTGTTCATATTAACTTAACTGCGGCTTAACTTCATTCGCTTCACAATTTTTGTTTGTTAGAATTATTTTAATTAAAGCTTTTAATATCCCCGGGTATTCATGCATTACTGCAATCTTGCTATTATCTGGTAGCACATATTTTTTTCAATATTAACTTTTAAGTTTTTAACCATTTTTTCTTCTTCTTATTGTTAGAGAAAAGCATATAAAGTCGTTCCAATCTCTCTATCAAGATGCAATTTTAGGTATTGGAGACACTAAGGATAAAAAATAGCATACTAACATACTCAAACAAAATTTAATAGCTGGCTGGCATACCGTCGGCATTTAATAGAGATATTAGAATGCCATTTTTTGCTGCTTTTCATCAGGAATAATCAGATTCAAAATTATGAAAGTTGAATATTTTCCTTTTTAGTTTTGCTCTTGCAGGCGGTAACTACGCCACTGACGCAATGTATTTAAAACGTTGTTAATCTTCAATTTGACTAGAATAAAAGATTTTTTTTTTTCAAATGTCGCATAAAGTATATTTAATTCCATTGTGTTTTAGATGAATTTATTTCCAAACAATTAGTAGTGACACAATTATTCTAGATATATTTTTAGTTATTTGTCATATTACGATTTTGCACCTTCTGAGAAAACTGTAGCATGTTAAGATTATTTATTATTTGTTTAAAATACAATAATTTACCAGTGTACGGCGGCTCTATCACCTGCGCGCTCCTGATTTGGAAACGAACAAATAAACATGTCATGTTCGTATAGCTTCCACTTGTAAGGATACACGTTCACGCGTGGGATGTGTATTGTATAATAATTCATGTTTATGTAAATAGTAGACGATGACCGATAATAAACTAATACCGGATTATAAATAAATAAGTGGGCCAGTCATTACGGACGGCTCAATTACACAATCACACTCGAGCAAAATACTACCGAAGTGTGGATAAAAATATCCTGTATTACATTACTCACGAGTTACAGAATGAGACAAGTCCCCCTTTTTTCAAAGGCTGTGTTTGATACCATTATTCTTTATAGAAAGAAAATAATTTGAATTTGAAGTTATTGTTATCGTTATATGTTTTGCAAATAACAGAAAAGTGTAAATTGTAACATTACGTAAAATTTTATTATTTTTTTAATCACAACAATTATAAATTATAATATTCCACTTTCTTAATTCTTAGAGTGTTATTTTTGGTTGTTCTACCTCAACCTGCTTCTTTTATGCCATTATGTCCATCTTCATAAAAGCTTTTTGTTTGTTCTATCTTCACATTGCACTTAAATATGTCTTTGTAAGTTTGTCTATTATGGCGCCTGTACACGAATAAGACTAGGCCTCGTCTCAAAAATCGCGTAGAGCGTTGAGTGAGCTATGAATCTTGCTCATTGTATTTTGCACGCGGAGTAGAATAACGCAATTGATGCATCCCGACTTTTACATACAAATCTCATAAAACGTGAGATTAAAGTAAATCTCATCCGTGTGCATGTACCGTTAGGGTCGTTTATTTATTTATTTGTTTGTATAAACGGTACGCCAGTACCATTGAAAAAAGAAAATAAATTGAATGTATAAAGCAAAACATATATTTATTTTATTTTTATATCATCATTTATGTTACAACGACTTGTTGATAATCCATTTCATTAAAATGAGTAAATAAATCGAGACATTTTTTGACTTTAGTTTAAATTTAAAATAACAAACGCCTGCTATTATAATATAGTACCGTGTTCGGAATATATTATATAGATTTTGACTTGACAATGTAAGAACATAATTAAAGTAGATTGAACTATTATCGTTTTATAATGAAAGCAGACCGAAATTCGGTATTCATTTGGATGTCAAAAAGTGACGTCATGTGCCTTTTATTAAAAAATAAATGTGTTATTTAATTCAAATGTCACTACTTAGTAATTTGGGTGAATTGTGGTCGTCATTATACGCGTGATTTTTTCACTGAAGTTCGTTTTTACGCTGAAAATAGTCAATTCGTCACATGTTGGTTTCGTTAATTTAGCAAGTTTGTGAATAAATAGCAGGTATACATTACGGTTTAAGTGTGGCGACATTTCGGATCATTTGGCCGGCTGCCTAATCCTGTATAATGATATTTTAATAAATGTATGATCCGTTGACTGATTTAGGTTTACTTGTAGATTTCTGTTATATCAATCTATCTTCATTTAAAATCTATTACTCCCTGGTAATTTTACGTGTTTGTTGTCAAACCGCGAGGCTTGTGTCACTCGCTGAGCATTCTTGGCATAACGTTCGTAATTTGTAGATCAAAATCCACAAATTATAAAAACAGCTTTGGATGTACAAGTTTTAAAACAGTAATAAATCGGCTATCCGCTGGGTCTTGTGTATCGCTTAATTGTTTAACATTCTCGGCGTCAACTGTTGTAGTTACGTACCTAAATTGAATGCACATTAGCGTGCAACTGAATAATGATATTTGCAGATGAGTTTATTTATGAAGAGCAGAAGTTCTCGATGAAATAAAATGAACTTTTGTATTTATTTATTCGGCTGTTTCTGCTATATTTTGGCGAGGGAAAAGGTAGAAATAGTCGCCCAAAATCTTCGAATCCACCTTTTCTCTGATTAAATCAGTAACAGAATAGATTTTTTTTCCTTAGATTATAGAGAAAATCTTTGTAAAATTTCATGTTCATTAAAGTGAAAAACGTTGATCTTTAAAGATAATTATTATGAACATGTTCCTATGTAAATTTTCGGAAATTTTGGGCTTTCTACTATTTAAACAATAAAACTAACACTTACTTACAAGTGATCGAAATTCCCTTTCTGAATTATGCGTCAGTTTGTTTACACAAAAAAAAAATCACATATTTCGTAGATTTATTCTGATTGATGTATTCTATTTCTCCATATTCTGATTTCCGTTACGTTTTTATACGTAACTATAATATGATGGGTACAATCAGAACAAAAATGCAGTTCCTACCCGATACAAATATCACTTCGAATATTTTATTTCTAGAACTGGCACATTTTAAATCTGTTTTTTATTTTTGCTTTTTCCTGTGTACTGTTGTATTTTGATTTGCACCACCCACACTTACACAGCCAGCGGCCATTTGTTAAGAGAATCCTGTACATTCTGTTCAAGCCGACAAGATACATAAATAACATAAGTATGTATATATACGAATAATGTTTGCTGAATACAACGGCGCCCAGACTTAAATTGTAAATTAATGGTACGACTTGTGTAACTTGTCACAAGATGAAAATTAGAAGAAAATCTCTTTCTTACTTGTATAGCCCAGTTATTGCAATATTGACATGTTTGTCCTGGGCTACCATTCTCCACCATTTGGTGGCCTTGCGGATTTAATCCCTGGAATGCTGATGCTGCCGCTGTAATTCCACAGAGCTGGACGGCTGTTCTCGTTCTTCTCGGAAGGAATTCTCCATTTGAAACTTATCACCATCCACTTATCTGCCGAAGCTAATTTGTCTCTCGGCCAACGTCTGCCGACTGATTTATAATTGGAAAACGAGGCATTAAATAAACATTTAATAAAATATTAGTCCCGCGGTTGTGACATTTAAATGCTATTTTTTTGTACGCCTTGGATGTTTATTGTATTTAAAAAAAAATTTATTTATGGTATTGAATTGATTTTTGATGTTTACGCGAATTAATTGAATTATTTGATAAATTTCGTCAAAATAAAAATGAAAATAATTGATTATCAGTAAAATCGGACAGTGCCAACCGGATTCATTTGAATTATGTATTGAATTATTTGTGATGTAATCCAATAATAACGGTCTGTAGATTGTATTGATGTAGCATACGTATCTTAGGATAACATTGAAATAAAATCGAGCCATTTTTGTAATATTTTCCAACATAGTAATAATTTAGGATACTCATTATTTGTGGGGGCTATGAATAGAGTCTCCTAGAAGAATCGTTACCGTAAGAATGTTCACCATATTAAGAATTAAGAACCATATTAAAATATTACGATTCATTTAGAATGCAATATGAGATCGTAAACTGGTGACGTAACTCGAGATTCCACCGCTTTTAGATTCCGTGGTCGTGCTGGGGGCGCAGACCCGCTTTAATGAGCCGTTCCTCATTACGGCGGGCCCGGGAATGTACCCAGAGCCAGAGCAGCCCAGACCCTGGCGCATGGGCGGACTGGGTCAGCCGGGCCTATTAATATTCCCCGCAGAGGTAGGAGGCGGGCGGGCGGTACCTGATTCTGATCGCGGAGATACATAATAGGACATCTCTAACACAATGTGTATCGATGCGACTCGCGGATATTTTAATTATTTAATAAATTGTCGACAGTCTAGTTTCAAGAGGTCGGATGGTCACAAATTAAAATAATTATTTCAGATACAGGTGACGACAATACGTGAAAAATATAAACTCGGGTATTTGTTGAGGATTTTGGCAGCAATGTTTAATTTATTTTCTCTACCTGTTTGATATATTTAGACTCCACCGTGTTTCTACTGATGTACGAGTATACAGGGTGGCCCAAAAAAAGTGACATGAGTTATTTTAAAACATAATAGGTATAATTAAATATAATTCTTAAAGCACAATATTTAGCTAATCATAAATCATCAAAACCCCTATATTGCATAATCTACTAGGTTTAAATCTGGTCTGTTCGGTGGCCACATGCCTGGATCGATGAAATTAATATTCTCACGACGAAGAAAGTTGATTGTATTTTTGGCTGTGTGAGATGGAGCTCAGTTCTGCTGTAATGTCTAGCTATACTTCAGGCTTTGTTTTGAAACTCTTCGATCATTTTCCTAGCACTCCACCATTTTCCAAATGGCAAATTTTTGATCAGAATACGGTCTTCTGCAGTGATTTTTGTCATTCTGGGTAATAATTTGAAAAAACCAAATATAAACAACGGGAAAAATAATAATCAAAGATGGCGAAATTGTCATAAAACGTAATATAGGTAAATAGGTAAGTAAGTAAATTAGTAAATTATTTAAGCTATTGTTGATATAGTTAAACTAATTTTAATGTAATTATATCACATTTTACGAAATGTTCTCACTTTTTTTGGGCCACCCTGTACGCTGTAACTTATAACAGGGTGCTTTTCGGTGCTTTAACTATTCGATATAAAAAGAAGAATAATTAAATAATAGAAATAAAAAATAAATATAAGCACAACGTTTATTAAATAATAACAATTAACAATTAGAGGCTGAATTTTTTTTACGTTATGAAAATTGTAAAATTGGATAAAGAATCAAGAATACAATAATTTTTTTGTATTTATGGTCAATAGATAAAAAGAAAGATGAAGGACGAAGAAAACCACTTTCCTGCTTCCAGCTAGGATAGAGACGGAAGCTGCGAATATTTAGACATGCTTTTATTTAAGGATTTGTTTAGTTATGTTCTTGACAGTTCCCTATAAACAATATTTCTTTGTTATTTTTATTTTTCAGATATTGCTTCACGTATACATTCAGTAGAGTCGTTTTGCAGAAATTTTGTTGAACTGTGTGTTACTGCCGATTGTCGTCGGATCAAAATTTCAACTCAGTACCTTCCTATCTAACTGAGGATAAGAGCGAAATCGGATTTACAAACATAATTTATAAACAAACTTTTTTATTTAGTAAAAAATAAAACATACGTAAGTACTAGGTACCGTCAGAAATTAACACGAAAGATATTTGTTTTATCACGAGGTAAGGTGAATCGGGGTAAGTGTGACATGTAAAACATCGACATACTTTGAACTGTTCACAAACTTCATAAAATGATGCTACGACTTTGATAGAACTTTGATACAAGGGTCATTAACCATTTCCTAATTTAAGGTTTTAAAAATCGGAATGTAACCTTTTAGAATAGCTGATATTGAAGCATTTTATGAAAATTGGACGAGTAGATGCACTTACTCCAAATTTGGAATACGAACATCTAGTTGTGTTATTTCTGACAAATTGTTAAAACAATGAAAATGTATTTACTGATCTGCTTAATGACAATATGAATTAGTTATTTTAGTCCTTAATGACGGGTAAAACGTGCCAAGTTTGTGAAGTGCTTTTGAAATTGTTTTTTTTTTTTTTCAATAATGGGAACTGTCTACACATCACTAAAATTTCATTAAAAATATATGGGGTACCATACCAACCACTGAGTAGATGCACTTACCTCGATTCACCTAACATATTTTTAAATTTTTTTTGTTCATATTTGATTCTGTCCCTTCTCGAAACATGATAATCATCAGGAATGTTAGAAGTGATACGATGTGTCCACTGTGTACTCTCCAGTAGATCGGGCCGTCCGGCCTAGCGGCCGAAATATTTCTCGCTAATGATTTCAGGAAATAATAAATCCGGCGAGTCTCCCCGCCATTGCCGCCAGCTAAGATTCAAGACTCGAATTATCGTGGCCATTAACGGAAATCAGAGTTTTAAATAATTGCCTCTCGCGAATGTAGCGGAATACCGAAGCGTCCGTGTGGAATTATTTCCGCTTCCCCATTCCACAGCGGAGAGTTCCACATGTTGACATGTTTCTGCGGCGTATTGTTAACTTCGTCCAGTAATATATACAGTTTATTAATGTACAAAAATTAACATTTAGGTGTAAGTTTAAAGTTTTGGATTTTAATTTTGTCCCAAACGACAATGTTATATTCTAATGTTAATTAATTTGCCCATTAACTTCGCGCACGAATAATGTAAAAATTGACGTGCTTCATTAAATTGTAACAGTGAGAAAACTGATGTTGGTAAAAAGTGAACAATCTTGGCGTACCAATATTTAATAATGTCTCATTAAAAGATTTGGCAAACTCTTGTTCTACTTTATCATTTTCAAGATACTCAAAAGTGCCGGGCGTGCCGAGCAAAGCCGGAAATCGAGTGGACAGTTTAAAAAAAGGATTTTATAGTCGTTATTGTTGTTGTTAAATTATAGTACCTACCTTCTGAATGTGCAATGATATGCGAGCTGTTAAATATCATGTTTATATTAGTATATATTTTGGATCCAATCAGAAGCATCGCTGTCCAACATTCCAACATAACACAATATCAACACTCTTACTACATATATATGTTGAATCTTTATCTTTCTTGAATTAAATAACACCACAACAGCACGAAAAAAGCTGTCTACTTTAACACAGACAGTCTAGCAAAGTAGCCAGGACAATGCTGTATATAAAAAGGTGGAGTCTACTCCATCCCACACAAAAAACTACCCAAGTACAGTATTGTACCCAATTGCAATATAATTGTATCTTATGTTATATTATAATATTTTATATTCACCTCTGTTACAATAAAAAACATGTACGGTCTATAAAGTCTATAAATAAATACCAGTTCAACGATCTACTGTAACAGGTGACTTCTTGCATATGTATATACTTAAGATTAATCCCACATGTCGAGTACGGACACAGCACAAATCTCCTTCCGTAAGTGATCGGCTCATGTCATAAGT
Organism: Eubasilissa regina; assembly: GCA_022840565.1. Classification (NCBI taxonomy): domain Eukaryota; kingdom Metazoa; phylum Arthropoda; class Insecta; order Trichoptera; family Phryganeidae; genus Eubasilissa; species Eubasilissa regina. The sequence continues at coordinate 11,604,348 of JAINEB010000020.1, read as the reverse complement.
CCGGCATCTGATGTAAAGTTAGCCATATTAGGAATTCCCGAATTAGAAATCTCGGAAGGCAATTATTTCAATTATAATATGTCAGGCTGGTGGGCGTAAAAACAGCCGTCAAATAGTGCTCACTCAGGTGCCGGATCATTTCACGCCATACAAGGTAATACAAAGCTCTTCTGTGTTATTCAATTTATTAAGTTTTGGCTGGGATTGCTGTCGATAGATGTCTCGTGACGTTTTTCATAGTTATGGCGAAGTGCTCTGCGTGCCCACGCGCGTGATAGCTCCGAGTAACATTATTGTCTTCTGATGTTGCAGAGTAGGTTGCAATAGGAATCATAGTCTTATTGAATCAGAATAGTGATGGACTATTTTCGAGTCATTTATTGGTGTGGCTATTTAGAAGATTAGTGATTAGCTGATTACCATTTTTTAATATTTTTTAAATAGAAATATGTACACGTAATACGAATCATATTAATATGTTTTCAAACTAAGGTTTTAAGCACTTTTGCTTGAAATAAGACTATCTTGGTGGTCTCCTGGGACGAGGCTCGAACCTCCGATCGGGTCAAATCTAGGCGAGTGTCTCACCACTAGACTAACACGCACTCCTTGCCTGGCAAATCGGATATTCGCATCACAGGAATACACATTATATATTCATAAAAACCGTACCTCTTGATGTGTTTCTTGCTTTTTAATTATAATGTTATGCTAGGAGGCGCCAGGACTTCCGGTCCAAAAGATATTGAATTAGAAATTTGTCGACATTTATATGGTCATTGTAGCTTAATAGGTAAAGCTGTATACAGGCAAAATAAATTTTCGGAATCGAGTCGATAAGTGATTTATTCATCTATATTTTTTTTTATTTTTATTTTTTTTTATTTTTATTTTTTTTATTTATTATCTTAGTTTAATAACCACAATTGAGTTTAAAAAACATCTACCGGTTTCGGAAAACACCTTTTCCTTCTTCAGGATATGTCAAAACTAACTAAAAATATAGCATTGTTTTTCTATTTATCCAGAATCTATTTTTAAATTTTTTTTAAAAAATTTTTAAAAAAAACAACAATTATTTAAAAAGTAAATTTAGTACCTAACTCAAATTGCTGCTCAATACAAATTTAGTCGAATAATTTTTAGGAAAAAATTTTAGAATAGGACTCGTAGTTAAATTTAGTTGGCTGTTTAGAATTTCCTGATTACTTTTACATGCTTTATTTATCTCCAACGATTCCAAATTATTTAATTTGTGACCTACACCATTTATATGCAAAATTGACAATCCCAATTTTTTATCAAAACTATGACTATTTTCTATCAAATGATTAGCAAATTCTGAAAACCCACTATTGTTCAAACATCTCAAATGCTCCTTTACTCTTATATTAAAAATTTCTACCCGTTTTACCAACATAAAATGCAGCACAATCCTTACAACTAAGTTTATAGACGCCAGAATTGTTAAATTTATCATCCTTGTCCTTAGAATTTATGAGTAAATTTCTTATACTATTATTTGTGTAAAATGCTGGTCTAATATCTCGTGGTAGGTGTTTAGATATTTGTTTCGAAAAGTTATTTATGTATAAAATCCTACGCCAATTATCATTATTATCATTATGTTTCATCTGTGATTTATATAAAAACTGATTATTATATTCTTTTAATTTATTTTTTAAAATAGTGTCTATCAAACATGTATTATACTCATTATTAACTGCTATTTTTTTAATTGTATTCAATTCAATATTAAAATTGGATGTTGACATAGGAATATTGACTAAACGATGTATCATGGAGTGGAACCCTGAATGTTTATGTGATAATGGATGATTAGATTCATTGTGTATGATAGTATCTGTAAAAGTTGGTTTTCTAAAAATTTTGAACTCAATTTTATTATTATTTCTAATCAATGTTAGATCCAAAAAATTTAGGGTAGAATTATTTTCCATTTCTAATGTAAATTGTATTTTATTATTAAACGAATTAATTAAATTTAGAAATGTAGTTAGTTGACGTTGTGAACCCGACCAAATACACAATACATCATCCACATACCTTTTCCATAACAACACATTATTTAACAAAGAAGAATCACAATCAAAAATTTTTTTCTCCAAATCATCTACAAAAATATCTGCTATTAGTGGACTTGTGGGTGCTCCCATAGGAAGACCTTCTGTTTGATTATATATTATATTATTGAATTGGAAATAATTTTGGTTCATACAAAGATTTAATAAACGACATAGATCTTTTACCAAATTATTAGGTAAATTAGATGAATTTAGTAAATCAAAAATTAAAATTTTACTTTCATTAATAGGTACATTAGTAAACAAATTAACAATGTCAAAAGAAACAAGTTTAACATTGTTGGGAAGATCCATGTCCTTTAGCATATCCACTAATTGCAACGAATTTTTTATAGTATATTTTGGATTAAAAATATTAAGTCTATTAAAAGTTTTAGTAATAAAAGAACATAATTTAAACGTTGGAGCACTACAATACGAAACCACAGGTCTTATTGGAATATCACTCTTATGAATGAATTTAAATAATTGTTGTTTTTTTTAAAAAAAATTTTAAAAAAATTTAAAAATAGATTCTGGATAAATAGAAAAACAATGCTATATTTTTAGTTAGTTTTGACATATCCTGAAGAAGGAAAAGGTGTTTTCCGAAACCGGTAGATGTTTTTTAAACTCAATTGTGGTTATTAAACTAAGATAATAAATAAAAAAAAATATGAATCTTAACCACCAAGTTAATATTGCTAATTTTAAAAGTATCATCTATATTTGTTTATTTATCACGGAATTATATTCTAAAAAATCTTAACTTCACAAAATGAAATATGATTTCATTAAAATTATTATAATTGTTGCTAAGAGTGCACTTAAGAAATTGTACTATTTATTAATGATATTCTTAAACTAAGGGAGCAAAGATAAACGAATTCAATATAAAATGCGACTCAGCGCTTGAATTTTTCATATTTTTATAGTTTATACCTGTTTATATTTATTTACACAATACGTGACAACAAATTTGATCTGAGATTAAATAAGGCTGATGGAGTTCAATTGAGAGAACCGGGTTCGTGTTCCGGTAGCAGGTTCAACTTCAGTTTATTTAATATTTGTCGTTAATTATTTTTCAATTTCTACTTATAGTGAATGTACACATTTTCCCGCGTTGAATCAGAACTAGTAACGTGACACTGACAGGATGTGTGGTTTTGCGCGACGGCGTCGCTTCGGTCTGCTTCATTTTAACATTCTTAGCCTGATTCGCGATACGTTGGTCATCTAACGTGCGCGTGAACTTCCTCACTCACGAATAGACTTTCGGGTTTAAAGTCAGAGCACCCGAGGCATACGAATTGGCATTTAACACTAGCAGTTTATTTAAGCATCCGTTGGTGTCATCACAGCGCGAGCTATTACGGATACGCAGTGAACACGGAGAAAATCGGTTTATCGTGCGGTATAGTCACACAAATACGTCGGCATATCTTGTATTTCCACCAGATTGTAGCCGATGAAGGCGGTCTTTCATAAGCAGAATCATTCGTTTCCACGATGGCTTATCGAGGCTGCCTTCCGTCTTTATCTATATCTTGTGGCCGTCTGTCTCCACCCCGGTTGGCTACTCGGACTTCTCCTTCCGTCAGACATATTGTGTATCATGTACATATTCTGAATATGATTTTATTGAACCATTAGTAATTTTACAAAATCGAAGTATTTACGAATGGATTTCATTAATCTTTTAGCGTCTACTTTAATTTAATTTAATAGAAAGTCTACTTTAATTTAAAGTAAAATTACTTTAAATTAAAGTAGACTTTCGATATATTAGTTTAGGAAATTTGGGACAACAATTATTATAGGTTTGATCAATTTGTTTGTGTGAGTGCACCGATACTAGCTCTACCCATATTACGAATTCAAGTTTTTATTTTCAGATTCATGTTACCAGAACAATTCAATTAAGTTAAATCTTTTAGTATCCTTTAAATAGTTTAGGTCCAAAATATTTGTAGTTCCTTTGGCCATGTATTATATGTGCTTATGGGGCTTGTACGTTATGTTTATTTGTTCGTGCGGTAATTATATTTTGGGCTGCTTTAAAATGTATTTGTTTGTGTTTATATATGTAATTAACAGTAGTATTAGCATATATTTGTCTTATATCAAAGACATCGAATAAATGTTCCATCACTGTTCTTGAATTCGAGATTTGGGTTTATTGATATTTATTCATCAATCTACCGAGTGACCTTGCCGAGAACGGATGCAATAACTGATCGGGAAGAAGGTTTTGTCAGGTAACCATACTGTTTTTTTTTTACCTTTTCGGGTTTACTTAAATATATCAACTTCACAACAAATAGATGATTTTTTTTTGTATTTATGATTTTTAAACTGTACCAATGGTTGTACATACTCATACTTTTATCAATATTGGAATACGTTTAAAAAAAGGCGCGTTTTATTTATTAAAAAACGAAAATCGATTATTAGTTCGTGTTAGATAACTATAGGAACACACCGGTTATGACTAAGTAGCGCTAGTATTATGGAAAACCAGCCACTTGTAACATACCACCCCTTAAAATGTGTTTCTGGTTCCAATAAAATAAGAACCGAACCCTGGTCTCCCGCAGGCCACGCGGGGATGTAAAATTACACTAAGTACCGAGGTATCGAGGAAGTTGTGAAAGTAGTGGTATACAAATTTTAAGCTCTTTTTAAATACTAGTTTCTTATAAAGTTCAGCAGGGGTAACTTTTTTGAAAAAAAATATTAGTATTAAAATTTGATGTTAAGAATGTATAAATTATGTCTAATGTATTGTTAAGAGAACACATTCTTATTGTGAAGTTGTAATTATTTAGAACATAGGTCTGTGATGTTTTAATATATGAATTGAATATTTAAAATATCACAGACCTATGTTCACTTACAAACAACTTCACAATAAGAATGTGTTCTCCTAATAATATTATAAATTTGTCCAAAAATTTAATAAAAATGAATTGATAATTCTGGCGTCTGCTATCGGATTACTCAAAGGTATTTGAGATTCCGTAAAAATAAGGTATAAAATAGCTCTTACAAATAATGGAACTATGAATGTATTAATATGAAAAAGGTAATATATAGTTTCGAAAATTTGTCGTCAAATGTCGCTGTAGCATAGTTGGATCGTGTACCTTCTCCGGTTTGGAAAGAGATCCAGGTTCAAATCCCGGTGGCACAACAACGATATTTTTCGATAAAATTGATTTTATATGTAAATATTTCTAATTAATACATTTAATTCATAGTCTAATGTGTTGGTTTACATCAAAAATATAAATCAATTACATTCACAAAAAAAATCATATACTTAAGCGATAATTTGACACCACAGTCTACTGCAAAATATTATTGATTTAAAAAAGGTTTTTGAGATATCTGGTGTCGACCCGGCACCGGTAAAGAAATAAAACACAAGTTAAAAAGTAGGTACATAAAAATATCACAATATTTTCTAACACAGTAATGCCAAATTTTACTGGGAATATAAATATTCAAACAAATGATGGTTACTGCGTGCATGCCGAGCACCGCAGCCATATAAGCAATGTAGCGGTCGGTCCGCCGGTCCGGTCTCCAGCCTCCACGTGAAAGTATGACTCACCGATCACAGTAAATAAACAAGTCCTTAAAATGTAACCTGGCTATTGGAGAAAAACGACACAGTGTCCCCTGTAAGGAGGTGTTCATGCACCGTACATATTTTGTAATAATCAAACCTTGTATGGGGCCATACAGACCGCCGATGAAGTTGCAACCGATCGTACCGTGTCTCGAGCGCGCGGAGGTTTCAATGTGAAGCGGTGCAAGTTGATTATATTGTTTTCTTACGTGTAATACAAAAATACGACAGTTGGCCTGGCCTACAATTGATGTGATTTGATGGGACACATCCCGCTGGAGGATATGCGGCGCGGGATAGTACATAGTACACATCCCGCTGGAGGATATGCGGCGCGGGATAGTACATAGTACACATCCCGCTGGAGGATATGCGGCGCGGTATAGTACATAGTACACATCCCGCTGGAGGATATGCGGCGCGGGATAGTACATAGTACACATAGCATATGTCGCCTATTAATCAAAAAATACTGAGAAATTAAAACGGCATCTTTAATATGTTGGCACTTTTTCTATCTTGAATGTTTAGTCAGATGATATGAATGCGATTTATTTTATGTAAATCGGACCATAAACAGCGGAAGTTATTAGCGATTAATTGTTTAAAGAAATAATAGATATCTTAGAGAGACGAAGTCATTTTTTATTATATTTAATGGAAAATATATGGATGTATGGGTAATTACAGGGTTTACAATTTGCCTTCGGTTGGCTTAAGTGATCGCTTTATATAATATAACGCTCACCATTCTCACCCATCAATTTCTATATCTGTCGAATATTTTAAAGTTGTATATATATTAATATGTGGACTCTCTTCGAGTACCACTACACCATCGCCGTCTATGGATTAAATTTAATAATTAATTTCCCTGAAACAGCATATATGTCGCAATGAGAATCTAATTATTATTTTTTTTTTTAAATTATTAAAGCCAAATTCTTTATCTGTAAAATGATTTTAACACATTATACTAGAATACACATTATACTAGCTGAAGACAGGTCGTAAGCGCTGTAATTACCCATACTTCCATATATTTTTCATTAAATATAATAAAAAATAGCTTCGTCTCTATGAGATATCTGTTATTTGTTTAATAACAGTGCCTTCGTAAGTGAAAATCCAGTAATTGTGTGTTCTTGGACATATTCAAATATTGCTGATTAATTGTTTGGCTGTTACATTTGTGGTCACTCCGTCAGACGATCGGCGCAAGCGATAAACGTTTTCAACAGTGTAACGCTGTACCGCGGATGAAGCGCGATTTGTATGTATATAAGTATGATGTCGTTTGCATTACGAGATTTCGTTTCATTTGTCGGTTTTCGATGATTTACTGTAACTGGTGCCTTACCCTATCAAAAATTGTTGTGAATTTAATTAAATGCTTTCTATTCTGGAAGTTTAATACTATTTTGACAAATCTTGTTCTGTTGCATCAAGGGTTAAAGCAATGTTCGTTATATCTCCAAGTACGTACGTACAAGCAATCTCCAACCTTATCAGAGTTTTGTCGAATAAATTTGGGACACAAAGCACACATCGCGAGATAACGGTATTAGTGTGGCCTTGCGTGCGTTGCATCCGTTTTAAATGACTTCGCGACGTTTGTTTGTGACATTTGATCATTAGTAAATTAGTAATTTGACATTCTGGAATCAAATATTATCTGTCCTTTAATACATTGTAAAAATACATATGGATCATCTTTTATTTTTTTAAATATTTTTAAACTAAACCAAAGCGCCGCTCGAATTTGGAAATCAAGATTTTCTTGGACGGTCGCTATCGAGATCGAATTCCTGACCCTCGGTGTCAAAGTCAGTACATACAGCGCCCTCATTAGAGGGACATATTTCTGACATCACGCGACACCAAACTCGGACCTAAATTTAATGGCGTATATTTATATTATTTTTAGGATATCTCTAGAGCTTGGCATTTTTTGGATTCATAAAGTTAGGGTAATTGAAATAACGGATATGTATTTGAAATTTCATTCACTAACTAACCATTTATAATAATAATATATGTGATTCACAGCACAGTGTGTCATATTATAATCGAATAAATATTTCAGCAAAGTTAGACATACATTTGGGTACCCTGCTACACTAGTATTTTACTGTATTAGAGCAGACAGTGCTTTTCCGGTATAGCAGTAAACAAAGTGCAATGTTCAATGTACAAACAAATATATACAAAGAGTTAAACTAGATGTCATTAGATTAGATAAATACATTGTAAAACTTTAAGTAAATGTATTGTTCAGTGTATAAGATATAATATATACGTAAAGAGTAAAGTAAGATGCAATTAATTATCATATAATTACAACGTAAAAATGTATAAAGAGTCGAACAAGATACACTTAGATAGTATATAACAAAAATATATATAAATAGTAAAACAAGATGCAGTTAGATAATTCAATATACTGTTGTAGCAGTTTTAATCTCAAGTTTGGACCTTTGAAAGTTCTTGGGCGTAATTTCTCCCCATTTCGTGGAGCCAGAACTGCACTTTTCGTGAAAAATATGCAAGACTATGGTTGCAATTTTTCACGTTTGCATTTAGACTGTTGTATATTTACGTACATTACGCGTTTATAATTTTTTCATTCAACCGAGTCTATTACCCGTATCACAAAGTAGACAGAGAGTAAACGGAGAATTCTCACCTCATCCGCATTTATACATCTTGTGTATGGTCGTCGAGTGTCGTGTCTTCTAACAGGACCATCCAAGACCTCCGCGGCATTCTCTACTTCTGGTGTCACACTCTTACCATTTCTTCTCATTCATTCATTCGTTTTTACTCTTTGTTGTTTTTTAAAATAATTTTCGATGTTTTCTTTCGACGCTACCATCCAGCCCCGTTGACTTGGTCCGTCAGCGCCGTGCGCCTGAATGTTGAATGGCGGTTCGCAGGAAGGTGGCAGTAGTGGTATAAAGCATTCAGTTGTGGGACGCCGTATATGGTCACGGTCGGACGGGTAGTCGAACACTCTCGGACCGTGGGTTGCAGCGCCGCTCGTGCTGTGGCGCCTGCGCTCGGGCGACGCTAGTCCGCCTGCAGGTACGTGTCTTCACCGTCCAAACCCCACTGCTACACCTCCTGAATGAGACACAATGTAGAGCAAACTTTCTGCACTTGCGTACGGTCAATGAAAGGGAACGTTTATTAAAATATTTTGAATTAAAACTTCTCTGGCGTCGGGAGTAATTTCAATCGTTATTCAAGGCCATCGTCACACGGATTTGAAATGAAAATTTTATCATTTTTGATAATCAAAAATACATTTTAACCTTTCAACTGCCAACTTTATTTGAAATTAAAGACACCACATAGGGTAAGACTAGGCTTTAGGAGTCTTGACGTATCGAAAGCTGTGACCTGTCGTTCACAAATGATTTAAAAATATGACTAATCCCTCAAAATAGTTTAAGTAATATCGGAAGAAAGTCTGATAAGTACCTACTGGATGTTGCATATTGAATATCTCGGCCACTTTAACGTATCAGTGGTAAAAATTTCCAGATATTCCACGATTGTCTTCTCTATTCCTTGTCTTTTCGGTCCTCGAAAAATCCAAAATGGAAAATATGCAGTTCGCAACCCGTCCCGACGGTAGACGCTTTGCGATAATAAAAATATAGAAATCTGCAAAAAATTGAACAGGTCCATCTATTTCGATTCGCTGTATCCATTTTCTTCACATTTGCCTCGCGTTCCTGGTCCGCCTGGCCGCCTGGCCGCCTGCACGGAGAAAACAAGATATTGCGCGTCAGATCGTGAGACAAAGATAAGTGTACCTGTAGTTTGTGATCGTCCGAACATCGCCGGTTGTAAAACCATTTTTTAAAAATAACCTTGCGAAAGGTCGATTACGTGACCGGGTGTGAGCAAAAGTTGAGGCCGCGGTCAGTGGAAATTGTCGCATCGCGCTGTGTGGCCGGTCTTGAAATATTTGCGATTGGAAAGTAAACATGACGCCGGTATGTCGATGGCGTCGCAGTATGTAACCGAGTGGGCCTAATACTTGATATACTTCCCAGTTTGGTGGTTTGAATCTCATGGTTTTAATCCAATCGATTGAATATGCGTAATATCTAGCGGACGCGTGTAGTAGTACTGCAGTAGGAATAAGATGTAGGTAAGGTGAATCGGGGTAAGTGCGACGTATAAATCAATCGACATAAACTTTGAACTGTTCTTAAACTTCATAAGATTACGTTATGAAACTTTGATAGAAGCATCATTAACCATTTCCTAATTTAAGTCTTTAAAAATTGGAATGTTACCTTTTAGGATAGCTGATATTGAAAGTATTTTATAAAAATTGGTAAAAAAGTAGATGCACTTACCCCAAATTTGGGGTAAGTGCATCTACTCGTAGTTGTAGTTGTATTATTTCTGACAATGTCTTTACCGGTCTGCTTAATGACAATATGAATTAGTTATTTTGATCCTTAATGGCTGGTAAAATGTGCTAAGTTCTAAAAAATTCTAGTAAAATTACTTAGATTGGGGAAATACGACATATCATAGTGATTGTTTTTGAAATTAGTTAATTATTTAAAAAAATATATGGAACTGTCTACACATCGCTAATTAAGTTTCCATACAAAAATATATGTGGTACCATACTAACCACTGAGTAGATGCACTTCCCCCACGTAAAATTTATGGGGTAAGTGTATCTAGTCTAATAAATCGTAATACGGGGAAATAATCACAAAACTAATATATACACCACAAACTACATCTCAAAATAAAGGTACTTACCTAATATCAGCGTCCTTGCACACAAGATTATCTAGATATACGAAAGATTGTAAATGCTGATTGAAAAGATTGCACCATCTCTGGACTTTCTCTTCTAATTTTGATTTATAACATTTCTTAATAGATTGCGGCACTGGAATCTAATTTGAAACGTAATTTGGAGACTTAGATGCATTTACCAGGACCCACCTTACGTAATTCTATATTTTGGGAAATAAAGCGATATGAATAATATATTATATATTAAAATCGGAATAAAATGATAATAATGGCGACAAGAATATTACGAGATACATTTTTCATTTTATTTTATTTCGCAGAAAGTTTAGTTAAGTAGACAGCTTATATCAATGTACTGCTGATGCTGATATATATTTTATTATATACCTAATATAATATAGGTCAAAAGTTGATTTTTTCAAATAATGTATATTAGATGAAAATTGTAATTATTAAACACATTATTATTGTGAAGTTGGAACATAGTTCTGTGCTATTTTCATAGGTTAATGCATTTCCCCGGATAGGAAAGGATCCAGGTTCGAATTCCGGTACCAACAAGAATATTTTTTCGTTAAATTGAATTTTACTATTTTTAATTTGTATTAAAAATGTACTTATTTGAAAAAAATTTCATGTGTTGTTTTAAGTATATGAATGATGAATAATATGAAATATCTACTTGGCTATTATTTATATATTTTAATGTTTATTTTATTGTTAGGTTTTATTTACTGATACGAAACTACGATAATAATTTAGTTATGTGCGTTGTGTGTCTACACTGTACATTGAAATAGCGGTAGAAAAGGCGTAGTATACCTATTTCCATTGCTCCAAATGGATATACGGAGAGGAAACTACAAATTTTCTTCAAGTATTTAAACAGTTTTTTGCTAACGATTTAAATGAATAAATCGGAGTTATAAATAATAAAACGATAATAACGAGTCTGCTCGAGTAAGTTGAGAAATATTTCCTAATTTGGATCTGGCCTCGCGAGCGAGGATCCTCAACAGCGCGCACGGTTTCTACTGGGTTTTTTTTTAATATTCCCAAGCTCCACCGTTCTGCAGATGACCCGAAGAAGTCGCGGACCATTGATCATCCGAAAACTTCCGTCCGCCGTGACAGGTTCACGATGCGCGCTCGGGAGTGGAAAAAGTTTCCTAGTAGCTTTAATGTTGTGTGGCCGACTGCCTGCCCGAAACTTGTGTTGTTAAAATACTGTTGAACGTTTCAAAGGTTTCCCATAGATACCTCCTCTTCGAATGAACACGGACAACTCCCAACATCATCAATTATTATTAAATATATTTACAAAACGCTTTTTTTTATCAAGCACTCCAGAACTTTTGAATTAACGAGTCTCGTTCCGAGAGTTCCCTCGCCGAATAATATTTTCTAATTTCGGATGAAATTAATTTTTATGAAAAATAAATATGCACGGCGCGTTCTACGGGTGCTTTCTAGATTTACAGGTTTTAATCACTATCCAGCACGTGTTTTTCAAAATATCAGGCGTAAAACAAAAAAGAGGTTCGTGAATCGTTAATTAACTAAAATGTTTGTCGCATATGTGAAATAAATTAAACGAGTAGAATAAAAAAAAACAAGTTTTTTATTTTTACATATATGATTATGGAGTTCTACAAACTTACCTCGGAAACAGTAATAATAATAATAATATATATATTTTTTTTTGATACATAGTACAGTGTACATACTCTTATAATCGGATAACATTGCAGCAAAGTAAGACATATATTTCGGTACCCTGCCTGCTACGCTAGTATTTTATTGTATTATAGCAGACAGTTTTTTCCGGTATAGTAGTAAACAGGGTATAATATTGAATGTACAAATGTGTATATATATATAAAGAGTAAAATAAGATGCGATTAGATATTATATAAGTACAACGTAAAACTTAAAGTAAATGCAATGTTCAATGTAAATATAAAATGTTTGTATTTTATCAATATCTTTACTCCGCACCTCTGCGAATAATAAAATTATGTACAGTTGGTTAAAAATTGACGACATTTTATTCTTTAAGTCTTTTAGTGTCACGAGATTCAGATAGTCCATACGAAAATTTTCACCTTATTCAGTCACGGTGTTCGGTTAATTTAGTCCAGATTTTGTAGTGAGAAAACCCAAATATTAAGTCAACAGTATCACAACTACATAGACTTATTTTCACTGCAGCTATATCAATTTTAATGACGAAAAATCAAGATTTTTTTATTTGAAACCCAAATTTCCAATACAGTCGTAAATACTAAAAGAATAGAATGTATGGGAGTTATAAGCATCAGTAGCTCAGTGCACTACTTGTGAAATACGAAAACCTAAATAATTAAATACTTATAAAATACTTCTTGGGCTTTGTAAAGTTTACTTGATAGAACGGTGACCTTGCAATCGCTTTTGAAAGCTCTACCATGTCTCGGATGTAACTACTTGTTTTCAATTTCAAGCATGATTTTCTATTTATTTACACCCTGTCCCGATTCGTTTTTAGAGTTGTTTACTCTCGTTTCGATTCGTCATAATTACATATTTTATTACATTCAGTCATTAACATTATCATTATAATACCATCATAGGGTTGGCTCCGGTATCATCGTACCAGAACCATACCTGTACAATTTGACTTGAAACTCATTCAATTCATAAGGCGGCTAGAGATAAGCTATAGAAATCATACACCCCCAAAAGGGAAGGGTAGACGTTACCTTTATGTGTTGCAGTCGCAGAATTCGGTTACAGTCCGGCAAAAATTCACCCTGTCCAGGTCGCAAAAGGTGCGAGGAAGAGCCAGTAGAATGCTCCTTTAGATCTCTCTAGCTATCCAGCAAACCCCAGCGAGAGACCTACACCCTAATAATCCCGGAAATGTCCGAGATTCTTTTCATTTTTTAATAGGTCATCGTTCCGGTCATGACTTATTCCTTCTAATCCCGTAATCATGATTGTAAATTATCGTCAGTTATCGTGCTTAACTTATTTTTTATTTGAATCATTGAGGGGAATGTTTGTTCGAATAAAGAGCCAAAATTTGTGAGAATGGGAAATACTAGTTCTATTATAGTGTCATATGTTTTAGACAAACTATTCAATGTATATGATTGTAGATGAAAATATGAGCTGGAGTTGAAGAGTCGCAAATGCCTATGAAAGGAGTCGCATGCGACTCGCGAGCCGCGGTTTGCCTACCCCTGGTTTATTCAAATATATTTTTTTTATCATACTGAAAAAAAAAACATACTGGTAAGAAGTTGCTTTAGAAGTGGTACACGTTATCAGAGTATCTGACAACTCTAGAAAAATAGTTGAAAATATGCATCTCGAGAGTTATCTATGTAGGTCGCTGTCGTCGCCGGTTGAGCGTCACTAACGCTCTAATCTTCGATATTGTTTTCTATAATATAATATATTCTATAAAATTTGTCATATTATTTCAATTATTTATTTATCGAACCGATGACTAGTCCCGACGACGGACGCAGCCGTCCAAATTGATCATCATTTCTTGGAAAACTCCGCCCAGAAGATTCGGGAAATATTTTAAGGATCAGCTCGAACTTAGTTTTAAATAAATCACCCACCGCCGGAAACGCGGTGTGTACTGAAACAAATCGCATTGTTGAATGTTCTTTGATGGATCTAATGACACACACCGAGACTGAACGATCGGCTGACCGACCCATTTATTGTTTAGTAAGGTTTCCCAGCTAATGGATGCGCCCAATCGGTGGTACCCGACCGCCGACTCGGGACCTGGGTTGATGGGCCATGACCGTCTGCACGTGAAACACGCTCGCTCTCAATCTAGGAATAAAATAGAACCACTTCATAAATGGGTCTGAAATCCGCTACGAGCAGTGGTGTAGTGCTAAATAAAAAAGTACCAGGGTGGTATTCGTTTTTAACCCCAACACACACAGAATATGTTTAAGGTTAAAAGAAATGATTTTAGTCGGCAATTAATTAGCTAATGCTAAAATTATGTATATGTAAAAAAAAAACTATCGAGCCATAACATGTAAATTTAGGAATAACTGTTCATTTAAGATAAGTTCACATATTTCATCTGTCTTCGAGTGCATATGGTCAATGTCGAAAGAATGGGATACCGCTGTGTGCCTAGATAATTCGATTCTTATCAAAAAATTCTATAAATTTTATCGTACTGACTTTCACGTTTTGAAAATGTTCCGGTCCTATATATTCTTTTGCATTCTCGTAATATCTGTCCGCTGCATACTTGGTGTACAGAATTCTACACGAAATATTTTTTAAATATGCGTACTTGAAAAGTATGTCCCGTGTCGCGCTTTAAGTTTTCCTACTGAAAGCTATTTGCACCACTAAAAGAGGTTTTAGAGGAGCAAAAACCATTGCTAATGTCACCGGAAAAACCATTACTATTAAACGGGCGATCATAGTTTTAAATACTAAATTAATGTATTAATTATAAATATATACGTATAAAATCCATTTTATCGAAAAATATTGTTTTTGCGTCACCGGGATACGAACCTGGATCTCTATTTCCAATCCGGGGAAGTACACTACCAATTGTGTTATAACGCTAGTATTTTTCTTGACAAATTTTCGAACCTATATGTTACATTTTTCAAATTAATACACCTGTCGTTCCATTATTTGAAAGCCATCTACATTATTTTTACAGAATCTCAAATACCTTTGAGTAAACCGACTGCAGACGCCAGAATTATCAATTCATTTTTATGAAATTTTGGACTCATTGATACAACATATATTATTAAGGAGAACACATTCTTATTGTGAAGTTGTAATTATTCAGAACAGACGGTCTGTGATATTTATCAAATATAATAAAATATCACAGACCTCTATGTTATGAATAATTACAACTTCACAATAAGAATGTGTTTTCCTTAATAGATTACAGTTTTCTGTTTATGAAATTAAATTTATCCATTTATTCCTTACTAAATCTTTTTTGATTTAAATATGGTAAGAATGCAATCGCTAAAGCTAGGTTCGTCAGTTTGTACACTGTATGCATGTATATCCATCTGATTTCGTCAAAGTCGAGTTTTTGTCTAAAACTTTGTTCCATTTCATAATCCATTTGATTCGAATCGAGCATGTTACTATTTTGTTTTACTCTGTGTCAAATATCCGTTTATACTACAATTTAGACATGGCAACTGGTGTAGTACGCGTATATAATGTTGTTACAACTTTCAATTGTTCATTATAGTGTAGGGTGAGCCGAAATATAAAACTCCACCTCCGGTCCATTGAGTACTTCGAGCCGACTTCACTTCCGACCTCGCATCGAATACTGCTCCATTATGCGGGGACCACACGAGTGGTATTTATGGCCGATACTGCCACGTGGAGGAGACGTGTTTCAAATGGAAATTAAAAGGTGCTTTAAGGGATTATTTTGTATGTGTAATTTTAGTCGAACCTTACTGATAAGCAAACCTTTCTCCTTAGTAAAAAATAAATAGACAGATCGTATTATCGAGTTATGAGCATTTTTAAAGAACTGGTACAGTGTTCCCTCTAAGGTGTTCGTGTGTACGCGCGTACGCGATTTGGCATCATAGCGCGCACGAAAAAATATAGTGCGTCCGCGATTTTTAACAAGACTTCTTCTTCATGCGCCGCCTTGTACCATGATGATTTATATAAGATAACCAAGATTTTGGATATCTTATATAAATCAACATATTTTAAAATAAATAAATAAATTTGAATGCCTAAAAAAAGTGAGATAAAATCAAGATTTCTATTTTTAAACTCAAATTCACAATACAGTCGTGGCTACTTACAACAAGATAATATATGGGATTTATTAGCTTTAGTAGCGCGGTGCTCTACGTATAAAACAAGAAAACACTAATACAACGCTTTTGGGCTTTGTTAAGCTTACTAGTTACTAGAACGGTGACTTTGCATAGCTTTTGAAAACTTTGCTATGGCTGGAAAGTAACTACTTGTTCAATTTTAGACATGATTGTAAATTATCGTGAGTTAATTTGCTTTTAAACTTCTTTTTTATTTCATTCAGTCAGTATATACTGAGGTCATCGAACTCTCATATGTGGAATGTATTATAAAATACTTAACCTTTTGAATGCGAATTTTGAAAAATAAAAAAATAAAATGTTGATAATTCGCCAGGCAAAAGGAAAATCGACAAATTATCAAGAATATTTTTCGTTCTAAATTACTTGATTTACCTATTCTTGGAGTTAGGACAACTAGCTACGAGACACTCTGTATATATATGTATATGCAGGGTGTAATAGACCTAGTCCACACTATTTTATGGGCAGAATCCTGACTAAATTACGAGTCGAATATATTCAAGGAGTATGTGCAAATTCTACACTGTTACGGAAAATATTATCGTATGAAATTTTTACGAAATTATGTTAAGCTTGAAGTCTACGTATTCAAAATAAATATTTGCGAAATTGTTCATTCAATTATTAATTTATATCTTTGCTTCAGGCCCTAAATTATCTAACAAAAAATAGTCTAGCCGATAGAAATTCGATGACCTTTAATTTTTTATATTCAATATATAATTTGGAATCTATAAAATATTTCTATCAATCGAAATAATCGCATCATTACGATTTTTTTTCAAATTTTATTATCGCTGACATGGTTGAAATTAGGCACAAGATAATACGAGCTGGAGTTGAAGAATCACAAATGGCTATGAAAAGAGCCGCATGCTGCAAATAAATTATTTACTTGCCACGTGTGACAGTTTTTTTAATTACGAAAGTTATCTGGCCCTTCGTTCCTATAAAATGATCGCCTATCGCGCGCACGGCCGGGTATCCGAAGGTTCTCCTCCCACGGAGCGGCACACCCACGCGGACTGCAAATTTACTTTCATTATTTTAAAATTTCATCAATTACAAGTTCTTAACACGTTCGCCGCGAGTTCACTTACTGTCGTTTGGATTTGATAAAAAATAATATTGGGTTTGTCTAATAAGTCCGCTATTTTGCTAAATGGTATTTTGTGATTATTCAACAAAAGCGACCCGATCGCCGGGGCCACGTGATTCTACAATATGACAGCGCTCGACCTCATACGGCTCAATTCGTCAAAGTAGTCATCCAGGAATTCAACTGAGAAATTCTGCCTCATGCATCCGACGTCCTTCCGTCAGATTATCACCCTTTTCGGTCGCTCTCCAATCAAATGCGTTGCGTTACATTCGAAAACGACAGCGACCTCAGAAATTTGCTCGACAACTATTTCGGTACCAGACCAGCCGATTTTTATACTAAAGTCATCTACAAATTGGTTGAAAGATATATAAATGTTGTAATATTTGTTAAAAAAATTAATTTTATAATAAATAATTGAACATAACCGTAAAGACTTATCAGACAACCTAATATTATTTGGCTAATGAACGGATTGATATTTTTTTTGTGACCAAAATAAATGTATTAATGATCTTATTAAACACAAAATCATCACCAGTATTGACTTTACAACCGACAACCTAACTTTTGCGCCGTTTCTCTTCAGTTTTAAATTTCTAAGGCAGATACGAATATGTATCTTTTTGAGGATATTGTCGCTCTGATCTGTTGATCAGGTGTACATCGGTGACTTCAGCGTTTGCTGTTCGGTCGTTCTCTCCACGGCCCAACCACCGAAGTCTTCCTATTTTTATAAACTTGGAGAAGCATATTGTAGTGCGCGGTGCTGTAGCGCCTACGCCAAAATCCATTTTCTAAAACCGGCTCAGACAGTCAAAATTTTCATTTCAAAAACATTCAACGCACGCTCGTTCTTCGTAATCAGTGGCTATGTTTCAGACGCGCAGTACGTAGTACCCACTTGTCTAATAATCATTTTTGTATACTAAGATTTTGATTTTTTTGGACAGCAGTTGTGATTTTACTTGATTTTGGAAATAAGATGAAAAAACAGCCATACGTCTCAAAATAATTTTGCTTTAAAAAATGTTATTTAGGAAGTAACGCTATTACGATAATAATAATAATAAAATGAAAACGTGATCACTAAAACAACTTAGTCAAGATTATTATAAGCATATTTTTGATCGAGATATTTATATATTTTGAACAGAAACAGACTAGACGTTTCCTGCGCGTACGAGACAGCACGCTGATGATATTTTCGCCTTCCTTTCAAGTTGTATTTTTTTCATCGTTTCCAAAGTGTTGTTTTAATGCCCACTGATCGATGATATATGGAGTAAGCGTGGCTAAGCCTAATGAGCCCTTTGGCTTTCGTCAACACGCCTACGCGGGCCGCCCGCGTCACACGTGCCGGCACCGCGTACCGACGCGCAAGCTACAGCGACATCTGCATCCGAAATGAATACCGATGCACACAAATGTATCCAAGGTCCGAGTGGTTCTCCTATATTTACCTGGTGGGCTCTTATGTCCGTACCGTGTGGTTCTAATACCAAAACGCAACATTATTAATGTGATAATTCTTAGATTACCACCAGATTCCCTCGGGGTTCTATCCTCTCTTTACTGTCTAATTACTTGGGTCCCAATTCCTTGTAAGTTAAACTCGGTCTTTTCAGGTAACGATATTATATTACACATACAACACATTCTTATTGTGAAATTATAATTATTCAGAACATAGATCTGTGATGTTTTAAATACTAATTAAATGTATTAATTATAAAGATATACAAATAAAATCGAAAAATATTGTTGTTCCGCTATTGTGAAAACAAAGTAGATGGTTTTCAAATAATGGAACGATAGATATATTAATTTGAAAAGTGTAACATATAGGTTCGAAAATTTGTCGTCAAAAATACTGTCGCTGTAGCATAGTTGGTAATGCACCTTCCCCGGATTGGAAAAGAGATCCCGGTAGTGCAACAACAATATTTTTGGATAAAATTGATTTTATATGTATATCTTTATAATTAGTACTTAAAACAATAATAAACGTTTATACAGTAAATATAAATTATACATTCAGAGATAGACCAGTTATTCATATTCAGAAGAAGCTGTGATGGATGAGAGCTGTTCCCCCAGAGGCGGCCTCTTATAAGGATTGTCCCCCACCACTCATCTACTCACTTTCATGACACATACAAACACACACACACATATTTACAAAGTGACAGTTCTCACAGTTAATAAGTAATACTGTTTTACAGATGAATAATTTCTTATCCGATCAATATAAATGTGTCATTATAAACGTAAATATGTTATTGGCGTGATTGTTGATCTTGTGATTAAAATACTCTTCTAATGATCCAGTGGTCAGGGATTCGAGCCTCATTCCAGAAGACCATCAAGTTAGTCTTATTTTCATAGCACAAACTTAGTTTAAAAATATTGACATGACACGTATTCCGTATGCACATTTTTTTTTTTTAATAAATTTTTGATTTATAAAAAATAACAGATTTTTATTGTGAAGTTGCAATTTTCAAAATTGTCGACTTATTCCGATACTTTTTCGATTTTTTAATAAACTGAGTCAATTCCTACTGAGTAATTAATTTTTCTATTATTCTTCAAACTTACTATAATATTTTTTATCCGGTAATATATTTTTTTATCAGTAAAAAACAAATATAATTGAGTTCTCGTTTTTGTTTTGTATATTTTGATTTGTTAATCAAGAAATTCCGGTATGTGCATACATATTTCTAAAAATAATAAAGTTATCAAAAAAAATACCACTGCACTTACGAGAATTATTTAAATATGACGACGCCATGCCTAGAAATCCTTATTCCAGAGTTCTTAATACACTATATCGGAAATTCCAATGAAGTATTTTTTATTGACTATCTATTATTATACTTATTGGCTATTGACGTATCTGTGATTCCATAATACTATGTCATAAATATGTATGCTCCCGCACGCGGGCGGAGACAGTCTGACGTAAATCTAATTATTCGCCTATTTGGCATTCATGTCCAGATAAGTCGTGTTGACAAGTTATACCTGAATAAGGGCACACATATGGACCTCACCGAGTCGATATAATACAATATGGACACTGAATACTATCGATATAATACAATATGGACACTAGAAAACTAAAAGCACCTGATGACGCCCCCGCTAGAGAATAGATCCGCCTGCCTAATTCTCCACCTTTTCAAGCAGGTGAATGACATTATGGATACAATTGAAAAAAATGTTTACTCGTTGGAATCTCCGTTCTATGAGTATCAACAAATGTATGATCAGCAAAAGGTTTAAAAGAGATATAGGTTTTTCCTATACGTAAGTTATTATTAGATTAGCAATATTTGAATGTGTCTAAGAACACACAACTACTGGATTTTTACCTACAAAAACACTGTTATTAAACAAATATCAGATAACGTATAGACATAAAACTATTTTTTATTATATTTAATGGAAAATATATGGAAGTATGGGGTAATTACGGGGCTTACGACCTGTCTTCGGCTGGCTCAAGTGATCCCTTTATATATATATATATATATATATATATATATATATCAATTTGGTCCTAGATGGCGATGGTGTAGTGGTACTCAAAGCTAGTCCACATACTAACATATATACAACTTTAAAAATTTTATAAATATGGAGATTGAGGGGTGAGAATTTGTGAGCGTTATATAAATATATAAAGTGATCATTTAAGCCAGCCGAAGACAAGTCGTAAGCCCTGTATTTACCCCATACTTCTACATATTTTCCATTAAATATAATAAAAAATAGCTTTGCCTTTATGAGATATCTGATATTTGTTTATTATTAGATTAGTTGACTAACAAACCTACAGTAGTAAAATGAGTATATTATATTTGGATATATGAGTATGATTGAGTGATATATAACCAATAATATATAATATTAAGCTTTTTTATTTAATTACAATAGAACCTCTATTACCCGAACCCCGGTATTCCGCAAATTTGAAATATTTTGTATGTATATATAATATTATAGTAACATTGTCAATAAAGTCTTTTTAATTACATCACAAATAACTATTATGTACAATATATAACAGCCGCGGCTGTTCGTGTTATCTGAATCCTGGTTCTACCGTATTATCAATTCCATGAGAGTAAATAAAATCAATTACAGTTAAACTTCGATATAGGGTGAGTCTGGGTAAATGGGACATATGTTGTAAATCATCTGCACAAACCTTTAACTGTTCTCAAATTTCATAAGATTATGCTATGCCTTTGAAACTTTGATTGAAGGATCATTAAGGATTTTCTAATTTAAGTCCTTAAAAATCGGAATGCGGATATTTATAGCATTTTATAAAAATTGGACTAGTAGATGCACGTACCCCAAATTTGGGGTAATGGCTTCTGCTTGTATTATTACTGACTAATTGTTAATTAAAATAATGAAAATGTCATTACGGATTAATTCGGTCTACTGGATGTCCATTAAAGTCGAAAGTTAGTTATATAATAAAGTAGGTTTTCCGAAATGCAGTGGAAATGAGATCACTTAGGCGTATTTGTGGCAAATCTATTTATGACAGAGTAAAGAATGAAGAAATAAGAAAAGAATGTAAAGCTGATGTTAGTATAGTGAGTAAGATTAAGAAAGGATCACTTAGGTAGTTTGGTCATATGGAAAGGATGAATGAGGAGAGAATGGTAAGAAAGATATATGACGCAAGTGTTGATGGAACCAGAAATAGAGGAGGTCCGCGGAAGACTTGGCACGACCAGGTAAACCAGATAATGGAGGATGGTTCTGTTAGAAGCCTCAACAATCGGCGAGCTTGTATGACAAGATGTATGAATGTGGATGAGGCGAGAATTGTATGTCAGGACAGAAGAGTGTGGCGCTCTATCCTCTCTGCCTACCCCCACGGGGAAACGGCGTGATGGTAAGTAAGTAAGTAAGTAAGGTTTTCCGAATGCATACGTTAAAACATTGACAGTGAGTTAGTAAGTGAAAATATTTCAGTTTGTGTAATTAAAATTTAGTAAGTATGTATGAAAAGTTTGAAAGAAAAGTTTTATATGTGTATTATTGCTCATGTACTCACTGATGCTGTATAATCACGTGCTATTCGTGCATACATCGAAGCAGTAACTCTTGGATTTAAATATATGTAGGCTGTTGGAGATATGTAATATTTATTTATGTCGGCGAAATTCCTAGTGTTTTTTCCAACATATGGCTAAAAGTTGTTAAAAACAACATTGAATAAATATCATAAATAAGCAAACCTTGGTTAGAACCATTTAAAATTAACAAGGTGTTAATTTTCATTTTCATATATGACATTCAGATTGGGAATTTTGTGTGTTAAACCGATGTCTGCAAGATTGAGGGTTTACTGTACGATCTTGCGCAAGTGAGCAATCATTGTAAGAATGCTTTAATACATTTTCTAAATAATGAGAGAAGAATATTTTTTTGTTCTATTATTTGAAACAAGAGAACAATGAATGAGCGGGCAACTCAATTTACACTTTAAAACTCACAATGAACCGAGGCAAACAGCCAAGAAAAAATGTACTGAAGAATACGCATGGAGTGATAATATTGTAATTTCATCATTTTAGTATTGCTTAGCTTCCCACGCGACGACGCTGGTGAGTAACGAGTATTTGTTAGACAAATTGCATTGACCACGCGCTCATTCATTAGCGATGGCACTACTTCCGATCGGCGGACCGCGCGGGGGCGGTTCTTCGCGTCCCGAACAATGGAGATCCGCATGGACGCAGAGCGCGCCTTGAATGGCTCTTGTTCTATATATTCATCACGAGTGATAATAATTAACTTTGCTTCTTGCAATACGCCAGCTGTGAGCTGCCACCCACAGGTTCTATTCATTTTATTATATACCTTTAAAACAGTGTTTTTCAATCTTTTTAGTAAAGCTCACTCGATCTTATCACGCCGAGCATCGACATTATATTGATTGGACATGACGCTTCGTCACTTTGCCAACTCTGATGTAACGATGTATTAAATCACACTCGACTCAAATTGAGATTAAAAAATATATTTTAATATTAGAAAATATAATACATTTTAAAAATATTCAGTAGGCTATATATATATTTCTTTTAAATTTTTTTTCTTCTTTATGAGAGTAAGACTCTTTTGCATAAATAAGGAGTATAAACGAGAATTTATGTTTCAGTTAGTCTGTGTATATATTTTTTTTTTACTTCTGATACACATTTATCACTGTATCAGTCTGTAATTTTTCTAATTGTGATGGGGAGATTGTTAAAAAATTTGATGCCTTGATAAATATTGTAATTTTGGGTTGCGGTATATATATGCGGTATAGTTTTGAAATGTCAATTTGGTCTCTAAATCTTGTAGATCGGAATTCGCTTCTAATATTTAATTGATTATTAATTTTGAAAATTAGGATTATTGAATTTTTTTTGTATTTTATTTTTGGCACTTTGAAATCCGTGAAGTGTTGTATACTTGGATAGTCTTTTTTATTTTTTTAGAATTTTTATTATTATTATTTGAGTGATTTCTAATTGTGATATTGAAGTTATATGCTCCTCCTCATCCAATAATACCGTATTGCTAATGTGACTTATATGCTCCTCCCCATCCAATAATACCATATTGCAAATGTGACTACATTTGTAATTTTAATATTATTTTGAGTGTTATCTTTCTGTTGCATAGCAAATCGTAGAAAGTATTTTTTATAATTGATAGTAGGTTATCATCTGTCCACTTTTTTATGGTATTAACATCCTCATTTGCAGATATATTAGCGTCGTTTTTTCATTAATTATTAGTACTGTATTTTCTGCATAAGATATTATTTTACCATGTAATTTAAGTTTAAATATATCATTAGAGTATAAAATAAATAACAATGGTCCAAGTACTGTGCCTTGTGGTATGCCAAAGAGCATATATGTGACATTAAAGATTTGATACCATTATTTTTCAAAATATGCGTGCGAGCTTTTTCTTCTCAACTAAGGATACAAATCCGTTGATCGAACCAGTAATAGGAGCTCCGTCGGTACATATTTCGATGCAATTCGCTCTATGATAAATCAAAGGATTTTAAATATGTCTAAAACTTTGAATACGTTTTCAACTTTTGTTGTCACAGGTTGTTAAAGAAGTTGTGTTCCTAATACCTATATACATCCCTTCCAACCTTCCGACACATACTTGGATCTACCTACTTGTCCATTAATCCGTGAATCAGTGTTAATTTGGTCGCCGTACAGTAAGCATTACATTCTGTACCTTTTTCGAATATGCGCCGGTCATCTACCTACATCGCGAGATACTGTGCCAAGTGGCTGACGGTGTCTTCTACAACTATTTCCGAGCGTCTCAAAAGTGACTCCCAGCATCCGCCGAGGGATCCTTCAATTGCTGAGCGTGGAAAGAGAAAAGGGACTACAAAAGGTCCGTGGTAGTACTCAGAGTACAGTGTCATCCTGTTTCTTCCTCCATATTTTCTTTCATACAGTCCACTGTGATAATCTCTAACACAGGTAGCTCTTTGTAACATAAAAGTTTTCAGCAATGTCGTCATCAACCAAAAGTTTATTTATTTATTTATATATTTATTTGTAACTATATAATACATATAAAAATTTGTTTGGACTGTGCCTTATCTCTACTTATATCAGTAATACCGATAGTTGCACCTCAAGTTAGAAGGTTTGGTGTTATGATATTACGCTCTTTAAAGGTAAACTTTAGAAAATTTGACGGTACACCCTTTGAAAAACAATATTTTAAAACAATTTTTGGCAACTTATTCGGTCAGGCGGTAAGATGCTCGTTCAGTGATTAAGCGTCTGATAATCGTTTCGGAAGACTAGTGAGGTAGTCGTGCTAGTTTTATAGCGCACGTGCTTAGCTTAGTTTACAGCAAGAATATTAAAATGTGTACGCCATGTACACTAGAATATAACATGTCTTTTTGGAAAAAAAAAAACATATGTAGATACTCACAGGAGAATAATGACCTGAACCTTTGCCAACACGTAAATCATTTGCTCGAAGTGTGGAACACTTTACCGCATGTCGATAGATATTATTTTCCTTTTAATTTAATTATTACAAATAAACATAATCATTTTTAAAAATTATATTTATGTGGAACACAGAGCATATAGAAAATAAAAAAACAAAAAAATGTTAAACGTCAAAATAAATATTTTTTAAATTTGCAAAATCAACTTTGTGGTTAAAATATATTTTTTAGATTGTTAACTTTGTTTTATTAATCACTTAATGAATTAAATACATCTACCGGTTTCGAAAAATATCGTTGTCTTCTTTGGGATGTTTATCAACTAATCAAAAACACGTGTTATATTGTTTCTTTAACAGAATCTATTTTTAAAAATATTTATGTTTTAAACAACAATAATTATTTTCAAATAAATTTTGTACCTAACTAAAATTGTTACTCGATGATACAAAATTGTTAGAAAAAATTTTAGAATGGGACTAGTGATTAAATTTAAAATTTAAGTTAGGTGCTAAATTTATTTTTAAATAAATATTGTTTAACATATGTTTTTGATTAGTTGACGACATCCTGGAGAAGAAAATGATATCTTTCGAAACCGGTGGATGTATTTAATTCATTAAGTGGTTAATAAAACAAAGTCAACAATCTAAAAATGTCAAAATAAGTATTTTAATAATTGAGATTAATTATTTTAATAATTTAAATTAAATATATTATAGTTCCAAATGATTACAGTGGTGATCAGCCCCTGCGGACCGCAGTCACTGCGGGAGTTTTGTGTTTTTAAACACAAAGATTAGTAATGTATGTGTTCAAGCCGCGTACGTTATCAGGCGCGAGAGAAGAAATCGAAGGCTCAGGTGGAATATGAAAATTCGTTTTAATTCTTACTCTGCAGTTTGGATCGCCCACGTTAGCGCCTATTTACACGGTATAATTTCGTCGGTAGCGAAGAATGCAATCGCACCATTTAAAATGTATATTCATCCCATTTATTATCGGTTTGTCACAGTGGTAATATTTTCGACACCGTGACCGAACGCTAAGTAATTAGGCTCCATTAATTTATTATTGCAAAGGTATTTATATTATTATTATTATTTGTCAGGTGTACCTTTCTCGACTCGATTGTGAGATCGATATCTCGCAGATACGAGTGTTTGGGTGGTTTTTTTTTTTACACATTTTTTTGTGCGAGCAAGATTCCATCGCTCTTGTTCCGAAGGCTGATTAGATTTGTGAGAGAGGTGTGTGGAATTTAACAAATTACATAACTCGTTTACATCGTGCTGTTTCATTTAGTCACCTCCGAGTCAGAGTCCATTGCTCTCCGGCCCGGGCTCGATGGGAACCGATCATTCCCATCATAGTTCTTCAACTGATCGCACTAAAAATTATGCCGGATGATGTATGATACACCTGTGCGAAATCTAACAATGCTGTGTTAAAAAAAAGTGCCCTCGGCAAGTTTTTACAGTGGGTGGATTCAATAATAATACCTGACATTTGAACGTACGTAAAAGAATCTCAATTATTCAATTAATCAAAGAAAATAATATTGTAAAACTTGAAACGAGTACACCATTATGATTTTAAATAATTTTTAAAATCCAAAAATGTCACACGAAAACACTACCAACAAAATTAATAGCCTCCCTACAGAAATTAAAGAGATAAAGGATATAAAAGAACTAAAAAAGAAATTAAATAAACACTTCGGAAGCACACAATTAGATAATAAATAATATTATAGATTACAAATATAAAACTTCTAAATATGAATTAAATATATTAATTAGATAGATACGTATACATACAAAATCAATTTAATCGAAAAATATTGCTGTTGCCCCACCGGGATTCGAACCTGGATCTCTTTCCAAACCGGGGAAGGTGCATTATCCAACTATACGCAACAACAATATTTATTGACAAAATTGATTTTATATGTATATCTTTCTAATTCATATATTTAATTAATATTTAAAATATCACAGACCTATGTTCTGAATAATTACAACTTCACAATAAAAATGTGTTCTCCTAATAGAACTTCTATTAAATTACTACGGTGTAAGTCCCTCTCCGAGCACAAGAGCTAGTCTCTTTTTTGGAGAGGTACAGCGATTCACAAAAATATGTGTATTATATAAATATATAGTAATTTATACATTAAATAAAATAAAACATATTTATTATATTTGAACAGTTAATTAAACCAAATCATCGAACATTAAAGCATTTAATAATGTTTTAATGCCGGCGGTTTAAAGTTTTTAAAAATATTGTCGAGCGAAAAGCAAATTAGGCAGTGATTTTAATTTTAAAAAATTAATTCGTTTATGAATTAAGCTTCGTAACGTATAATAAAACATAACCGCTTGACGTTTCGAATGCAGGTTACGTGATTAGTTTTATTTCGATCTCGGTTCAATTATGTATTATGTACGTTTAATCATAGATTGACTCAGGAAACTTGCGCTACAACTCGAAAAGGGTGAATATAGACCGACTGTTTTGAGTTTAAAATGTTTAATCATTTTTGAATGACTGTAATCAGTAAAAAGTCGTTCAAATATATCCGTATTATGGATATTTAATAAAATGTAGAATGAGAAATGTACGTTTTTAGCTCCGAAACTATACAATCACTTAACGCTATTTGAAAATCGTTCACTAATAATAAATAATTCGTATATGGACTCAATATATAATTCAATTGAGTAGAGATCAGTCGTAAGCAACGCTCTCTAATATTCCTAATTAAATTCAACACAAATGATCCACTTTTAGATTTTAAACTTATACATTCGTGTATTTACAAATAATTTAATAAAATTATATTATCTAAAACGGCACGAAAGAATTCTGGCTACTTTAACATAGACAAAAGTATCCAAAACACGGGCTACTGCATCCTACTCAAAAAAATAACAAATCTGTAAACTTAAAAGCAATTTATTTGTAATAAGTGAATAATATTATTTTTGTATTTTCATTTCTGATGTAAAAAATATATTAACATGTCAATACAGCTTATTATTTTTGCTTTTAAAAACGACAATTACACATATAATACCTATTGTAATACTTGTGCATATTTGAATGATTATACGCTATGAGAAAATGTACACTTCATCTATCAATTTCAACACGGCCCAATCCAATATTTATAAACTTTTTTAATAATAATAAATATTTTAACATTGACACCAAAATAACATAACATTTACACCAAAATAACATAACATTCACACCAAAATAACATAACATTCACACCAAAATAACATAACATTTATACCAAAAAATGTTTACCAGGATTGATATTGATAACAAAAATAGAAATAGCTAATAAATAAATAATCATTATGACATTTAAAATTTAATATAATTAGGTATCCATTTGGTCTACTTTCTTTCATTGTATATGTGAGGAAGATTGACGGTATCCTGTGTAAAAAATATGCAACAGTTATTGAAATAATTTTTTAATATGTTGGTTGTACTCGTATTATACAATCTAGAAAGATTTTAATCAAATCCTACGTTTCACATTGACCAGGCCACGCCGAAGAGTTAACTTACGTTGATAGATACATTACCCATTCGATCGATGATACATTACCCATTCGATCGAATTATTTTTGGTTACAATAACAGTAAACGCCACAAAAATAGAAATACCATACATATAAACATTGTTTACTAGCGTGCTATTGTTTATCTATGGTCAACTATTTTTTTTAGCAGTCATATTTTTGATTGTGTATCTATTAATGTGATGTGTAATTAGTGTTTGCCAAGAGTGAGTTGAGACTGTTTAACTAAGATCCTCGGATAATGTGTTGACGAGGAGCCTGCACTCGTAGTTAGTAGCTTTGCAGTCTTTGAACTGTTTTTCTGTAAAAACTTCTTGTAACATTTTAAAATAATAAAATGAATAATCCGATAACGTTGAATAGCAAGGCATTATTATGGTCATAAGGTACACAATGCTTTTCAACCATTCACAACAGTATGTTATGCTAAAAATACATGTAGTATTACCAATACTAGTATTGGCTATTGTGACTAATTTATGAATTCATAACAAGGATTGTTCGATTCTCCGTTTCTTGTACGCGCACGAAGCAATGCGTAGTTTTATTTTTTGTTTATATAACATGCAGTGGTTTAAGATTCTTCTAATTCTATAATCTACGTACATATATAGTATCCGTTTGTGTTCAAATTTTTAAGTTAAATGGATCGCTATTATACGTCCCTCGATAATTATAAATTAAATTTTATTTGCTATACTGATACTACTTCAGATTTATTTAAATTAGAGATATAATTTTAATCTTAAAACATAAAATTTGGAGACAGCTTCAAAACCTTTAAGTAATAATTGAAAATAAAATAATGTCCCCATTTCTTGAACGAGAATAATTGAGAGAAAGATGCGAACTACAATCATACTTAAAATTCTCTCAGGAATTTCTTTCTTTTGTTAAAAAAATCAAATTGTTTTGGTTTTAACTAATTTGAATTCGAACTGTAAATCCGGATCGATATCACCGCAGGGTAGGGGAGGAAGTAAGGAACCGTGGTACAGGATGAGGTTGATGAGGGCACAGGGATTCTAGTCGAAGGACCAGTGAATTTCGGGGAACCGGGATTCGGAAGGACTGCTCGCCTTACCTTGCATATGACGCCTCCGTTATCCCCGCAGTCGCTGCTGAGATCACACAAATGGCACGCGAATGAGCCGATCTTCGATACCAATTGAATACGGCGATGTCACAAGTTCACCCACGGCACACAAACAATACGTGATCAAAACACAATATCACCAAATACAGTGCTGGTGCACTGGAGCTGAAAGGTCCACACCGCGAATGCTATCGCGATGTCGAGATCGAACAAATATCGGTCAAGTTGATGTCTGCTGGCGTCAAGGTTCACACCGACAAGACGAGCATTAGGAAATGTATGAATGGGAATTTGGACGCGGAAATGTGTCTGTAAAACAGTGGTCGCGGCTGAATCGAAAGACGCGCCAAAAGTGTGTTTTACGAATTTGGAACATAATCTAGAATAATAAAAGCTGTAGTTTTCGCGAGAAAATTTATTTTAAATTGGCCTTCCGGCAATCAAAACTGTTAACACAGTATTGACAATTGAACATTAAAGAACTAACACAAAAAATAAACGTTTATTATATAAAGAAATTAAAGTAGTAAAAGAGGAAGTGTCATCGGGCGCAGCTCTGAATCAATATGAAAATCTTTCCAAGAAAAGGGATACAGTAAGAAGCAATGCCAAACAATTGTTCAAAAAGTAAGGATCCGAAAGAAACGCACGCTTTTGATAAATCTTCTATCGATATATTTAGAATTTTTTTATTTAGTACTTAATATTGTGTTTATATTGATTGGCTAGCACGAAAGATTATAAATCGGCTACGAAACTTTATGTAAGAGTATAAGCCAAGTGCGAAGCTCCGCGCGATAGAAGCCCGCCGAGTTAAAAACACTAAATTCCTCCTATCGTAGGTAGGTACGTACATTACATGACGTTCGGATGCGTTCGGCATAATTATTAATATAGTTCGTATATAACATTTTATGAATTATTTAATTTTTATTTGTGGCAATGCACAGCTTTGTTCGCTTGTATGCAGTGCACGCCCTTGATTTATATTAGTTATATTTAATACAAATTAAATTAATCAACTAGATAGATATAAAGAAAAAAATCAATCTATCGTAAAAATAAAAATGAATTGATAATTCTGGCGTCTGCAGTCTGTTTACTCAAAGGTATTTGAGATTATGTAAAAATAATGTAGATGGCTTTCAAATAATGGAACGACAGGTGTATTAATTTGAAAAATGTAACATATAGGTTCGAAAATTTGTCAAGAAAAATACTGGCGTTATAGCACAAAGGTAGTGCACTTCTCCGGATTGGAAATAGAGATCTAGGTTCGAATCCCGGTGACGCAAAAACAATATTTTTCGACAAAATTGATTTTATATGTATATATTTATAATTAATACATTAATTTAGTATTTAAAAATATTTAGTTGCTACCGGGATTCCTTCCCCGGATAGGAAGAGATCCAGGTACGAATACCGGTTCATTTAATTTGTATTCAAATATATCCCACAGAATTATGTTCTAATAGTGCAACTTCACAAAAAAAACTGTTCTCCTTAATTATTTATATTTTATTTACTTACCGTTTCTTGACCTTTTCTCTGTTGATAAATTATATCTTTGGATTAATTATTAAGATCTTAAAGTATTAGATATTTTATCATCAATATTATTTTATATAATGAAATGAGAAACATTTATTTTGAAACGTTTATTCGCTCGGTGCACATTTCAGTGCAGCGGGGACGGTCTATCGCGAAAATTACAATTTTATGGGATATTTACGCTTGTGCCTTATCAAGATTGCAAATATGCATACGCTTACGATACATGGAATTAATACTTAAAGCCGTACTGTGAATTACACAACGCTTGGCCGCACGACCATATCTATAGAATTACCCTATTACTGTTTCTGAAATTCTTGTTATATGAACCGTTTGTGGTTTTGCTAATAGTCAGTAATTGCGTGAGTACATACGGTATTGTAATATTTTTACCATTGTGGTTACTAATCACATGGTAAATCACGTAGCGAGTATATTAATATATTGTCTTGTTTTGTAGATAAGGATACGATTTGTAGGTAACGATTGTATTAATCTTTATTTACACATATTATATAAAGCTTTACTTCTGTTGCGGTTTTATTTCAAGTATTTAATAAATATGAGTATATTTATTTATTAAATAATAAATAAAGATACGTACTCTCCATTATTAATATCCCTAATAATATACCGCATCCTCATCTTTTATCTATGATCTGGATATGTTATTGGATTTGCACACGTAAGTGTCACTGCCAGTACGAAAAATGAAATGAACTGTGTATTGTCTTTATTACGAGTAAGAAAAAGCGTACATTGGCGAAATCGTACGAATTTTTACGACTGGCAAGTATACGTCTGCATCAAGTATCTGTCTTATCTATGGTCGCACTGTCAAATGACAGGTGAATGTTTGTAATGTTTACGTTTGTTCAATAATCATTTACGTTAACATGATCTTAGTTTTTTCAAGAATGTCTTTAAGTAGATATATGTATATATATATATTTCTAAGTTGATACTTAAGAACACTGTTTGTCCAGGGAAGACAGACAATACAGAATACACTAGCAGAATGAACTATCGGCAATTGCTTTTTGTTGCTAGGACCTGCGGTTGTCTATTGTGGCCGGTTCACGGCCGATAGTGGCCGCTACGCAGGGCTTCCATAGAATCTATATTTCATCTAAAGCTATAAAATAAAGTTGCACTATTGTTAAAGCAATATAATAAATGATTTCCGCATTGAAATATAGATTCTAAAGTCTCGGTCTGGCCATAATAGTCGCTATTGCTTTCCTGCTAGTTTAAATTATTATTTATAATTACATGGATAAGTGTGAATTCCATATTAGTGATGGTAAACCATTATTATGAGTGATCGTCTTCGATTGTAACTGATATTTAACTGGTGGACATTTAGTTTCTAGTGTGCCAGTGATTGCTAGAAGAATTACGAACAATCAGTTACCAATCACCGTTATAATCGAACACAATCAGTCACTATAATGGTTTATATAACGGTCACTATTCCACATGCACGCACGTACGGAATCGAACTGTTTATGTGGATGATACATAACCAGATCAGATCAGATCAGAAGTTGACACAATATTACACTAACACATTTTTTGCTACATATTGTGTTCTCATATATACAGTCTGCTCGAAGGTTTTAAGCTAATAATTTAACAGATGACTTAAAAAGTCACAGCATAATACACGAATACTTAGATATTTTTTATTAACGTTTTATTTAGTACATTATCATTCCCATATGAAGTGAAATATTCACTCTAAAAATGATGATACTGCTTTATGATGAGGAGATCTTACAAATGAATATGAAATAAGTCATCGGTATTATGTATAAATAATACTAAAAATGGATATGTTTTTAATATTATTTTAGAATTTTAGCTTTCTCCATTCGCTGTTCTTACATATTATGGTTTATCATGTTTATTGAATATCAGGTTTCTCAAATCTTTTATAACGCATAATAATAAATTTTAATTCAGATCTGAGGTGGGAGCGCTATACTATATAAGGTCCGCGATGTCAAATATATCATATTTTGTGTAATATACGTATAAAAATATAATTTACAATGGGGAGATAAAAAAATTACCTGTCCGATTTCACGTGTACCTATCTAGATCATGTTTCAATGTGTTAATAAACGTACTTTAATGTTTTTGACTACTTCTCTGATCACTTGATTGATAAAAGTTTTTCTGTAATTCTAGAAGAATTGTATTTTCTTTGATATGAACGCTGACACTTTGGTCGTTGCGCAATCAACATTTAGTGGTGGTCACGAGGAGGTGGCGGGAGGGTAAATTATTTTAACAAGCTTTCTATACACATTACGCATTTATTTACACATAAAAAAAAGGAAAATTTTTATCACTACTTATATCTAACCTTATTTAATACGGACGCACCGATTGTTTTAATTGTCATTCTCACTCACTATTTATTAATTGTCGTGTCCATTTTCACACATGAGGCCAACTGCATAGCCTCGTGCGGTATGCTACGGGCGCGTGCGGCTAGCTGCGTTTAGAGCCCGCCCCTGGTCCAGTTCACGGGCGCGGGCTCTGCAGCTTCGCTCGGGTCGCGCACCTTCGCCACGAGGTCTCTACGGCAGCGTCCGGTCATATCGCGATGGACGGCTTCGGATCTTTTTGTATGAGCGGCGAGAATATCCGCCGCGTGCCTTGTGTCCGAGGCGGGTCTTCGGGTGCTTTCCAGGAGGCGCGTCGCAGCTTCTTGTCGGCTTCGTCTCGGGGCAAAATGGCGATCGGTAAAGAGCTGTTCGGAGGCCAGCCGCAAACCGGCGGCACTCCGGGAGGTGATATTTTAGATCCGGAGCGCCGGACGGGCGAGGAGTGAGAGAGCGTCCTCAGCCTGGGCAGCAACCCGTCGCGGCAATGTGCGAGGGAGGGGGTAGCCACCCTTTGTCCGGCCGCTAACGCCTGTTTAGGAGCCAGGAGAAGAGGGGTTAGCATCGCCCTTCCCGCGCACAGCGTGTTATAATATAATTAAATATTTAAATTTAAAATTTGGCCCCAAAAATAATAAATGCAATACGTGAACGTCACACATGAAATTCGACCGTAACATCTTCATATTATAACTCGAATGCATTCGAATTTCTCTCCTTATTACGACAGACTCTTCCCATGTAAAGCTGTTAACAACGGTTTTATATATCGTATACTGCGATCCCACCCTCGATTATAATTTCGGTCACAGAACGTAGCCTATCAGCCACCATACAATACACTTCAAAACAATGGAATCGAGTATTACTCTTCTACACGTCGATATAATGTACTTCCGCGGAGGTAAATCAATGATTCGTTTTTTAAACAAAGGTTCCACCCTTCGCCGCCACCCTTCTGTCGAGAGCTTTGGGTTCGCGAGGGCCCTCGAAGCCCTCCCCGGTCCCGCGCGACCCCTCGTTAAGCACTTGTGCGGACGTGTGCTCTCTCTAGCTGCCCACCCATGTAGAACGTGACTCCGGCTAAATCATTTCGACTCACAATGATTCGGGATCCTCGAGTTTAAATGAATTTAAAAAAACTTCACGAACTTCTTTCTGTCAACGCGAGGGGTAATCTTGGTAGTTTATTTTTTTGTTTTTCTCTCTTTAAAACGGTGGTCAAGACAAATTAAGACGGTCAGAGAAGAAATTTAGATAGGGATTAGAAAACTGAGTTTTGGGATTGACAGTTTTTGAATTAAATATAGTTTTTATTATAATTGTTTGATTAATTTAAACGTGTAGGATATTATTCCCGGGAGAAATTTACATTTAAACAAAATAAGAAATACAAATGTTTTGGTTTCTGAAACGAACGGAAGAATTAAAAAAACATTTTGGGAACTCGCGACTTTAATGATCGATTTATTATCATTGATTTATTTAAACGCTTTCTACATTTTTTCATAGCATTATTTATAATACATATGTATACGCGTGTTTTTTCAAAATATACATACATCGGAAATATATTTTAATTGGCAAACTGAATGATGTACTCAATCACGTGCGACTTCGATGATATGAATATATGTAATAAGTAAAAGAACTCCTCACTATTTTATTTTAATGAAATATACAATTAGTTTACAGCGTGGTATCTATCGACACAGAACACTGACTCATTGACTGTATAGGCAACGTATACTGTTAATTACGAAAGGGAGTGAAGTGCTACATGACTTCAACATTTTTCGCGATCGCTCACTTGGTGCTAGATGTAGACGACGCGACACATCGTATAATATTAAGCGTCTCTTTCGTGCCGATAACGATGGAACGTAGAGATTTGTAGGTACGAGACAGAGGGCGTAGTATTCCATCCCGCAAGAGCAAATAAGCTTAAAATAGTTCCAAGAATGAAAACTACTTTTGGTCAAAGATTATTCAAATTTTAAGCTACCAGATTATACAATCAAATTGGAAATAAAATTAGATCTTTAATCGACATTAAGGCTTTTAAAAAGGATGTTTCAAATTGGTTGTTGAAATTAGGAAGAGCAGATACTGAGAGTAAATTTGTTTATATAATGAAATAATTCTTATAACTACTTTTGTGTGTTTGATTTTGCATATTTCCATTTACCTTATATGTGCTTACATTACATATTGTTTTGCACATTGGTATTTTTTCATTCTCTGTCTTTTTTATATATTTTTTTAATATACATGTATATTTTTAAATATTTTCACGTTTACTTGCCTTGTATGTTACGTATTCGATTTTATTGTGTTTTGCCTTCAAAGTTTTCCTTCGTTTTACGTTTTGTAAAATGTATTTATTTACCAATTTGCCCTGAAACAGACTTGCCTAGTTGGGCAATGCATTTTAAAATGTGTGTAAAATATATGTAACAAGCGGTCTTTTTTGCAGCTGTCCAAATGTTATATATGTCTAAATAAATAAAAATAAAAATAAATTTATTGGTAGTCGTTAATGTGAGTGGTCGTTGAACGAGTGAGGAGTGACAGTATTAAAATATTATCTGATTCTGTCCTAGAAATTTAAAAATAACTAAAAATGAAACAAAGTCGTATAATTTTTTTTTATCGCGCACATACGAATTCTATCTTGATTTCTAGTGTATTTAAAAATAATATATTGTGTTGTTTCGATAATATTAGTTTTTCATTGCGGAAAAGTACCCATCGCAAATCAGCGCGCACAGCGTTATTGTACCGCAATCACATGTTCAATTGGCCCAATTTATGGCACGCAGAGAATATATTTTATATCTCTCCTTGCTCGAAATTTTCTAAAACGTTTTTATTGCTCCACTGATTGAATTATAGTACTAATTTAAAATCTAGGGCTGTGTTAAATTTTAGCTAGCTTCTTGAGTAATGAAATGGCAACAACATAATTATATACCACACACGTGTATGTGCTAAGACGCTTTTACTTACAATGGGGTTTTCTAGGGCTTTTATATTATTAAATATATTAAATAAACAATGCTATTAACGCGAAAAGTTCACAATATTATAGTCTAAATTGGAGATCAAATTTGCTAAACAATAAGACATAACCGATGTATAATTCTATGTACCAACAACAAAGTAAATATATATAATTACTTTACCATTTTATGTAAATCGTTTTTTTAATTATTTTTTTTGTGTAACACATTGCACGATACGTATTTTTATTTACGGTGAAAACTCGATCGATCGTTCCTCGAATAATCATTTATTACTTTCAGTCCCGAATTAATTTCAAAACACCCAAAAATAGATCGCATTAATCGTTTTTAATTACGCAGCATACTTCGTAGATAAATGCTTGGTTTCGATTAACGGCACTTGTAAACAATGAGAGAACATGAAGAGAGAATGCCGCTGCTGACTGCCGCTTGACATTATACAAAGATTAATTTTAAAAAAAAGGTTTCTGTACAACTTTATAATTTTATTTTTATTTAAACACATTCATTTTATGTGAAATATGAATCTTTTTTAGAATATGTATGAAAAATTGTACTTTTTTCTATATTCCCACATTCATTGTTTTCCCGCATTTATAGTTTATTTCAATAGGTCCCTTCAAAGACGATAGATAGAGGTTTCACTGTATAATACTTAATAATTTATTATCTTACATATTTTATGTATTCTTAAAAAATATAAAATGTCTGTATAACTGAAATCAAGATTTTTTTTAAGGAGAACACATTATTATTGTGAAGTGATTTGAAAAAAATTTTTTTTTCGATAAATTGAATTTTTCTGTATATATTTCTAATTGACACATTTAATTTGTATTCAAATAAAGATTACTATAAATTACAATACTACATTACATATACTATTATAATTATAGTGTAACATAAAAGTCAAATATGTCGTTGTTCACTTTTTTTGATTCTTTAATAGTAAATTCGATATACCTGTTACACTCTTTAAACACGACATTTAAAATTTGAATTATCAAAACGATGAAATATATTATTCTTGATGGCACAGCCCTCAAAAAATTTCCCCACAGAGACCAGACCACCCAAATGATAGAAATTTGTCTTTTCAACAATTTAATCTAATCGTATCTAAAGAGATTATTTTTAAAAAGCTTTCGCTCTCGAGGCGTGAACTCGAGAACGTTTTGTTAAAAAAATGTTTGATTTATGGAAATATTATAAATTCTAATATTATTTTTTGGTGACATTAGATTATGTTCTACTTCACGGTGAATTTTATCACGTTAAATTTAAAAAAAAAAATTATTTAACGATACGGCAGAAGCGCCAAAAAAAATATCTCCGTCGAATCCGCATATTTGTAATACTATAATATTTATATATGTATGTATTTATATTTTAACTATAAATTAATACGATATTACGTCACAACCTACCAGACCTGTATAAATATTAATTATAACATGGCGTGGTTACATAAATGATTTTCACAAGAGAAATAATTATTTTCGTGTGTAATAAAATGAATTAATCTGGATGGATCTTAATGGTTAATAATTGAAAGCCGTTAAAAATTAGCTTCGCATCTAATGTTAGTTTTCGGTGATAAAATAAAATTCTGAACCATGTGTCTAATTTATATTGCATATCTATAGAATACCAAAAATGTATTCAGATGCATAGATTACAAACTCTACATAGTATTTATGCTTTAGACCCCCCGGAATAATAAAGCGTTAATTCAGTGAAGCAATATTTGCCATTTTAATAACAGGCTGCTCCCATTTGAGACGGTCGTGATCTTGCCTATCCCGGCAGCCGCGTAGACGGCAGGTGAGGCGGCCGGGGCAGGACTACCGTGCTACGTCTCGGGGTGCAATAAGATAATCATATTATAAGAAAAAAATTACTATTGTTTCTACATGAGACTATCATGAGTATAGAACAAATTGTCTTTCTTCATGCCATTTTAGAATCCGTTTGCAGACCGGTGCGATGAAATGCATCATAATTAACTAACTTACCGTCACGCTGTTTCGTTGCGGGGTAAACAGAGCGGATAGAACGCCATTCTCTTATGTCCCGACACAATGAAACGACGTAAGTCAATTTCTGTGTGTTGGATTTGAGTTTTAATTATACCGAGTAGTTTTATTTATCTAATTTTAACATCAGATTTCCAACATTTAATTGATAGTTGCGTGTTATTCGAAGTTTTTAATAATTAATCAGCTAAAAAAATATATTTTAAAAAAATCTAAAAAAGCATTATGTAGAGTTTGCAAATATTTTAACAAATTTTCATTAATAAAAAAATGTTGCGCCATAACATAAGTGGTTACTACGCTCAATATTTTTGTAATTTATGAAATATTTCATCCATTGGTCATTGTTTCTCTCTCAACCATCTCTCAATGTGAAGGGAAGATGGGTTGGAGAAACTTGTTGTGGTGGGCCACGTCGAAGGACGAATAGGAAGATCCGCCACCCGTTGGACTGACAGAATGGAAAAGGCATCAGGCACTTCTCTGGTGACAGGATGCCGAGAAAAGTTGAGGAGCATAGTCAAGAGGGCGGGAGTTCATGGAGATCACGAGGGATCGACGTGGATGATGATGATGAAACATTACTTTTATTTATTTTTTAAATTAATATTTTTCTCTAAATATTTTTTTACGTTATTTAAAATAAACTCGAGTTAGTTTTATTAAAAGCATATAAATTATTTTATTTGCCGTGTAGAATGACGATTAAGTTAACGAGGATGGCCACCTGTCTGAAGATTAAAAATGTCCAGAGACGGTCCTGGGCTGGCGACTGCTCGAGATGTTTATTTTGACGTTTCGTGACATGTCGTTAGCGCCATCTCGGCGTCGCTGACTCGCAGTAGTAGGTGATAACTACAACGGAGAGGAGATAAACTGTATTTTTCTTAGAATTATTTTTAAGTGCAACAAGATTGCGATTAAAATAAATAAGACATTGACCTATTTATTTCAGTCTAATATTAGTTTTTCAATTACTGCGATAGTAAAATAATATTTATATTACGTAATGCGCGAACACATCTGTTTATTATTAATACCTATATCTTGCACATTACACTTGAATGCAAGCACATTGTTGTTACTGTGATTACAGGAAAAATTTTATTAAGTATATTCTTTATTAGTCATACTCAAACCTAAAAATCTCATTTAAACATAGGTTCCTATAAACAGCCGAAATTTGCATGGAAATTGTGACGTCATTGGTCTATTGACATGACGTCTTATATCATTTGTGATATCATTTCTCAAACAACTAGAATAGTACTGAAGTATCGTAATAGAAGTATCGTTAGTCCCAAGCAGAACAGGTAAACATAATAAGAAATAAAAACCCCAAATATCTGCAAGATTGAAAACCAAAACGAGAATGCCAATAAACAATTAACAGCTATGAAGAGTAAAGTGCGGCCACGGGGGGCTGCTCGCTGGAGGTGGTTGATATTTGTGACGTGGTCACTTTTAACCGGTCACCGTCAAGTCAGTTACTCGATGTCGTTATCGGTTCTTCAGAATCAGTCGAGTGTTGTAGGATGCAAGAAATATCGGTGTCACCGATCAAAATAAAAAATAACTAGTTTTTGATTGGTTGCTTTTGGAACAGATTCCAACATTCGAAATGCAAGATAGAATTGAATTAATTAGGTAAAGTTAAAAATAACCAATTTTTCTTGCCGTTCATAATTTGAACTGCTGCAGTGCTGAACAAAATTTTACTATTATTATTAAAACAGTTATTTTTAAGTTTACCTAGTTGATCAAATTAGATAATTGCTTTTCGAAAGTCGGAACCGGTTCCAGAAGGAACCGATCAAATGTTCCGAAATTCACGTGGAACTGGTGTTCCAGCAGATCGACGATATCAACCGTCGCTACAGCACACCAGTGCCGGCTTGCCGCAGAAAAAATGGCGTGGATCAAACAAAGCGAATGCCGAACGTTTATCCAGTAATTTTAAAGGTAATTTAACTTTTTGTTCTCCAATAATGGAACGGAATTCCTCCGCAAGGAGCACGGGTACGGGGCAGAATTCGGAGAAGCACAAGACGGCCCGAATTGTTCCACTCGCCCATAACTAAAAGCATTCCCATCTCCCCGTCTTAAAATACAATTCTTTAATGACCCCAACTGTTTCGTGTCACATCCGGCAAGGTGACATTTTCCATTAACGTCGCCAGCTATTTTTTCTCCGTTTTCTTTGCGCGGTGTGACGTTCGATTCGTTAAATTGTTTGGCGCCACTTACGCAATAAAATAAATATCGCGTCTATTAAAATATAACACGTAGATAAATTAAAATTCTCGATATAATAGGTAAATTAGTCAAATTAATTCTCTATCGCGGTTATTAAAGCCAAATTGACGCAACACATCTATTATTCCATTAAGCAGTATAATCTTTCAATATTTTAGTGCTGTTATTTTTTATTTAATCCTATCGCAAAATGCAATAAAAATAAAAAAAAACTATCGAGTTTCTTGTCGGTTGACTACGTGACGATGTCCTCGAATAGTTTATCACTATTGACACCTAAAAAGCAATTTTACATTACATTTATTGCCGGACGATAACGCGGAACAGAACATCGGCTGTCTGAAGCGATTTTGAGCAAACATTTTTTTAAGTAACGTTTTAGTTGGATGTAGTAATGAATGCAGTATTCATAATAAATCAACAGTCTATTATCAAATTGATAGCAGCCTAGTGTGAGATACAACATCTTAATAAATATTTCATATTTACATACCTACTTACGAGGAAAACTAGTTCTACTTATTAATGTTGAGCTTTTTGAGCTCTGGACAAATCGGTAACCAAAATTATTCTAGCTCACGTTATGTAGGTGATACGATATTTCTAGTACAGTGATGGCGAATCTTTTGGGCTCGGCGTGTCAAAATTTCAGAAAATCTAACTTAACTTTGCCGTCGTGTCACACCCTCTCCCCATATGGAACAAAATATGAAACTGTATTTGATTTGATGTAAATTAATTAATTGCTTATTTCAATTGATTGTTTTCTTCTCAAAGTGATACCCAAAAGAGATACATATATAATATGTAAGTAGTGATAAATTCGAACGTTGTTGTCGGATAGATGTCTTGTGGCGGGACACGTGTTCTTTGATAACTCTGATATATTAGTGAACGCTGGCGTGTCGCCCAAAACGTTGTGGCGTGTCACATTTGACACGCGTTCGCCATCACTGTTCTTGTAAGTAACATTGGGGACCTACAACTTCTGTTGAACCTAGTAGTGAAAGCGTGTTAGACTTTCGGGTTAGTACTTAATATAAGTAAAATAAAACATAGTTGCTGGTACGAAATTGGAGAAAATATAAAGTATTGTATTTTCCTGGGTTATAATGATGAATTTATTCTATTGAAATTGAATGCCGCATTGAGCAAGGTTAAGCTTGAAAATTGTGTTCTGCAGTTATTATCTAAACTTACGAATTCAAATAGTCAGATGCTGTGTGTTCTCGGTATTATTTTATGGAATAGAAGCATGGACACTTACTGGAGAAACGATAAGTCTACTTGAAGCATTTGAGATGAATGAAGAATTAACGGAAGAGTGCTAAAGTTACGGTTTGAAGAAATACATAAATATAAGTAATTAAAACAATATAAATCCGAATTTCTGACAGAGAAGTATTAGATCTTGCGTCTCATGCAGGGGAAGATTGCTGGAAATCGGGGCCTTGGAAGAAGAAGAAGGATATCATGGCTGAAGTATCTGAGGTTTGGCCAGTCTGCTGTAGAGCTTTTCCAGACCGCAGTAGCAAGATAGGATGTACAACATAGATAGTTAACGTTCGTCGAACAAATAAACTACCAGAAGAAGATAACGATGTTGATCCACAAAGTACATTTGTGTTATCGAAGAAAAAAATAGCGGCTCTATAAAAACGAATTTTTTAAGAGATAATAAATATAACATAAAAAAAAAAATGGAATAAATTGTGACTTTACGACCGACGCACGTATGCACTTTTATCAGTAGGTTGCGATGGATATAAATATTATTATTTCATTTTGTTTGTAAAATCGTCAATCTCGCTTTTATCGATAGACGTTTCCGTGAGGGAGCTTTCTAAACTCCACACCTGAATTTTATATCAAAGATTCAAATCGTATTTGAAAATATTTAATTAAATTCGTTTATTTTTAAACACGTACTTTCTTTCGAGAAGATTGTACAGTATTATATTAATTGTATCAATTTAAAATTTCACATTACACCATCGACCGTGGGGAAGCCCGAGACGATTGACTGCGAATTTAGCCACGCGCCACGTTTAATAAAATAAAACATATCTTAACCGTAGTTTATATAAAGTTGGAATTTGAAAACAAATAAATAATCGGGTATATAATCTGCGTTTATTTACATATCATTTTTACATATGCATCGATTTTTTTTTACTCAAGGCGCATAATAAACGATAGTCTAAACGTGAGCCAAATAATAAAGGCTGTAATTCGTATACCTTTACCGATACCGATACCTTTCAATAGTTACGATAGTAATCTCAAATGACGGTGTATTTTAGATTTTGACTTATTTTATATTTTGATATGTATTAAACAATGAAGAAAACAATAAGAAGAACACATTTTTATTGTGAAGTTGTAATTATTCGGAACAGACGGTCTGTGACATTTGAAATACTAATTAAATGTATTAATTAGACAGATATACATATATAATTAATTTGATCGAAAAATATATTTTTGTTGCTACCGGGATTCGAACAAGGATCTCTTTTCAATCCGAGAAAGGTGCATTATCCAACTTTGCTACAGCAGATAGTACCTTTGTCGACAAAGATATTTAAGATTCCGTATAAACAAAG
The DNA here is from genome assembly GCA_022840565.1 of Eubasilissa regina. NCBI lineage: Eukaryota > Metazoa > Arthropoda > Insecta > Trichoptera > Phryganeidae > Eubasilissa > Eubasilissa regina. Next base: position 11,560,248 of record JAINEB010000020.1, on the reverse strand, counting down.
GCTTTCAAATAATGGAACGGTAGATATAATAATTTGAAAAATGTAACATATAGGTTCGAAAATTTGTCGACGAAGGTACTGTCTGCTGGATAGTTGGATAATGTACCATCCCCGGATTGGAAAGAGATCCAGGTTCGAATCCCGGCTGCAACAACAATATATTTTTTGACAAAATTGATTATATATATCTTCATAATTAATACATTTAATTAGTATTTACAAAAATTAAGACATCACCCATGTAAAGTGACGTAATGGACATTTATTAACAATATTCTTCGGTGCAGTATGTAAAGGATTTTTCCTTGTTAGTGTATATGTGAAATATGTTAGTATATACCTACCTAAGTACTATTTTTTCTTTTACGTCCAATAATCCTTATAATTGGTATCTGTTTTATTTCCAATAAAAAATAATGTAATAATAAATCTAAAAACAGTGGCTGTTTGTGAATTTATCCATCGGCATTTCTTTCATCAAATTTATCCATCGGCATCTGTTCCCAACTTAAAGATTTGTTTTATAAGTGTAACAGATTTTTATACCTAGGCATGTTGTGACAGAACTTCCTGTAACGGACTTCGTAATATGTTTACTATCTACATAGAGTTTCACTCGCCGACGTTTCTGCTCGCGCTACATTATCCGCCATCTGTGATCATCAAAAACCTCCGATGCCGATACACGACACAATATTATGTGTACGATAACAATATTAGATTATTAATATACATACTTTCCAATAAACATAAACATACATGGATCAGATATAGTTTACTTCTGGTTCGGAATGCCTTTCATCTCGATGATGTAAACTGAGTTAACATTGCCTCTAATTATGTGAATATATCTGTAAATATGCTAATTAAAGAGTTCATATTTTAGGTAATTCTCCCTAATATATTTATTAGATAAAATAATTACAATTTTAAGTATTTAACACAGGTAACAATTAAAAATGTTTTCTCGAAGAACCCGACGTGAATTTGTCAACACGTGTATGTGACGACGCAGTGCGCGGAGCGCGGTGTGCCGGATGCCGGTTGTCAGTTAGTGGCATAGCGTGCGCTGGCCGAGTTAGACGTGTCTTATACTGTCGTTATTAATGGATTTTTCTCATTTTTAGCACTTTTACACAATAATTGATAAAAATATTTACTTATATGTACGTCAAGTATTATTTTAATGATTAATATAAGTAATATATGTAAAATATTCATATTTATTCGTCTTAAAAATCGCGAAAGTCTACATGTACACTGAGTTTATATATAGTACCGTAACGTGCGTTTTTATTTTAGCACCGCAAGGGAAAGGTTAAGCCGAGTTCAGATTAAACTCAGAGTTAGTCAGCAGAAGTTGAACTTATACACGGGCGGTAATCAAATGCATATACGTATAATAAACAATACATGTGTTAAATTGTCGCTTGATTTAAGGCCATTAAATTATTATTTTTTGTTTCCAGGTAGTGATGGGCTGAGGAAGATGTCCCTCCCGTCCCCCGCGCTGCTAGCCCTCCTCATCGTCGTGCTGCTGCCGCCATTAGCGCGATCAGGTAACTATAAGTTCCCTGACAACTTAAATGAAAAAAAAAAAGTTTACCATCACTGGTAGATGCTCCAAAAACGCAGGAAAACATACATTTATTGCTGCCTAGTTGGAACAACGGCAGTGTAGATTTGTAAATGATCTTAAAAATCAGCGTAGAATAAAAACGTATATTTTTATAGTACGTAATATGTATACATATATAACTTTTATAAATATATTGGAATAACATTATTCAATTCTTAAAAAGAAATTTCCAATTTGCTTCTGTTAATAATAAAAAATATAAATATTTAACGCAAACACAAGAAATAATAACTTGTGTTTATTCATTTTAATAATAAATAATTCATTAACTTTGTTTTTAACTACTGTGAGTTAATTATATTTATCGACCGATTTCAAAAAATACATTTTCCTTCATCAAGCTGATAAAAAAAAAACTAAAGTCAAATTGTTCTTGTTTTTAAAATCAATTTTTAAAATATTAGGTACTAATTAATTAAAAAATAAATCTAGCAGGATAAGTGTGTCGAAATTGACTTGATGATCTGAAACTGACACATGGTTTTAAGTCAGTTTTTATCACCCTTATGTAGGAAACGGCATTTTTCGAAACCGGTTGGTGAATATAATTTAACTCGCAGTGGTTAAAAACAAAGTGAATGAATTATTTATGATTATAAATATAAATGTTATAATAATGAATGATTGCCAATTAAAACAAAAAAAGGAATGAACGTAGATTCTGTTTGCCCATCTCAAACGAGTTCACATTGTCGTATAACTCGTTTCTGCAAAATTACGTTCGGCCAAAATGATTTTAGTTTTACTGCTTAACTTTGTTTTGTTGAAATCAAAGTTTTCGGCTTTTTTAAAATTTAAGTCAGCAAATAAAATAAAGTCATTTTCGACGGTCCTCGTTCATTAATGAATTTAATGAATTCTTGTTTTGCCTTGCAAATGCTCGAAACTAAAAAGGAGACGATGATTGAAGTTCCTAGTCCTTTTTATCTTGCTCGCCGCGTACACGAAATCACAGAGTCAATTTTAGTTTTAGCTATTTTTTTTTATTAATGGAAAAATATGAAAGTATGGGTAATTACAGGGAAATGAATATCAAATTTAGTCCAAAGATGGCGATAGTGAAGCGGTATTCGAAGTGTTTCCACATATAAACATATATACAACTTTCAAAAATTTGATGGTTATGGAGGCTGATTGGGTGGAATGGTGAGCATTGTTTAAAGTGATTACTTAAGCCAGCTGACAGGTAGCATGCCTGGTAATTACCCATACTTCCACTTTGTATACCACTTAATGAAAGTTTAAGGTTAAGAAAGGCCTACTGACATTTTAATATACATATACTAATTCTCATTTAACTCTGGTTTGGTCTTTGATTCGGCATTTAAACTCTTTTTTAAATGGTTTGCATTTGAAATAGTTTAATCAGTGACGTAAACAAAATTGGGCCCCAATGCAAAATTGAAAAATTGCCCATAATTTGTTTTTAGGCGTTTATTTGCTTTGCGACGATGGTCTGGTTCCTAACTGACGTATTAACGGGATATTACTAAATATGTTTTTCCGTAATACCCATGAGTAATGACTTTAAATTTTAGAATTCCATTTCTAACTATGATGAATAAAATAGTCGCAGAAATATCGATAGTATGATATAAATATTGTAGGCTGCAGACTTTTGGGCATCTGTCTAACGTGGGGTCCAGTGCACCCCAACTGTTGCATTGGCGTAGTTTATAGAATAGTTATCATAAATGATGAATTTATACAATATACAATAGTTATCTGAATTTATACAACAGTTATCATAAATGTTATCATACAATATACAATAGTTAACTGAATTTATACAATAGTTATCATAAATGATGATCGTGTGCAGTGTTCGGTATTGGAATATTTTATAACAAAAAAAATTATCTCCCCTTCTCGAAGCCACTATTCCTAGATAGCCATTCGATCTTTCTTCGGTGATGGTAAATATTTAAAATGACTACAAATATTGATAGCGCTAGGGGGGTATTGATAGCGGTAGAAAACGAGGGAATTGAAGAATTCTAGGAAAATCAGGATGAAAATTATTCAAATCAGTTTATTATAAATATTTTAGTATTAAATGTATAAATTGGCAGATGATTTTCATCGGCGCTGGGCCTTGCAAACTAGCAAGGGTTAAAATCATATTTTGAAATCATTTTGCCATCTGTGGACGAAAGGTCAAGACCTTTAAAGCAGAGTCTTACTCTATGTGGTGTTTTATTTTATTTTAAATAGAGTTGGCAGTTAAAAGGTTACACATCATGGATGCTACTTCAGCCGCAGGAAGGGTTGTAGAACCGACCAGCCGTTGACAAAAGCCTAAGTTTAGTGAACGGGCATTTGCGGTGGCAGGTCCAAAAGCGTGGAACGCTTTGCCTTCCGTCATCAACAGTGCATCAGAGACTTATTTAAGAAGAGCCTAAAATAATTATCCAATATGTATGGATATAAATGAAATGAGTTTATTAGCACTACTCGAGTTTAGAGAGAAGTACTAACTTCCATCGACTCGAGTTTCGAGAGAAGTACTAACTTCCATCGACAGGTCAAGTATTAAACCGACTACACACAAATATAGGAGACAAGGCTTGGGTGGTAGACTATAAGGAATTAGGTACTGACAGATGGAGGGGGAGGGGGCGGAGTTACCGGTGGACGGTGGAGGTGCTAATAAACTCAAGTAGAGTAATAACATTGTTTCATTTATATCCATCCATGATGATGAAACTCTACAAAGTTAACACCGATTCTATCAATAATATAATTATCCAATATTATTATTAACATTGACCAGTTGCAAGTGTAGTGAACGGGCATTTGCGGTGTCGTGGAACTTTTTACCCTCCATCATAAAGAACGTGGCATCATAAACTTTATAAAAAAAGGTTTAAAACGCTCCTTTAAAAAAAAGTCATATACATAAGTTTTAATACTTCTTACCATCACGCAGTTTCCCCGTAGGGGTAGGCAGAAAGAATAGAGCGCCATACTCTTCTGTCTTGACACACAATTCTCGCCTCATGCATCTTCTCATACAAGGTCGACGATTATTGAGGCTTCTAACAGAACCATCCTCCAGTATCTGGTTTACTTGGTCATGTCAAGTCTTCAGCGGACGTCCTCTACTTCTGTTGCCATCAATACTTGGGTCATATATATCTTTCTAACCATTCTCTCCTCATTAATCCGTTCCATATGACCAAACCACCTAAGTGATCCTTTCTTAATCTTACTCACTTTACTAAGGTCAGCTTTACATTATTATTTATTTTTTTCCTTCATTCTTTACTCTGTCATAAATAATATTAATAACATTTGTTTATTTTAAATACAGTGATATTGTAGCCCTAAATAGTTTACGTATATAGCGCTCATTTTTTTTTTTGATATAATAAATCAGTTTAATAAATCTTTTAAACATACTGCAATATACTGTAATAAAGTTAATTAATTATGTTGATTGTGAATGTATAAAAAATCAAAAAAGGTTATTATAGTAACAAATATATTTTTAATTAATTTATAATATTACAATAAAATCAAATCTTTATAAACTGAAACCCAGCGTCATTCGTTTACGCGATTGACCAACGGCGTCTCGCGTGCGTTCTAATACTGTTCTTCCTATTTTATTTCCAAAATGTTGGGTCGTCATTTTTCGACATAATGCGTTGAACGTTTCACAGTTTTGACATATTAATTTATCACTAAAACTCGTTTTTCTAGATTTACGAGTCGATTTATTTTTATGAACTGAATTTGTAATTTTTATGGTCGGATCGTATTTATGATACGGTTTTTTAGTAAATTAATCGCGGGGAATGTTTGTTTTAATATAAACGTCTTGTGTGTTCAGGTATTTTGAAATAATCGAAGGTAAGCTGGGTTCGTTTACGCGTAGTTCAAATATTTACTACTTTAGGTTAGTTATTGCTGTTTTTTAAAAATATTTTTTAATGTTAAACTACTTCATTATTCGTATGCTTTTGAGTAAGATTTTTTAAAAATATTTAATTTAATCCGTGACAGCTCCATAGCGTTGAGAAATTAACGTTGGATAAAATTTTTTATTGTCGATAGTTAGATTCGATAGGGTATTAGATAACAGATCTTTGAATTTCTCCTGACGCTTCACTTTAGCCGTCTCAATATTTGCTTTATAATTTGTATCTGAAGACGAGTAAAGTAAAAATAAAGTCCGCTCGCGATAACAGACACCCGTATAGCGGTTCCCCACTCAGATCGAGTGACTTGTGCGGTGATTGATTTTGACAGGGACTTCATCATAATGGATGGCCATATTCAATTGCTTTTAATAGCACAAAACTGTCTAAGTAAATAAATATATTTTTAACTTTCATTCGTAATTTAATTTTGCTGCGCGAGTGGCATCTGTTTTCCTGTCTGTTGACCTAAATAAGTACTTACACAAATTTGATCCGATATTATTCTTGTAGAGATAATAATTGAATATAATACATCGCATTGGACCTATACCTACATAAATTAATTGTTTTTAAATTAAATAGTAAGTAGTCAGATACTGGGTGTGCAATACATACCTACATATTAAAAATAAGGGTGCTCATGTTAATGCAAATCAACACGAGCACGAGCATCGTACAAGAGGAAGGGATAGACTGAGACTGCCATTCAGGAAGAAGGCCAAATCTCAGAAATCAATGCCAGAATACATAAGAAATGAGGAGAAATTGAATAGATTTAAACTGAAACTGACCAGATATGTAAAAGATAAGTTTAAGTAAAAGAATCTTGTTTAGATTAGAGCATGTATACAGGAGTGCTTATGTATGCACCATGTTAAGAATTAAATGAATAAATAAAATGTTCAAGGTGCATGTGCTTAATCTCAACCACGTCAGCGATCAAGTTATCATAAAATCATAAAAAAACATAGTTATGCGATTATTTCGATTGATTGAAATATTTGATTGATTCCTAAATATATTTTATATTGAATACAAAAAATAAAAGGTCATCGAACTTCGAGCGGCAAGACTGTTTTTTGTTAGATGATATGAATAATGAAGAATAATGCCTAATAGGTCAATTTCGCAAATAATTATTTCGTAGTACCTAGATTTAAAGATTGATTTGATTTTGTAACTCCTCGAACATATATGATTTTAATTTTGTCAGGTTTTTTGTGATTTTTTTGCCGGTCCGTTATTTCTTACTAATATTATTTTTTTGGACTTCATTAGTATATTTCATTTTTGTTAATTTATATTTCCAAAGTTTCGTTTAGGTGTACATTTTTAAGGGTTATTGACGCAACAGCAAACAATGACAACAATCGGAATCCGTGTTCACAATCGATGCCGGTATGATTTTTGTCTCTTTTTAAATATCTTATGTATGTAATGGAAATTGTGTTCTGTCGTTGAACTCGGGAAACAGCTGCAGTTGTGGTACCAAAAACTCGTCGATCATTCGGCAATATACGTCGGCAGTGACTGTCTCTCGGTGGTTAAAAAAAAAAGGGCCAATTATCCCTCGGGCAGAAATTGCACACCGCACTGTCGTTCTTGGACAATGCAAACGTTTTTGATGGCGTTCCCTTGGGTAGTCGGGGCACGAATATCTCATGTTCTGTTTATTAACATAGCCATCGATATAAAAATATGCTTCGTCAATAAACAATATGTTTACAAGCGTTCGTGCTATTCTAAAACGTTCCAGCATCGTTTTCGCTAAGGTTTCACGTAAATAATAGAAACTGCACGATTTGCAGTTTGTATGGGTGAAACTGTAGTTAATTTTTCAAAATAACGTGCACTGTTGATTTTTTTATCCAGTAAAGGCTGCAATTTTCTTTATCAATTTACGCGGATTGCGCATAATTCCACATCGAACTTGAGCCACATGTTCTAGCGTCGCTTTTGACGTTGACGGTCCCGGAGGAGTTCGGTTAACCACTGTACCTTCTTGTCTGAATTTTTGAACATAACACCAGATAAGTTGCGTGCTCGGCCCATCACATCGAATATTGAAGTGAGTAAAAAAAGCGCGACGCATACGAACCATTGAATCACCGCACTTTAAATATTGCTCAACCGCAAACGCGCGATGCGCTCCCGACCAGTGACTCATTGCGATTGGCAAATCAAAAAATCACGTGGGTCGCCTCCCACTTACCTCATCCTGATGGTTTACGAGCAATTACAATTTAATCTTGAAATTTTTCCGCTGGGCACCTTATATATTTATATTTTTGGTTATATCATTTATTTCTTATTATCCGTTAAAATATTTAAAATATAGTCAGGTACGGGTAATATATTGGTAGGTTATAATTGTGCTTCAATACGACTTTAATGTAAGAAAAATAATGTTTCTTTGTTTATGTATTTGTGTATAAGTGAGCGAGTTCGTAGTAGTAGAAAATAGTTTAATAAGAAGTTTAAGTATTCCAGATTAATTTTATCAATATATGTATTTATTCATGGGATAATTAAACGTATTCTAATACTATTTTTAATATTTACATAATCAACTTTGCGCTTAAATTCTTTTAAAGAAACAATAAACATATGTTTTTGATTATTTGATGGCATCCTAAAGAAGAAAATGATATTTTTCGAAACCGGTAGATGTAGATATTTAATTAATTGAGTAGTTAATATTCTAATATTAATTAAAAATATTTTTGAGCAGGTTCGGTTTGCCTGAGATAACATGTTTTTATTAAGTGATTCAGGTGAGTTATTTATGGTCTTTCAGATACAGAAATAGTTTAAAAAAAAAAAAACTTAGCAACTGTTTCCTAGGCACTCTATTTATTTTTCTTATAACAATTAACATCAGTATCTGTATCGGGATTGGCAAATCCGCAATAATAAGTATCGATAAAATGTAACCTTTGTATTGTTTTAATATTTTTTATAAAAAATGTAACTTTGGGGTTGTTGCACGTAAAGAACTTTTTTTTCGATTTTGATCAATGATTATTTATTTTGCTTTCTTGTATCACGGACAAACTAAATAAATAGAACACCGATCGCTTAAAAGTGTTGCATATTTTATAGCTTCATTTTTTCCTTTGAGTAAGAGCGAGAAAGCCTACTTGCGCATGATTTTTGACATGAACGCTCGGTCTGCACCGAAACCTGCATAATTATGTCGAGAGTTTTCTGTAGTAGAATAGCGCGCCGCATTTTGGAACCTGTTACCTATTATTTACGGGATTCACCATCTAGATTGAAATCGATGTTAATGTACCCGAGATAAGGGACTTGACTACCAATCCTGGGATAAACAGATTGCTCCATTAGTTATGCGGGAAATGGCTTAGATCAAACCTTTTTTTGAAATCCGGCCACTGTTTTTATTTTTAGCCGAAGCTTCTGGAATATCCTAAAAGTCCGCATATTTATGAGGAGGTAAAAATTAAATAACTTATTGCATTTTAAATATTTATTTTTTAATTGATATTATTCATAAGGTGGAGATTTTTTTATTGTGAAGTAGAAAATGAGGAGGGGAGAAGGGCAAGATGCTATTGTACGGTGAAGAAATCTCCACGCTATGTAATATATAATTTAAAAATACATAATTTTTAAATGGTAATATGACTTTTAGTTTGTCTGCATGTATGAATGAGTTATAAATATCATCTATTAAAATGAAGCACGACAAATTACGAACATTCTGAGTCTTCGGCACGGTATTGTAAGCAGTGTCACAGAAAAACGCAACATCATACGCGTGTGATTTTATTATTTACAGAAAAATGTGAATAACGCGAGTGAGAATAATATATTTATTAATGCACGTCTTATTATGATTGATAATCCCTACAATCTGGTTCAAAATTCATCACTTTCCTCCAAAAACAAGCAGCGAGCAAAAGCGACTGATTTTGCAACCAACACCGATTTTGATTGACCAATTTTCATCAAAAAGAGCTATGCTTGACTGTTAATAAATTAACACAATGTGTAACAATTAAATGAGAAAACAACTGTATAATAAAAGTTAGAAAAAATAATAATGGAGCTTGCTGACTTTGTGACTACAGGAGACCCCCGTTCATCGCGACCCCAGCGAGTGCGGATTCGTTATATCGCGATCTATTTGTAATTTTTTTTTGTCTCTGGACTTATCTTTCTTTTACATATGCCAAGAATCGTCATAATGAGTGATTGCATGTGAGTGTTATCTTTCTTTCTCGCTTACTCACATCATATACATGACAAAAGAATGTCGGTACGCCCGGTGCCTGGCACGGTTGAGTATCCTTCAGTGTAATCTTAGCTGGAGTGTCAAACGCGCGCTAATTAAATTGACTACTGACATAGTTTTTATCCCTTCGTAATTTTTAAAATGTGAAAAATCGGTCGGCTGCAGGAAATGAACTGTCATCTTGTGTCCCAAGAAAATGACGTCTCGGTACCTGTTCCCGCGCGAAAGTTAAATGTCAAAATCATTGAAAATGCCCTTTGTCTTCCCATCAATGACTGGAGTTATTAGAAGAAAGCTGCAAAGATTAAAAGCGAGTGAGTGCCGAAAAGCTTGGTTGTAACGGATTATTTCACAGTTCATTTTATTAATAAAGTATTTTTTCTTATTTTAAAAAGATTTTTTTATATCCCCCGTTGAACGCGAAATTTCACTTATCGCGACCATGTCCATAACGTATCCCCCGCGATCAACGGGGTTTACCTGTAGAACCCTTAAGTACACGCGGTGTCCACCCAGAAGATTCTATGATCGTAGTCTTGAAATCTGAATGAATTTAGAACTCATTAGCTAGTCACGTTTGTCTTATTGTTACCGATAAGCACACATTTAATGCTTGTTTAGAATCTCATATTCATTCGCGATTTACACAGTTGATGTTAATAGCGCAATTCTATTAATATTTATCATTTCATCTTTATTATTGCAGTTGTGCCCGCCCACGCATACCCAAATAAAGCCATACTTGTGTTCAGTGTCACATCATCTAGCGCTCGCGTGAGTCACAGTTAATGGTATGCAGATCTCGCCTATATTCGCACGGTTCAGAATTCCATGAATGTCCGTTGTATTTTTATGATTCAAATTTTTTTCAACTAATCGTGTGTAATGAAAATATATATTAGCATCTCAATCGCGCCGGCTCGGCGCCGTGGAAACGCTCGTAGAACACGCCCGTATTGTTTCGGAGCAACCTTCCGGGTTAATCATATTAATTATTATGAATTACGTGTTAGATTAAGAAAGATCTCTCTGACTAAGGGTCCGGGCAGCTGAAAAGGGTGCAGCCGCACCGAGGCCCGCGCTTGTGATAAATAGTTTTTCTAATTTATTAATGTTTGTATTGTTCATTCGATACATAATAATTATACTTCAGAGAGAGGGTTCAGTACTTCCTGCAGGGTAGGTACCTACTTTAATACTTGCGATCTTTATAACCGTCACAAGTAATTCACTAGTGTTGTTGACAACACTAGTGAATTACTTGAGTTGCGTAGCTCGATCATTACAATATTCTAAGATCTGTTTTTAAAAAAATAAATAAAGTTCTAACCTACAGTTTCTGGGCTAATTTGCTGTGTATATTTGATCTTTCTAGGCATCGGAATTGCCGCGGAATGCAGAAAAGTCAGACATACGCGCAGATTAACCTAGAAAATTGTAAGTTTCTAAACGCCCGTAAAAACATATAAAAATTTTTAAGAAAGCGAAATATTACGTATGCACATTAAAAAACGTAAGTATATTTTGATTTAACAAAACGATGTAGTTTTTGCGAATAAACTTTACAAATCCAAGTACCTACGTACTACAGCGTCGGAAATGTTAAAAATGTCACCAGCTACTTATTGCTACGAATTTTACTATCTTACTGCATGTAAAACTGCAGTACATTTAGTAAGATAATAGAATTAATAAAAGAGGAAATAAATTATTAAATTATTTGCACGCTTAAATATCATGCTTTATGGGGATGGATTTGAAATGAACATTAATTTATTTTATTAGGAGAACACATTCTTATTGTGAAGATGTAATTTATCAGAACATAGGTCTGATATTTTAAATATGAATTAAATATATTAATTAGAAAGATACACATATAAAATCTATTTTATCGAAAAATATTGTTGTTGCGCCACCGGGATTCGAACCTGGATCTCTTTCCAAACCGGAGAAGGTGCATTATCCATGCATTATGCCACAGCGCCGATATTTTTAGCGACAAATTTTCGAACCTATATGTTATCTTTTTGATATTAATAGATGGTTCTTTCAAATAATGGAACGATTAAATATATTAATATCAAAAAGGCAACATATAGGTTCGAAAATTTGTCGCTAAAAATGTCGCCGCTGTAGCCTAGTTGGAGTTATTTTTATTCTATTTTAGACTCTTTTTGAGTTGCATGCAGTTATTTTCGTCCTGGTCTCGTAATTAAGTTTATAGATTTCAGAAATTGATCATCGGATCTTCAAAAATTAATAATACTTGTGTTTTATATTGGACCTAATTATTAGGTCATGTCAAGGTTGCCGTTGCGTTAACAAGAGGATTAATCACAATATATTTTGTAATATTTTTAATAAATTACTATCTTAGGTATATAAATATTCATTCTTAAAATTTATTTTTAAGGAGAACATATTTTTGTTGTATAGTAGCATTTTCAGATCATAGTTCTGTGCTATTTTAATACAAATTAAATTAATCAACCAGAAAGATATTCAGAAAAAATTTATTTATCGAAAAAAATTTTTTTTGCTTCCTGAATTCGAACCTGGATTCTATCGTATATTTTTAACATAGATTTTTTTCTGTATATCTTTCTAGTTGATTAATTTAATTTGTATTATTTGTTATGAATTTTCTTTTCTTAATTTTCTTCATCTTGTCCTATTCGGGTCGGGGGTCCTTCGCCTACGTGTCTCGGTGATTTTCGGTTGCTGCGATCGCCGACTCCGCGGAAATGACAGTGAGTGTTTACTTTTCAGATCTCGGCGCGCACTACATCAAGAGCCCCGAGTCCATTACGGCGCCCCTCGGGGACGAGGTGGAGTTCCCCTGCCAGACCAACATCGCGGCCGAGCGCGTGGCGTGGCGGCACCGCGCGGCCGGCGGCGGCTGGACGGACGTGTCGCTGCCGCCCGCCGCGCTCACCGCCCTCACCGCCCTCGGCGCCGGGGCGCGAGCCGCCCTGCGCGTCACCAGCAAGCCCACGCAGTCTAGGCTGACGGTGCACCTGCACAATCACAGCCTCGCCGGGGACTACAGGGTGCGGTTTTGATTTCTCTTCAGACTGTTTTTTTATTTTCCTCATATGTTTTGATAATATTTCCCATCTCGCCAGTACAATAGATCCTAGATGTGACACAAAATTTCATACAAATTCAAATAACATTTATTAACTGTTCACCAGATTACATAATTCAACTTTATTTATTTATGTTAGAGTTAGTTAGTAATGATTAAAAAACTTCAAACAAAACTTCATGGTTTTTTAGTAGGATTATGGAAAGCGAGCGACTAAACATCGAACATTAACGTCACTCCACAATGGATGTTTGGGTATATCATCTGAAGATTTATTTATTTATTAAATGACATACATATTTTTCTTCTAACAGAGGTGAATATATTATACATAATAAACATAAGACATAATTATACTCATAGTTTATTGTGTGGGATGGAGTAGACTTCACCTCTGATATATACAGCGTTGTCCTGGCTACTTTGCTAGACTGAAGTCTGTGTTAAAGTCGCCAGTTTTTTTTCGTGCTATTGTGGTGTTATTTAAATCATCAACAGGAATAAAAAGAGAAATAGAAAATATTTATAAAAAAATAAAAATATGTAGTGGGAGTGTTGTGGGACTAGTGTATTAGTGTAGGTATTGTATAAATTATATTAGAATGTTAGATAGCCATGCTTCCGATTCATCTCTACCTGATTGGATCATATATTGGGTCCATATTTGTGTAATCTTATTGGAATTAAGCAATTTCCAGTTGGTACTGAGTGTGTTGTATAGTTTCGGAGCTAAGAACATGTAGAATTTTTGATAAAATGTCGTTGTTGCTCTCGGAACTGGTGTGTAGTTGTTTGTTGTTTGTCTTGTGTTGTGTTCATGATTTATTGCTTGGGGTGAGTTGTTAGCATGGAAATATTGAATGAGTCTCAACATAAAGATTTGTCTTATATCTAGAACATTGTACTCTTTAAATATAAGATCTGACGGATATCTAAAGGGACGACCAATTATTACCTTGAGAATTGTCTTTTGTACTTATTTAGCCGACTCCAATATTGTTTTTTTTGCTGCTCCTCCCCAACTAAAATAGTATAATTAATTAAGGAGTAGCACATTGCAAAGTACACCGATATTAAGAGTTTGTAATCAACTATACATCGTATTCCTTTAAAAAGTAAATTAGTTTTCTTATGCGTTTAGCTAGGTTCGATATGTGTTCTTTCCAGTTAAGATGATCATCGATCAGTATTCCAAGATGTTGAATAATTTTGACTCGTGTCAATTTTTCACATTGGCATGAGGAAGCTATTTTCTTGTTTGTTTTGCAGTCATGTACGATGAGTGTAGGATTTGGATGTGGTGTTGCTCTTTCGTTAATACATAGGATGAATAAATAGGATTTTGTTTGTGTTTATATATATTTTTTAACTTTATACTTACACATCTTCTTCTTCTACGGCATAACATCCCATCCCTCGACTCCTATCCCTGGCCATTCTTCTCCAGTTCCCAGACCATCTCATTCTGCTCCAGTCCTCTTTCATACATTACTTGCTTACAGTTATAGTTACATATAAATAAAGTATATTTTCAGAAAAAAATTGTTATTTGTTTTTATTTAAACAGCAGAATTTTTTTTGTGAAATTAAATTTTCATACACCTTACTTTTATTTTTATTATTTTTTTAAAGTGACAGTATTTTAAATCTGTTTACAGAAACTTCACTAGCCTAGTATATATATATATACATGTATTGTGCTGTTTATTTTTTCAATTAAAAAAAACACTTTCGGAAATCCACCATATTATATAACGGACTTTCGGTTTTAACAGACACCCCTCACCTGCATTAGTCCGTTATATCGAGGATCTACTATAATAAGTAACAAGTACATTTGATGATAACTCAAGTTCCCTGTTAGTATTTAGTTACTTATTGCAAATTATACAGTGACATTGAATTATAACATTGATAATGTGATTCATTGTATGTCATGCAGTGGAGTATTATTTTGGGGTATGTTATAGTGTATTTATATTCTATTGGAGTTATCGGTCCAATAATTCTTCACTGGAATTTCACTCTAAACTTCATATTCATTCCTGGGTGGCCATCTTGACTTACCTTTTTGCATTCAAATTTCAGTTGTACCCATTTCATTTCTGTTTCAATCCTATTCTTCTATTACTTTCAGTTCAATTATATTATATTTACCTCTTATTTATAATATTTAGTTCCTGCTTTTTTATATAACTTTTAATAACTTCTTAACTTTAATTATTTCTGTCTTTTAATTAATATTCTTTCTGTTAAATTTAATTAAATTTTCAATTTTTGAACTTTAGTTTCCATATTCTATATAGTTCCATAGTTATCTTCTACACTACTGCCTAATCATTAGAGAATTAAAATTGTCTGTTGCAGTGTATTTCCTGGTACGGAGTGTCTGCCCTGGCTTCAGTATCAGCCAGATTAGTTGTGGCCGAGCTGGGGGCCACACCGCACCTGCCTGACCGCCGCCTGCAGGCAGCACCCGGAGCGTCTGTATTGGTTCGGTGTCCTCCACCTAGATCTGAGCCTCCGGCCACGATATTGTATTACAAGTGAGTGAACATCTTGTCTTGACACGCATTAATAAAAAATCATATTTTATTTAAATTACGGGTGTCAGGAAAGCTTGCTTTTCACCTAGAATACAAACTATTTATTATGTGAGGTGATATTGTATATAATATATAATTCAAATCAACAGTGCGCGGCTATTACAAATAATTTAGAAAATGATTACAGCTGAGATAAGCATGATGGGATCGGTCACTTGATCAGCAACTCAATGGATCCTTTGCGCAGCGAGTAAAACATCTGTCTTTCACCAAACCTTCGAAAATTGTGATGGGGTGACTTATGTGACTTCTGTTCTTCAGCCCCATTATTTATATGTACAGTATTATTTAACCACAAAGATCTATTATGTACAATGAGTTATGTATGCACTTTATGCATTAATTTGATAATTAACATGGTGTAATTCAATATACGAGGCGCGTTTTTTAAGTAAGTACCATTACCGGATATTTCCGGTATAGTACTGCGGTTGAGATGTTGCACATGCACAATGGTTTCCTTCATCTGTTGACTCACCACATGTAATGTTAAAGACATTCACATAATATGGCCATATTGTAGTGAGTGGTTGAAATGTTCAAGACAATAGATCAGCCCGCCGACTGTGAGATACGGTCCGTGATTCGTTTCTCGAATGCGCAAAACATGAAATCAGCTGACATGCATTGCCAAGTATGTCCTGTTTTTCCTGATTTGGTGCCGAGTGATTTCCATGTTTTCCTTCATCTGAAGCGGGTCCTTGGTGGCGAGCGTTTTGACGATGATGATGAACTCAAAGACAGAGTACGGACATGGTTTTCATCCCAGGCGGCATCATTCTATGATGAAGGTATACAAAAATTGGTGCCCAGTTATGACAAGTGCCTTAATAATAATGGCGGCGACTTTGTTGAGAAGTAGTTTAAGGTATGTAGCGTTCAAAGAAAGCAAAGTGTTGTATAAATGATGTGTTTCTTTAAAAGAAAACTCCAGTACTTAAAAAATGCGCCTCGTAGTATAGTAGGTAATACAGTATAAAAAAAAATGTGAGAAAAATTATCGTAATTTTGAGAACAATTCTATTTAAATTTAGAAAATAATTGTGAATGAGTTTTTGATTTCGCCTACACAGATAACAGATATTTAAAATGTTTCATTAATATAGTTTCAATAATATACTTGTATTTCAATAGCTATCTTCACAAATTCATACTCATATAACATAACTTCAACATTTAATATTTCAATTTATTTCATAATATTTCAAAAAATGCAAGTTTGTAGAATTAGTGAAAGGTGTCACAGTTTTTAGTCAAAGTAATTAATTCCTTTAGAAAAAACAGAGTACAGTAAGAAAAAATGGCGTAGTTGGATTTGAAAACTAACCATGGGTTATGCTGATCTGTGAATTAACTGCTGATCGTTTAAAACATAGATAGTTTATAATTTATATTTATTTCCCAAAATCTTTATTAATGCATATATTGTGTATAGTGCACACCCCTGTTTCCTATTTACCCAAAATTATGAGAAAATATTTAATTTTTAATTTATTATCATTATTTCTATATTTCTTATAGGTTACAAGGGGGAACTTCTATTGCCATTACGGGTGGATCAGAAGGTGTGCAGGAAGTCGGGGGAGCTATCCTGGTGAAGGCACGTGGACAATCTACCTACACCTGTGAGGCCATCAACAACCTTAGCGGACAGACTCATCTTTATCATCACAAGATCGTAGTTGATGCACAGGATGGACCACCACAAGCACCGACGTTAGTATACAATTTTTAACCCACTCATTTTCATAAATCATTACAAAAAATGTAAGAAACTACAACATTATGCCACAATTTAATTTAATACTTTGTATTAAATTAAAGGATCTAAACATTTTTCATTTAATTATCTTAATACATACTAATATACTACATTATTGCTTCGAGCAGTTTCACACTGTTCCAAAGGAAAAAAATCGTAATGCTTTTTAGTTTGTTCATTTATATGAAAGTATTTAAATTATTGATCGCATTTTTAGGTTTGCGGAAGACATGGCGGAGGAAGTCCAGGGGGTGGCTGGAACTGCTGTGTGGCTGGGCTGCGGAGCCCTTGGCCGCCCAGCTCCTCGACTGGTTTGGCGGCGGCGGGGTTCTGCGGTGCCTTCGGGGACTGCTGACAAAGGCGCCTTGCTGCGTATTACTGACTTACAGCCTGAAGATGAGGTGGGATATTATGAGCCTTGTAAAATATATTCAGCTCTTTTCAAAGCAATTTTACCTGACTTCATCGGTGTTTGATATATCATTTTGGTATTATATATTTTTTTTCTCCGATATCTGGTTTAAGGCCACGATATTGATAATTTATTTAGTTTTTATTTAAATGTAGTTTATTGCTTAAAGTTGTCATGCCGCTTGAAAAATATTTTGTGTATTTACTGCGTTATTCAAATGAACGTAATAATGTGATTTAATAATTCTTTTGACATAACTTGCTTTACCTGGGTAAATTTTCTCTGCAGGGAGTATATACCTGTGAAGCCAACAATGTCGCCGGCAAGGCTGAGCGCTCCATCCGGCTGTCTGTCCTATCTGCCCCTTCTCTAGCCGTGGCGGGAGGGGGAGGCGAGGTAACAGCATCAGAGGGCGGGGAGGCCAAGTTACCCTGCGGCAGTGCGAGCGGACGTCCTGCTCCCACCATTAGTTGGCTAATCAATGGCAAAGAAGTGACAAAGGATTCTAATGTTAAAATCTTAGGCGAGTCTGTATTTCATAATTAAAAATAAGAATAACCACCTATCGCTCGGTTTCACACTGTATCTCTTGGCCTTAATATCAATATTAACCAACCCAAATGAAAAGAACATGATATGGCGTCGGGCTTTCCTCCCTGCCCAAGCATCATATCGTCAATACATCGTCGGTCACTGAGATCGGTGGAAATCAATAGGCAATGATTAAGTACATATTTACAATTTTATTAAATTGATTAGATGAGAAGAAAAAAAAACCTTAGCCTGAAAAAAATTCTTAATCTATCTTATGGTCTACTTAATTCTAATTTTAAATTAATCTTAAATCTACCTTAAATAAGTTGGTGATGATTCGGTCCGGGCTTCGGTGATCGATGGCTGCTGCCGTTGTCTGCCGCGCGGATGGCGACCGATGACGCGATCTGGGTGGGACCGTGACTTTAAGTCCGCTTTGCAATTCCATCCTTCTGGTGGGCGGCCTCGTTCACCAGCTCCTCCGAGCTGCTTCCTTCCACCTCCGCTTGAGTTACACTACCGCTCTGGTCAGATTCCTCCGATTCCGCGCTGTCCTCCATTTTCACACGATACTTCAGGTTCAATTGTGAGAACTCATCTCCGTTTTTATTTGTTGCGCGAATGAAACTCTCCCTTAATTATCTTTATTAAAGCTGTCCGATCCAACTCGATATTCAACAGACTCTGCGAAATTCTACTGTCGTTCGAGAAATTCCGTTCTGACTGCCGGTTCTTCAGCAGACTCCCCGACTCACTCTCTTCACTGAATTTTTTTTCCAACTGATTGCTTCTAAGTGTCTTTCTACGTGTTTTTTTATTTGTCCTTTCTAAGTCTTATTGTTTCCAAGTGTGGTTTCGAAGTGTGTTCTTCACCGCCGCGTCCGCCCTTTTAAACTCTCTGGGGCTTAGGGTGTGTCCCTGACACGTCCCTTGGTCCATCCCTCAAGCGGTGGTTGGATCAAGCGCCCGCTCTGTAACTACCAGCCCTGTCATTGGCTGCAACAGTGGCCGCCTATTTATTATTTTAATAATGTATTATATGGCCGATTATTTTATCATATTACATCTGCTAATAAAAACAAAAAGGTTTGATATCTCTCGTTATTTACTCTTTTGCTTGTGGTAAAAGGAACTATCACACAATGAAATTAATAATAATAAATCTGTTTTGCACCAATCAGTTGATCAGTTTTTTAGATTTTTAATTACAAATTTATTTCAGATTCTGAATTGGAAATTAACCCAGTAGAGAAGCGCCATGCTGGGGTTGTGCAATGTTTTGCAGCCAATTCCCTAGGCAGTGCCACAACTGTCAATCTTCTTCGTGTCATACCGAGACAACATGCACAGGTTAGCCCAAACTCCATTCATTAAACCCTTTATGGCCCACCGCCGAATATATTCATTGCAAAAAACTTTTCACAATAGTCAGCAACGTAATAATCCGATGTGTCGCAATTACCTAAAAAAGGAAACAAAAGGAGGAAGATCTGTCATTTAGAACTTCCCTGTCCAGCGGAGTAAGGGTGTACGGTTCGAGAACAGAACTCAGCCACACTCAGACTCACAATCGTTAACCATTGCAAATGTCATGCTCGTAACGAGGAACCGCCAAAGAATCATTTATCTGACACATCTTGTATTTTATCTTACCTTTGTGTTGCGACATCTGCGAGAACAACAACATTTTATCAACTATTCTACATGTTCTTAGCACCGAAACTGTACAATATACTCAACACCAGCTGGTGACGTCTACTCCATCCTACACAATAAACTACAAGTATTATACTTAATAGCAATATAATTGTATCTTATGTTTATAATGTTACATTTTATATTCACCTCTGTTACAACAAAAACATGTATCTCAATAAAGTCTAATAAATAAATAAATCTACCGGAGATCTTACTTCAGCTTCTAAATACAGATGTGCACATTTATTTTGTTTTCGGCCCAGAGTTAATATTTCATTGTTTATGGCTTCTTTTTTAGATGGACGGGAGTGAGCCTGGATTAGGAGAATTAGGCACCATCAAACCAGTAACCTCCGGGTCCAGTGGAAAAAGACACTACAAATCTAAAGGACATCACAACCGAACTGGTAAAAATAATGTTTATTCTTAAATTGTAATAGTAAGCACTGACCGAGAAGTGTGTTACATACACTTCTACTGTTGTATAATATAACTTATGATATATGAGCACTCGTAAGAGGTTTAATGTCCCATATTTATTCTATACCTATGTTGCGTCATCAAATTGTTGATAATCTATACAATTTAAAAATTAAAAATAAAATCACCAACTAACCTGTGGGTTTACTTGATCTCTCAGAATACAAAAACTAAATGCTGATTGTATTAAATATTATATTTTTCATGTTTTAGTAATGGTTCCCCCCTCTCGCCCCAATGTTACCCGTTTGACAGACGAGAGTGTCATGGTGAGGTGGTCAGTCGAGGATAACACCGGATTGCGCATTGAGTTCTTCAAGGTGCAATATCGAGACCTCAGTCAGGTGTGTACCAACCTTATATGTCAATTGAATCCCTGTTTTCTAACCTTAGATCACTTATAGAATTAAAATCCTCCCCATGAAAGATAAATTATTTAATAACTATTTGTTACATTGTTTTTCTACATTTTTAATTATTTTGTTTAGGGTTTAATTTTCCGTCTATATATTGCCTGGCTTTCTATAAAATATCACATATATTCTTACATTTACCATACATTGTTTGTTCAAACATACACTTTGTTATGGCCTGGTATTCCTTACCTTTCTCCTATCTATAAATACATTAAAACTCCGTTAATTCGCAACTCATGGAAACGAAATTAAAAAAAAAAACAAAATTTTTAAAGGCAACATTAGAATTTTTTTTTACGAAAATGTGTTGTTTTCTGTGTTCGTATTTTTGCGCGAGCCGCCACTTTTGCGATTTTCATCCCGAAACATAGCGACTGTCTATTATTTTAGCTTTTCTGTGTTAAAATGTTTATCAAATAACAAATTTCTCCTGAATAAGGTGTGTGGCTACGTGCCGAGTGTAATATTAAAAACAGGTTTTATCTTCAGAACCAGTCACTTGATGAAACAAAATCATGAACATTCATTTTATTGATAATCAAACTTGCCTTTTCCATTAAAATTGGGTAAGAATTGAAATATTGGCACTAGTCCTGCCACTATAGCGATCAGTGTCGTGATTGGCTAGCGGGCAGAGCTTGCTGCAAATGTTTCAAATATGTAGGTATGCAAATTACATGAACAATTTAGTTTGGATATTTATTTGGATATAAATATCGCCTACGAACTGCAAATAATCTGGTTTTATGATTCCTGTGAAATATTATTTTCGGGGCTAAAATTTTTGAAAAAAGTGAACTTTGTAAAAATACAAAATATAAGCTTACAAATTATCAGAGTTTTACTATATATATGTAACTAAAAGTAAATGTATGAATGTATATGTATCTAAAAGTCTGACTTATTGCTGTGCAAATTGTTTCATAATTGAATTTCTGTTATTCTATATGATAATATATATTTCGTAATTTATGTTTGTTACATTTATTTTATCATTTTTCTCATTTCAGGGCTCTGGAGGACGTTCCCCATGGAATACCAGTAACCAAGATATTCCTCCACATGTTAGATCGTACGAAGTGAATGGATTACAGCCTGATCATTATTATAGGTAATATGGATTTTCAGTACTAATTCATTTTTTTACAAAAATGTGGATTTTTAGTATTCACTTATAACATCAGTTATACTAGTGTACATATCACCTATTTAGTCCTATTTAATGATTTGAATTTTTTTAAAACCATAAGTTAAATAGGATTAATGTAAAACTAATAAACTGAATATCATTTGTTATAATTAAGAGAATTTAGGCATGACTAAAATGACCTTGATCATTTAATTCATTTTTAGTGTGCCAGAAAAGGGTCTTATGGAACATAGTTTCTTATGATCTTGAAGCCAAGATTATGGTGACAAATCAGTATTAAACATATTAAGAAAATGTTTTAAATTAATTGAGTTATAAACCGTTACATTTGCAGGACACTGTAAATTTTTTATTTTAAAAATGCTTTGTATTATGTTTACTCACATGTTTTGAGGCTTCAATTTCTATTTAAAACCAAGTTCTATATCAAAAACACAATTATTAGTTTTAAATAATATATTTTAGTGTTGATTCGATGATCAATTCGGTGCTCGATCTGATCAACTCTGACGTGGAAACAATCGATCCCTTAATTTTTGGTTAAGTATGCCTGTAAAGCATATTTTAATGCAAATTTTTATTATAATATGAATGAATATTATACTTATAAGATGCAGATTTCATAAATTATACACTGATTATAAGGGAAAACAATAATTTCTTATTTAAAAAAAAACATTTTATGTGTATCATTTTGTATGGTCTTATATTCCATATATATTTAGTACCATTGTTTTTTAAACAACAAAATATTACGTAATTATGAAATACACAAATCAAAATAAAGCAACATAGTACATATATTTAAATTGATCGGTCGTTAAACATGGATAATTACCATACAGCCCTTGTACATTAATCATTAGTCTCATCTTGAAGGAATACCTCAAAATTTAAATAGTAAAAATGAAAGTAAACATTATTCAAAATGTTAAATAAAATATATCACCTAAGCACTTTATTTTATATAAGGTCAATAATAATATGACCAATGTATTTTTTATTAAATTCTCAGATTTAGAATAGCAGCGGCGTACAGTAATAATGACAACAAGCTGGGTGAAAAATCTAGCAAGTTCCACCTGAAGCGTGGGGCCGGGCTGGACCAGGCCCCGCCTGCCCCCCTGCTTACTGGGGCCGAGCCTATTTCCCCCACAGAAATAAAGCTGCACTGGCAGGTGAATATTACAATTTTTCTCATTACTTCTCTGCTCTTGTAACCAACGTATTGAGATGAATATTTACAAATAAATTTGGATACCATCCTACTTTGTTTTGGAATGTTATTTATGTTTCTCTTCTTTTGGAGAGTTCAAGTTTTATTCCATGTGGTGTGGAGTGGAACTAAGAGATTAAATAAATATTTAAGGAGATGTTATAGAAATATAGTTGTAGTCACTAGTACGAACCACTACACCAGTAGCGTTAGGTGCGTGCATTCTCACATATTTTTAGAATGTACTTTAGAATCATTGACTTTATTATTATGGAGAGGTGCTAAAATAATTGTTCCATTAACAAAAATACAGTAAAACTCCGTTAATTCATAACCTTATATTTCATATTTTTATGGAATTAGCACTTTTTTCAAAAAAATTGGCCTGAAAATAACATTTCATACTAGTTTCTACCGATAATTCGTAAAATCTGATTATTCGTAGTTCGTATGCATTTTTGAAACCCGAAATAAATAATTTGTTCACGTAATTCGCAAATTGCAAATGTTTTTAAATCCCTAAACTCGCCCGAAGGCATTTGATCTTCATCCCTTTGTAAACATCTGCAACTAGCTCCGCCTACCGGCCAATCACGACGCTGCGTGCTGGCATGACAGGTGCTGAACTGAGTTTTGCCATATATGACATATGGCAAAACTCATGTACGTGATATGATATATACATCAAATTCCATAGTGCATTTTATAAGCTTTGTTGTTAAAATAATGTTTCCATTGAATCACTTGATCTAGTTTCTATATTTATAAAACATTGCGATTTGCATATGTAGGTACTAAAGAAACTACATAAATCTTTCTTATTGAAATACGTTGACATATTTTATTAGTTTTTTTTTACATTTCGTTCTCTAAAATGGCACCAACATCTTGTAATTCATATAAATACTTGACCATTTGGATAAATGGAGCTTATTTTGTAAACCGACAAAAAATAAACACTAATGCACTGAATATAACGCTTCATATTTTTCACAATTGTTACAATTTGCATCATATTATATTAATTTAAAACAATGTGATGTGAAATAATTGATAAACAATTTTTTTTCAATTTCTTGACTTTTAGAATAATGGGCACATGTGTAGTTTGCTTACGGGCTACCTAATTTTACAATATTCAAACTCTAAATTATTATTTCACCCACAATTATTATTTTTGGTACAGCTTCCCACTGTGAATACGACAGCTGGTAAGGAGACACCAGTGGAAGGCTACTATGTATACTATCGCCTAGCGTCAAGCGCTGGGGAGTATTTAAAAGCATACGTAGAGGGGGGAAAGGCAAAGTCTTTGGTACTCCGCCACCTCACTCCTGATGCCTCTTACGAGATCAAACTTCAAAGCTTTACACCGACTGCTGCCAGTGATTTCTCGGCCATCATCACAAAAAAGACTCTAAGTGAGTATTTATTTAGTTAAAAAATACAACGCAAAAAAAATGCTCTGTGTTTGTAACAAAATTAATATTTTTAACACTTTCAAAAATGATTACTGTGATTTGTTATAATATAAATAAATAAATATAATTATTTTTTAAGTGTATCTAATTATAAATTGAAATTATTAAACTCCTAATAAGCGCATCGTGACTAAATGTAAAATAAATTTTATTATTACACTAACAAGTGGTCTAACATGATGTCACGGTTCTCCAAGCTTTACACAATAATCTTATTGACAGCAGATCTGAAGAGCGTCATTCTTATTGAACCATGAAAATTTTTTTTTTGCAATTCCCCTCTTGTTTTCAATTTTGCCTTGCATTATATAAACTGTAGAAGCCAATACTTTTCTCTCCTTATTATAATTTGTCAAAAGTATTCTAGTTTCCGCTTTTTAATGCGATAGATCATTAACTTTTACATATTAATTTTTCTTAGCATTTCAATATCAATTACTTGGTCAACTCATGAAATCTTGATTAGATATTATGTATATATTCCACTGAATCATTAATAAAAGAAATCAGATGTTTAATCTCTCACATTTAAATTCCCATAAAAACTTCTATAAATTTTTCTTTATGAATTTAAAATGTAACTTTCATATTTCTATGAGAATATTTTTATTATTAGTTTATTGAAATTATTTAATAATTTTGCTAAACAATTGAAATGACATAAGCCCTAAACAATATTTGTTCAAACCAGAAGCGTTGGTGGTGGAGAAGGCGACGGAAGTGGGATCCCCTTCTGTCGGGGCGTCGGGCCCCATGAATAAGGACACGGCCAATGACAAGGGTCAGGTATATCTCATAGCAGGCGGGGCAGCCGGCGGAGTTGCCATTCTTGGTGCTGCTATCATAGCGCTCGTTATATACAAGAAGAGAAAAGGTAAGAACATAATTATGTATATAATATGTTTGAAAAGGTCCAATGTTCACTCCACATATAAATTATTACATGAAAGATTAAAATGTAATAATGTATTTCTTTATTTATGAATTCAATCATTTAAATACACTTCATGGATTGATACACATTAGAACTTCTTATTTTCACTCCATTAGAATATCATAAACTGCCACAATAATTTCTGTATTATGTCTTGATTTCATGATGCGATATAAAAACCTCATATAAATAGAATTGTCACGCTCGAGAATGATAAATTTAGAAATTACCTATACATTTTTAAGAACATTTTAAACTTGAAACATTTCTTCTGAAGTTTGATTTGCATTCTTTAAAAAAAACAAGAAATTAAGGATAGCACTGAAATGCCTCAGTACAATGACAGCAAAGGAGGTGCTGCGTAGTCTACAGTAGGTTTTTTGATAATGCCCAGTGATAAAACTTTGGTTAATTTGGAACACGGGTATGAAAGTCAAGTGAGTTTTACTATAGCTTTAATGTTATTTAATTTTTTTTTGTCAATGAACTATATTGCTATCATAATAAATGCATACACTCAAATTCCTGAAATGGCATTTGTGAGTATTTTTTCATGATACAATTTATGTCATTTTTCTACCTGAATTCTGTGATAGGATAATTCAATGTTATTGTTTCCCAGGGGGTGCTTCAGACAAGCAGCAAGAGGGCGGGACCGGGGGTGAGCTGCCCAATGGCTTCCTGCCCCCCTCTGCCTCCCCTAAGCCCGCCATCACCATCACAGCCAATCCTCTGCACCCTGAGGTTAGGTCCGTCTCACTCTCTCTGCTACTCTACTTAATTACATTAGTCCTGTACATTATATTACCATGTACTGTGTATTCTGTGCTTGCTTATAATTTAATTAGAAACTTAAATTAATGGATATAATTTTACCATTTTTTTTAATTTTCAACTGTTTCCTTTTTATTTTTTTTCTTCATTCTTTTTTCTTTATTAATTACTAATTATTAATAATTTACATTGGTTATTCATTATTTATTTTACACAGGGTGAAGATGTAGATATGGAGATGTCCTATATCTCTGCACAAAACAACAATTGCTCATCCCGGTCACCACGGTCATCGGCAGAAGTGGTTGTTACAAATTCTTGCAGAGACGATATTAGAAAGCAGGGTGCCATGTCTTCAGCGCCCACCAGAGAAAACTATGTCTGAAGTTAGATTAACTAATAAACTTTCTAAAATACAGACAGTTAAGTTCGACTGTTCAGCCTTAGTGTTAGTAAATGACTAGTAATAAAACAGTTAGTGTTAGTGATCAAATGCTTGTGATTGATACATCAGTTATTAGTGATGAAAGTGAATCTTCCAAGTATCCTTGTAATTTGATACAAATAATGAAACTACTGATAAATAACTCTTAAATTTTTTAGTTACAATAAACATTACATAAACTTATTCTTTGAAGACTACGTAACTTCTGTGACATAATTATTAATCTTTGTGTTCCTGCGATATGTGGAATCGTCAAGATGTGATATTAAGCAGTTTTTTTGTGATTAATTTCTATTTAGACCTATGTACTTCTGAATAACTGAATTTTTTTAAATAATTTTTATCATATCTAGAAATTCACAAATACATATACACACACTGCCTTTTAAGATGAACATTTTAGTAGAATCTCATTTATTTGAATTTCAGGTGACTAATTAAGAATGGAAAGAAGTGTTTGAATTTTTTAGTTTTATTTATGTAGATTTTGGTTTTCGAAATAAACTGCTAAAGAATGTGATAATTTTTGTTCAGCTTTTCTGGTTATTTTGATTAATAATTTTAACATTATTAGATAGGTACATCACATCACTTTTGTTTCCAAATGTTGCTAACTCCATATTTACCTCAGGTTAGATTAAAAATGATATAGTATCTTCAATATCGTTAATTCTCACTAATTAAAGATCACTTGTTATAAGTGATCTTATACAATAATCCACTGATTCCAATTGTGGATTATATCAAAAAATCGGTTCAATTATAATAAGTGATCTTATAATACAATTAGACCAGTTTTTTTTATACAACCCATAATTGAACCATGCCACTATAAAATACGATATAGCCACTATAAAATACTTTTATAGTGGCTATATCGCCACTATAAAAGTATTTTATTTCATCTTTCATTAAAAACTTTATTTATTCATTCACGATTTACAAAAAATGCGTATTTATTTTTTATATGTTATGTCCGTGATTTTAGTAAGTGTATTCCAAATATTTCATAATTTGTACATTTTCCTTTTGAGATTCAATTTAAATTCAAAAATAGCATTCTTTGTAAATTTAACTACGCATCTGTTGCTCCTGGATATTAGATTTTTTGTTGGCCAATCTGACAATCGTTTTCAGCAAAATGTGTCATCAGTACAGCTTTACTTATTATATCTTTAAATCATTAAAAAAAATTCTTTATAAATCTATAAATATATGTAATACTTTATTTTTAAACTACTAATAATGGAGTTCAACATTTGGATTTACTATAGGACTATATTGATTTTGGTCATATAAGTTTTCGATTTAAAAAAAATGTAAAAGGTAAGTTTTTTTATGCATTAAGAAAATTTTTATTAATGGATGATTTGGACATAAAATGCTCAATATTTTATATTCCAGATGTGGTGTACTATTATCCTATTGGGTGTTAGTTTTTAGACCCCGCGTGGAATATTTTTAGTTGATTTTATAGTAGGCAAAGACGATGGGTATCGAATTTTCTCTTTTTATTTGTAACACAAATAAATCATTATGATTTATTCTTTAACAAGTGTTGCAAAAACTTTTTCTACTAATTTTTTTTGCTAATTTATGTACATAAATAAATCTTATCTCGTTTATAGTATTTTTAAATAGTAATGAATTATTTATATTTGTAATTAAATTTAATTAGAGACTGTTCTTCGGAATCATTGTTTTATAAAACATAATTTAGGGTGTAGTGAATTTCTAAGATGACTAAAGTGACTCCACTTAATATGGTTGGATGTGAGATTTACGGTTGTAATATATATTGAAGTAAATATTATATTTATTTTTGTTTATTAAATTGTGTTATGGTGTACTTTTTAAACAATTAAATTTTATTAAAAAGCTAAATATTTACTACTATATGTATAATATTATTTCATTACAAATAAATTTATCGATTTTTTAAATGCCCACAATTACAACCGTATTATGTGGAGCCATTGAATTATATTTTGAAACGGTGAAAGTGGTTGCATTATGTGGTGGTGTGAGAAAAAAATATATATGACCTCTGATAGTTTTTTACTTTAAGCAAGAGTTAATAGGATTATTATTATCTGTTACTCAATATTACTTCGTATTACTTCATGTTCAAATTAAGTGAAGAAGTTTGTGCACATTTTGAGCACATGATGTAATGTCAGTTTTTTTTTTTTTTTGTTGTATTGAGTTAATTATTGTTATTTGGATTTATCACGAGGATTTCTTTGCAGTTCTCGTGTCTAAAGTTTTATAAATTACAATAAAAAAATAACAATTTTTGCATGATTTATATTATTTCATATATTTTTCATAGAGAAAAAAACTTTAATGAAAATGAATGCTGCATTGATATAAGAAAATTAAAAAAATATTTTTTATATGTAAACGATCTAATTACTGGGTTACGCCCACTTTCACAAACGCCACCGCATAATGTGTCACTACAAATTTCTCAAGTTCACCTGTTGTGCCTGATTTACTGTAATGTGGATTTTTATTTAATCCGTCCTTTAAAACTAGTGCCTCATTCACTGATGCCATAAAAATTGACTACTTTATGAATGCGAGCTCAAATAAGGGTAGCTCCTAGACTGATTAGCCGAATGAAGTAAAAAATAATATGACTTGTTTGGAAAATTTATGTGACTTACGCTTAATTTGTTCAGTAGGTTTTTTTAACCTGTATACGTACTTAATGTTATAAAACTTAAGAATTTATTAAAACAATTTTTTTTAATTCTCTCAAACGTAACACATTTTTATCTTTCTTTTTTTTAATAAATTAATATCAGATATAAATATCAATGAATCAGCTGCATCTTTAAATTCAGTCACGAATATATTTACATTATATATCAACACACCAGAGGTAAACTGTGTTAATTTAAAAAAAATAATGTTATCTCCTATTTTTTCTAGAAATTAGTTTGCCTTTCGCCGTGGTAAACTCATTTAAGTTCATAGTTCAATAACTATCATTCAGGTAAAAATGATCCCTGGTCAGATTACAATGATTTTATTGCTTGGGAACTTTTAAATGGCTCTAATGTAAAATGTTGTTTTCGCGACTTAACACAGTTTTCCTGTGGAGCGCTGATATATTTATATATTACTTGTATAAATAAGTAAGCGAGCTAGTAAATTTAATTTATTACTTAATTATGTTTTTATTAAAACAGTTTATTTGATAATTTGTATTTCACTATGAGCCCCAACTTGCCATTTTGTTTTAAGTGTAATTCTGCTTATATTGTATTAAAAGATGTAAGATCCATTCAGAAAGTGTACAAAAGGCAATAATTTATATACTTTTCAGTTATTATGACTGAAATTGTGTTCGATTGTAATAATGATTGGTAACTGATTATTTGTAATTCTTCAAGCAATGATTGGTACACTAGAAAGTAAACCTCCAACGGTTAAAACTTATTTACCAATCATTGTAAATCTCAGTTACCAATCATTGTCACAATCACATAACTGTTTACCATCACTACTGGAAGCTAGTTCTTAATTTGAGATTATCAAATTCATTATCATATTACCTGTAGCGTAGAGAAAGAATGTATCGTTTGATCTACAATTTTTAGCCAAAACAGTTTCATTTCAAAGACCTTGTACTGGGATACAAGATCACAAAATAAAACATAATATTACTACATATTTGTGAATGAATTACAATTTTCTTTTTTAGAAATATTATTTATATTTAATGTGAAACTATCTGTATTCATCTGTATTATTTAAATTAAATGTTTAGTTGGTATATATAGATCAAATAGTTCAAAATAAGACTTTTGATGAAGTAAAAATCAAATATTACCATTACTAATATCGCTGCCACTTACAGATCTTACATCTTAATTCCTATATAAATATATATATATATTTTATATGTATATTATGTATATATATATATATATATATATATATATATGTATAATTTTTGTACTCGCTTTAAATAATGAACTGAATGTATTTAGTAATATGTAATCGTTTATTTATACATAAACTCAGTGAAATTTTAATGTGTATGATATCTTTTATATTTATGAACTTCAGTTGTGAAATTACATTTTTCACTGTCCTTGGCAAAACCAGAATTTCAACAAAACAAACTTGTAATTTTGGTCAATACGAACGTTGGGTTACAAAATTATTGTTTTTATTTTATTATTAATAGCTAAATATAATATGCATTACAATAAGTAGACAAAGTATGTGATTCTCTTACTACTGTTTGCAATTTAATGGACAGTGCAAGGGTCGCGGAATATAAACACTTAAATTGTTTAACATGTTCCATACTGATTCATTTGGTTATTACAACACAGTGGAGTGCTGATACTTCATTTGAATTGTTTGTCACATGGATTTATATGGATCAACAGTAAATGTATTAACAAAACTGGCAGTGTTTTCTCCAGTCCATAGTAAAATCAGGAAGTTATAAATGAATACATAATTAAATCTCCAATAAAATGACCTTTCCTGCATGTAATTTTTTATCAAATGAATAGAAAAAAACCACGTACAGGTAACCCCCGTTTATCGCGACCCCGGCGAGTGCGGATTTGTTGCAAACTTTATAAAAAAAAAAATTTTGCCTTGGCACTTGTCAGACTTTGACATATCCCAGGAATTGTCATAATGAGTGGTTCCACGAGCGTGCTATCTTTCTTTCTCGCTTACTCACATCATACACATGTGCATATACGTAAAGTTACTAGCATAAAAGAACGCCGGTGCCTGGTACGGTTGAGCCAGTGCATCATTTGGGTTTACCCTTTCTCCCTTATTATTATTATCCTTCCTATCATTATCCTTATTATTCTTCCTTATTTCTATAATCTTAGCTACAGTATCAAACGCACACTAATTAAATTGATTACATATTTTTTATCCCTTCGTAATTTTTAAAATATGAAAAATCGGTCGACTGCTGGAAATGGACTGCCATACTGTATCCCAAGAAAATGACATCTCGAAACGTTAAGTGTCAAAATCATTGAAAATTCCCTTTCTCTTCACAATCAATGCCTGGAGTTATTAGAAGAAAACGGTGATGATTAAGAGCGAGTGCTGTAAAGCTTGGTTGTAATGGATTATTTGATGGATATAGTTATCGGTAAATTTTGCATAATAAAGGCAGAGAGGCCAAACAAGGGAATCTAGATTCTTATTTGCAACGCAGAACAAAATGAATGAATTATGTTATATGAAATTTTTTTGTTATTAATGTTCATATTGTTAATAAAGTGTTTTTTCGATTTTTTAAATCCCCCGTTGATCGAAAATTTAGCTTATCACGACCGTGTCCAGAATGTATCCCCCGCGATCAATACCTTACCTGTTCTTGTATTTGTCACATTTTACAACATACAAAATATTCTGAACAACTTTTTTATGTTACGTTTTAATGAAATATTTTAAAGTTCATCAAAAACATTTTCTATATAATACAGTAGTTATTTTATTCAAGAATGATAATATCAACATTTAAAAAAGAATGTATTATTTATGATGCAAAATAAAATATTTCTGTATTGTATGTCAGTCAAATTATATGTATTAAATCAAATTAAATTTTTTTTTTTCAAATTATAATATTTTAATGACAGCAAAAATGAAATGTGTAGAAAATATTGCTTGAGCTCAAAATCCTAGAAATAACTACAATTTTTATAAATTTACATTCTACATGTCAAATCAAATTAAATTGAAATTTATACAATTTATGAACTAATATTACCATGTTTGTAGTATGCACTGATTTTTAAATCTCTTGCGACCTGAGATACACATACGCATACTAGTGATGTTAAAATCGTTATTTAAACTGTTATTGTCACTGAGATTGTGTTCGATTATAATGATAATTGATAACTGATTAACGTAATTTTTTGAGTAATGACTGGTACATTAGAAAGTAAGTCTCCGACAGTTAAATCTTAGTTACCGTCATCGTTGAATCTCAGTTATCAATCATTGACGTAATCACAGTCACGTAACAGTTTACCATCATTAGTGCATACCTTCTGTTAACTTTTTTTTGAACTCTTCAAATTAAGATGATTAACCTACCCAGGTTTTCACGCCGTTAATATAGTTACTATCGTAATCTTCTGCGTAGTTTTCTGGTCTATTCTGCCATGTCTCTCTTCATCATGCATCAAGGACATCAGTCCTAATGCGACGAAGGCATGACAGAAAAGTCTACACAGAAGATAGCCAAAGCTTAATAAAGTACTTGGAAATATTTTGTAGTCAATAGTTTATTATAACCGATCACTGTTGTTAATAGTATACATTAGGTTCTCGAAAAAAATATGGGGCCAAGATTACATAAATTAAACTTTTGTATTCAAATTGTTCCACTATAAATCAGTATATTTAAAAAAAAATTACCAGATCTACAAGTTTAAGACCAGAGGTTATTGAAGTCTCAGGTTGCAAGAGGTTAATTAGAATTAATACTGGAGGAACGCGAGAAAGCGATTCCAAAATTTTAAAAATATTGAATATAAATATGAAGATGCATAACAAGAAGTCTTAAGTGCTAGTGTTTCTTTAAAGAATACAATTTCTTCCACCATCAAATATCTATTCATCATCTTGTATATTCATTTTTTAATGCCTTACCTATTTCATTATGTAGTAACTTCAGCCATGGACTTTTGAGTCTCTTGAGGCCATAAAAAAAGAAGATGGGTGTCATGATGATGATACAAATTGAATCTACAGGGTGAATATTATATTTCAGGCTGATGTTGTTTTTGAATAACTAGGAAATGAATCAAAAAAATTTGATTTGATTTTTATTTATCGATTATTTGGCTTTTTACAATTATGTATGGAATATGACATCGGTCATGCGGCTGCCTCTTCTTTTCAACATTCTCGCACACTTCGCATGTTATTTCAGCAATTTCATTTAGAATATTGTCCTGTTGCATCGGAATTATTCGTGTAGACGTTTATTTCAAGTACCCCCACAGAAAATAGTGATTGAGGAGGCCAGTCGATATCACCACTTTTTTTACATTATGCGGCCGGGAAACATTTCTCGTTAAATTTTGTAGCTCGTGCTGTGATACCGTCCTATTGAAATCACAAGTGTTGTAGGCCTAATCGACCCAATTCGGTCGCAAAGAAGGTTTCCAAGATGTGACGATAGCGTTCACTATTAATGGTTACAGCATTGCCATTATTATTTAGATAAAATGTTAGAATAACTTTAATACGTTGTCGAGGCATTAGATGCTCCATAATAAATTGCAATCAACTACTCTCTACGACTACCAAAATGGGAACTGACAAATGTCTGCCAAACCAAAATGGTGGCCAAACAAAATCGTCTTTGAACATAATATTTACCCTGTACATATTGTGACCTTGGAACAACAATAAATTGACTTTTTTGTATCCAGATTTTTACAATAGTTTTCTCTTTAAAACCGTGTTACAAACATCAAAGTAGTAGTTTAGGAGAAAACAAGAAAATAAATTTTTATATTTTAATAGAGCTTGTGATATCTTTTAAACAACTGTGTTGTATTGAATTAAAATAAAATGTATTTAATATGCCCAAAATCAGGAATAGGTTTATATTGTTACTCTTAATTGCCATTTTGGTATGTAATAATTTTACCTCATTCAAAGATATTGATAAATTAATGTTCAAAGTTTTGAAGCTTGATATCTCAATTTGATGTAAAAGGTAGATGATACCTTGTTCCAAGGGCATGCTATGTTAACTGAAACGTGCACTAAAATTGTATGTGTTTGTAACATGGGATTGTAATGAAAAATAACTTTATGTTTAAGGAATATGTATTTTATTTTAAATTACAGTTACGCATTAATTAATTTCACTGACACTTTGAGGTAAGTATAACATGTTTGTATATAATTATTATATTTTGTATATACATTCACAATAGTGCAAATTCACATTTCTGTTGGTTATATCTGCGTGTATAACATAGATGATAACTTATTATAGCTTGGGAAATATATTCTGAGAATCAACATGTAGGCTGTGTTAATTACTAATGTTGGAATATTATTTAAAAGACAAACTTCCCTCTGTTTGATACAAATATATTTTTTTCAATATGTGTGACTTCTGTTTGTCAACGATCGACAATATTGTAATAAATTTCATAATTAATATATTTGTTTTATTTTCATCCAAATTGAACACAATTAAATGTGTATTTTTATGTCCTTATTATTCTGTAACAATCCGACCATTAGCTAGCATAAATTGAATAATTGAATTTCGATCTGTAATTTGATAAAATAGGTTTATTTTTTTAATTTTTAAGGTAACTTTATAATAATAACATGTAACTGTGCGACGCTTAGCAAATACTACATTAATTACAAGTTGTCCTCAATTCGGACCCTTTCAAATTATTGTCCTTTCTTTGCTCTCTTTAATGAATGTTTATTATTTCCATTTTTTAATAGATAAACACAGCTAGTGATGATTGATAAAGAAATTTGAATTATCAAGATCAAATTGACCCTAATAATAGTATGATCTCGTATATTTTAGAAATATACGTAGATAAGGGTTAAGTGCTTTAATAAGGCTTTATTAAAATTGGGCGCAGTAGTCAAAATTATAAACAATTGTAACAGGAAGATCACTAAGAATAAAATACTAGTCTACTAGCATCGCCCTTCATATTTACACAACGTTAAAATCTGGGTTTATTTAGAATTATATTTTAATTAAGATTCCCTTCTTCCCGTGGTAAACACTTTTCTGTATATTATCTTTTTTCCTATTTTAAAAAGAAATAAATTTAAAAGAATTCTTCAATATTTTAAAAAAATCTATATAACAAATCAAAGATGTACAGATGAAATCAATTTATCTAAAAAATATTTTGTTGCCACCGGAATTCGAACCAGGAACTTCACTTATCCGGGGAAATGCGTTGACCATATCACAGAATCATGTTCTGAAAAAAATAGCTATACCACATATATATATATATATATGTGGTATAGCTATTTATGAGAATTAACAAATTGGGAATGAATTCAAAGATGATTGTGCCATACGATTGGCGTATACGAGAAATGTATGAATTGGAATGAGTGTTGTATGGCATTCTATCCTCTCTGCTTGCTGAGATGGTATGAGGGTAAGTATGTTAGAAAAGAGAAGATTAGTTACTGCAAAACATATTCAAAGAATCACATGTATTGTATATAATGGATTTAAATCCTGGTGACAGAACAATTATTTCTTAAATAGTTTCTTATGATTCTTTTACACATACAGTGTAAATAATAAAGTTACCTGTTATCACGCCGTTTCTCCGCGAGGGTAGGCAGAGAGGATAGAGCGCCACACTCTTCTGTCCTGACGCAATTCTCGCCTCATCCACATTTATACATCTTCTCATACAAGCTCGACAATTATTGAGGCTTCTAACAGGACTACCCTCCAGTATCTGATTTACCTGGTCGTGCCAAGTCTTCCGCGGACATCCTCTACTTCTGATGTCATCAACACTTATCATATATCGTCACATATCTTTCTTACCATTCTCTCATTCATCCGTTCCATAAGACCAAACCACCTAAGCGATCCTTTCTTAATCTTACTCACTATACTAAGATCAGCTTTACATTCTTTCCTTATTTCTTTATTTTTTATTCTGTTATAAATGAATCTGCCACATATATGCCTAAGTGATCTCATTTCCACTGCATTCAGTTAACTTTCATTCCTCTTCTGCCAGCTCCAGGCCTCACTTCCATACATCAGTGTCGGTACCAGGACTTCATTGTGAACCGCTGGTCTTGTCTATAATTCCATTCAAAGCGCCGTTCACTTTATTCCCTGCAGTCACCCTCCTTTCGATATCATTCATAGCCTTTTCATTTCTATCAAACATACTTTCTAAATACACAAACTCATTTACTTGTTCCAAACATTCATTACCTACAAGTAGTTTAGTTGTGTAAAGTAAAATAATCATGTAAACGGTTAGTTACATACAGCATTTGCTCACGTTTTTAGCCAGTCAGTTACATACAGCATTTGTTCACGCTTTTAGCCAATCAGTTACATATAGCATTTGCTCACGTTTTTAGCCAGTCAGTTACATACAGCATTTGTTCACGCTTTTAGCCAGTCATCTACATATAGCATTTGCTCACGCTTTTAGCCAGTCAGTTACATACAGCATTTGCTCACGCTTTTAACCGGTCAGTTACATACAGCACTTGCTCACGCTTTTAGCCAGTCAGTTATTGAAATATAGTTATATCATAAAAGTTAGAGTTAAAAAAATATATATATTTTCTCATAAAAAAAAGCACGGTTTTCAAGTTTTCTTATTAAACAACAAATTACATGAAATATGTTTTCTTATATATTTGTGTGCTTTTCAAAATAGAGAACACAAATATAAGTGACATGTTCATTGTAGAGTAATTTTGAATGTAAAGTGCACTCTTTTTTGGACTTTCTATTTTTTTTTCAAGGGTTTTCTCATCAAGTTTATCGACAGTTTTTACAGAAATTTAACAATTTCCGTATTATTTTATAAATAACTATTGATGCCGCAATATTCATAGTCGATATAAAACTGTTAAAAGGCATGTTCAGAAAATTAACTTTCGATGTCTTCAAAATGTTCGTCTTCTTCTGTCGCGATGTTGAGAATCCCTGATTATGATTTTATTTATTTTTATTTTATTTGGAAGACAAACAGTTAATCGATGTAAAAAATCATAATAAAAAAATAAATCGATTACACGCTTTCTCTGAATTAACAATATACTAGATACAGGATAAGACAATAATTTGAATACGACTTATTAAATTGATACAATAGCTTATTAAATTTTACGCTGCATAGAAAACGATAAAAAGAGTGAGACCTTTCTCTTCTATTGCAGGAATAGAAAAAATAAGAGAAAGGAGAGTAGAAAGTAGGAAAAAAATATATTATAAAAAAGGAGAGATAAAAGTTAAAAAATAAGAAAATTTTCCAAGGGGAACGGAAGGGTGAAGAGGAAGGAATATGGGATAGGGAATAAAATCTGTGTAATAAAAATCTAATATCTAAGACATACGTCAATAGGAAAATATTTCAATGTAAAAAGCATTATAATTAAAAATAATGAAGCGAAAACTGATTGTTTTGTTATTAACTAGTAAATAAATTATTTTTAAACAAATCTTCACCCAAAATAAAAATCATGTATAACGATTAACGTTGTTAGTCGATTTATGAGAGTTTCGCGCAAACTTTTTTCGCGTAAAATATTTTTGTTGTGACACGTCCGTCTACGCACTGTTTCGCGAATGACCGTCTTGTCGAGTGTCGAGTCGTCTTCTAGAAGCTTAGACAGGAAGGCATGAGAAGGCAAGAGGCTCAGCTCTTGCTACTGCACGAGCTAGGTCATATTTTATAATGGCGAGTTAACTCCAAAAAAGTTTACTGGCAAAGGTTGGTGGCGACCAGCCGCAGATTATATTTACTTTCGATCTCTAAAATAATCATGCCCAGTAAAATATTTCCATGTCGCCAAAATATAACACGTATTTAATTTCAGTTCGCCCTGTACTTTCCATTGAAAGAAGACAGGGCTAACCCTAATAAAAAACATGCTATTCCATTAAGGCAACAAAATCGTACTACCATTTACGTTGTGTGATTAAACCCCGAATTCTACTCTGTTCGGCTCGAAACTCGTTTGGTATTACTCATTCACATCGCGCGTATCGGGGAAGACAACTTTTATGTTACGCCATGCCCCTTCCGATCGGAACAGGCTCATTTACAAAACGTTATTACTGCCTAAATTTTCCGCCCAAACTACCAAACAAATCAAGTACACAATATACGCCTTAAGAATAATTCGTAAAAAGATACAGTGAGTACCGACAAAATGTAATAAACGTATTTTTGGACATATGCATTATGTACTCTCGTCCCGAATAAGAGAATAGAAAAACTAGCGAAACACTCGTCTCCTGCCTGTTCTGCGACATATTCTGTCAATTTTGAGAACTGCTTTTCAATAGATTTCAGATCGTTCTCTACTTCATCCAGCTAACGAAAAACTGAAAATAACGATCGATAATTTCATGGCGGAACTATGCTAATGTCTCCGATGCAGTGCATTGAGACCCGCTTAGGTAGGGGTCCAAAAAGTTCGCCCCCAGCGTTATTAATATCCCACACCAAGAAATCGAATTATACAATTTAAAAAATTGTTTCTCATATACATATATATTACGAAAACATTATCGATATGTACAGTAGCACTACAGCGCTACTGTCGGGAGTTAGGGACCAGACCGTTGCCGAAAAGTGAAAATCGCCTTCAAGCGAAGTAATAATTTTTCAAATGCATGTGCATGCTTCTTAAAATCGTTCCAAGATTAAAAACTACCTTTGATCAAAGATTATTCATCTTTTAAGGTCTCAGAATATACAATCAAATTCGAAATAATATTAGAACTTTAAGTGACATTAAGGCTTTTAATAGAGATGTTTCAAATTGGCTGTTGAAATTAAGTAGAGGAGATTCTGAGAGTAAACTGTTTTATGTAATGAAATAATTCTTATAACTGCATTTTGTGTGTCTTGATCTTACATATTTCTCTTTACCTTATATGTGCTTACATTCTTTTACATAATGTATTGCACATTGGTATTTTTTTCTCTCATTTTATATATTTTCACGTTTACTTGTCTTGTATGTTTCGTATTCTATTTGATTGTGTTTTGCCTTCAATGAGTTATTTGGTTTTGTGAAATGTAATATTTTTGCCAATTTGCCCTAAAGCAGACTTGTTTAGTTGGGTAATGCACTTTGCAAACTGCACTTTTTTTATAGCTGTACAATGCTTATATGTTATATGTGTTTAAATAAATAAAATTAAAAAATATTTATATATATGTATATAAATGCCTTACAATGAGACAAGAGACTAATTTTATTCTTACTATTCGATGGATAAACTATTCTGTATTCATATATCTTATATACAATACTTATTTAGAGGTCCCTTTTTTCAATTTTGCATTGGGGCCCAATTTTCGTAGTTACGTCACTATGGATAAAGCACTTTAAATATTTTTTTAAATCGGTATCTAGGAATTTGCAACAAAACGATAATAATATCTATACATATAAAACTAAATCTTTGTCTGCTTGTTCTCTGTACAATCTTAAAATTTCGCAAGTTAATAAGACCTGGGCAGCCCCTACCTCCGTAATCCTTCCCCATGATATAA
Organism: Eubasilissa regina; assembly: GCA_022840565.1. Taxonomy (NCBI): domain Eukaryota; kingdom Metazoa; phylum Arthropoda; class Insecta; order Trichoptera; family Phryganeidae; genus Eubasilissa; species Eubasilissa regina. The sequence continues at coordinate 11,520,128 of JAINEB010000020.1, read as the reverse complement.
ATGTATATTATATTGAATGTTATCCGTTCTAATTTTTGCTTAGTAACTCTTTAGGACCCTGCCGAAAGTATAGTAACCCTCTACCCCCGGTCATCTCACTGTTCGCCTGCCTGCAAGAAATTTGGAATACGTCGTTATTATTTAGGGCTTCCGCAAAACAAATGCATTCCACCCTCTAAATCCTCTAAAATTATAATTAAATCTGAATCCCGAGCAATGCTGGGTAATGAATAAAATACATAAATAGCTTGTAAATATAGCATTGCAAACCTAGGTAAATATTAATACATTATTATATCGAATGTTAGTCACGAAGAAAGAACGACGGCTCACGAAACTCACTGCGGCCCTGGTGTTACGTGACTGCCTGCAACTGGTGGTGGTATCCTCAGACCGGGCGGCCCGTGGTGGTGGTCAGCGCCCGTAGACCGCTGCTCGGGCTCAGACAGTCATGTGAAGTGCGTGTAGACAGCGAGTGCGCCATTCGAATCCGAAATCTACCGGCGAGAGAATTCTTCCGATCTACAAGGTAAGGTGCTTTCACTCTCGGTAATCGGCATTCTCCGAAGCGATTGTAAACCCAGACTGAATTTTAAACCGGCTCTTAATGCCACTGTTATTTTTTATATTTATTGTAGAAAATTTTCTTCAAACAACTTTCAACTTAAATTTGGCGAATCGATTGCAATCATTTGTTTATTTACAACCATCTGTCTTATCTGAAAGTAAATATTATTTTTAAGTACCTACATAAAATGAAGATTGCCTCCGTCATGTGACTGCCATAAAATAATAAAAAAAGATGACAAACATAATATTAATTAAATATTTTTGTTTTCATGTTGATAATTAGCTAAGAAACGTTATTTATTAGCAAAATCACAATTCAAGGTTGTATGCATTTTATATTTTAGGTCATGTATAATTAAGTACAACTTCAAAAAAAATACGATAAAAAGTGTTTTTCTTTTGTTATAAGAATATCGACCGTCACTCTGATGGGAAATTAATAGTTTTTATAGCCTAAATTTATTTTTTAAAATGTACGAAAATAAAATGTCAAAATAACTAAATTAATATTAAATAAAACTTTTATTTATCCATTTCTCTATAAATTACACATGTTTTCTTCCATTTGTGAATTTGTAAGTACCTACTTACCTAGTGTGGTAAGAAGGTACTTGCATTATTTAATTTTCCCGATGTTTCACATTAAAAATTATTGCGTCAGATTAGAAGTTTGCTTATGTTTAAAATAATTTTTAAACGTAAAGCCATTATACATATATGTGCGAGATACCTTTATGCGTATATACATAATATTTATCTATTATAAACAGTATCGTAAAAAGTATTTTACATGTTTTTTTTTATAAATATAATATTTTGATTATATTCTTGTCGCGTACATGTGTCTCTTAAAATTAAAACTCAATATTTTAAAAATCAACTAATGCATATAAAACATTAAGTAATGATACTTCACTTTCATCAACGTAAATATTGGGCAACGGTTCAAATTGCGCGGTTCTCACGTTAACAAAAATATATTTTTGTTTTGTAGTTGAGAGGAATAAAAAATAAATATCAATTTATTTGAAATATTTCACTGAATACTATTTGTGGCAGAGAAAAAAATTTGCGAATGAACTTTTTTCTAATAACATTATTATTGTTTGATGGGAGGATGTTTTTTGTTTTGATGGATATCAATTAAATAAAAATTGGTTACCAAAGATTATATTTTATTAAAAACATTCGGAATATGAATTCATTAAAAAATATATAAATAAGTAATTTAATAATATTGCGGTGATATTATATTATAATATAGCATGTCGTATGTTAAAAAAAATATTTCAGTTTCGTTTCGATGCGCCTGAGTTTATGTAACAGGCATAACATTTTTGTTTCATTTTCATCTTGAGCTTTTGAGAAATATCGCTAGTAGTCGCACGAACGCGGTATGACCTCTATGTTTTAATTTCGAATTAATTTTTCAAAAACTCGATATATTTATATTATACTTGTGCACTGGACTATTTAGCCCCAACGTTCGTCCGAAAACAGTAATGTTTATAGTTACTCAGTATTAACGTATTACTTGGGTACTTGATTACTTGAGATTTAATTACCAATCAATGGCGCCAAATAGACGTAACGGTTTGCGGTCTGAATTTACGAATGTATAAATCGGCCTTCTTCTGAATGCAGTTTTTTTGTAAACTAATGTTTAAAACCCATCCCAGGACGTATCCATCATAGAAATACCACAAACACTTTTTAATAACAAACGTATTGAAACGTTCGTTGTTTTAAAATTGGAAAACGATTATGATGAACAGAAGAACATTCTGAAAATGATAATTAGGTACAGAATTCGTATCAGAAATATTACTATTACAATTTTCAAATTTTTATTAATATAAGTTCTTTGACTTCTCTGTTTTCTATTTGAAAAATGTACTTTCAAAATAAAAAGGTTACATGTTAACATTTCAAGTGGATGTGAAACTTTCTTCAACGCATAACAGCTTCCCATAACGCATGATCGAACGAGATTAGGGTTTTATACATAAGATTACGTAAGCCGGTTATACAATTGTAATTTTCTAATTTACTCAGATTGTGTGATAGTTGTCTTGATTTTTAAAAAGTACAAACACATTAGCATTATTATTTCATGAAATATTATATAAAACTCGTAAACAAAAATTAATTTCAAAATTTTTTCATAACAATGTGTTATAATTTAATATCTGTGTGAGAAAAGTTTACTAGATGTTGAAATATTGATATTAAGATTCATTATGTACCGATGCGTAATCTCATAATCTGAATGTCAGTCGAAATTTTCGATGCATTACTTTATTATATTTTAATTAATGCAATTAAGAGGTTTGGACGAAATTGATTGTACTTATTTTTAATTGCTTAAACTTAAACTATGGTTTAATTATATATCTTTTTTAAATGGTGAAATAAAATTAAAAATACTTAATCATTTTTGCCGGGATAAATATGTGTAAAACTAAATGCTACATTTCTAATTATGAATCGTTTTTATACCTACATAAAGTGATTGTTATCAATAATCTTTCCAACTGATACATCTATTATTGTATTTTTAAAAAAAGGTTCGAAACCCTGTAGAAACTAAATATTATTTCGATATATAGATATTTTTCTGTATACCTATCTATCTAGTTAATCCATTTAATATTTATTAGGAGAACACATTCTTATTGTGAAGTTGTAATTATTCAGAACATGGGTCTGTGATATTTTAAATACTAATTAAATGTATTAACTAGAAAGATATACATATGAAATCCATTTTATCGAAAAATATTGTTGTTGCGCCACCGGAAATCGAACCTGGATCTCTTTCCAAACTGGGGAAGGTGTATTATCCAACTAAGCTATAGCGACACTATTTTTGACGACAATTTTTCGAACCTATGTGTTACACTTTATCACAGACCAATGTATATTCAGAATAATTACAAGTTCACATAAGAATGTGTTCTCCTAATAATATATAAGTTGTATCAATGTATGCAAAAAATTTAATAAAAATGAATTGTTAATTGTTAATAGGTTCGAATATTTATCGTCAAAAATAATGTAGCTGTAGCAAAGTTAGATAATGCACCTTTCCCGGTTTGGTTCGAATCCCGGTGGCGCAATAACAATATTTTTCATTAAAATTGATTTTATATGTATATCTTTCTAATTAATACATTTAATATTTATTAAAATACCACAGAATTATATTCCGAAAATGCGACTTTACGATAAAAATGTGTTCTCCTTAAAAATATATAAGTTGTATCAAAGTTTATCCAATTTAATAAAATTGATTTATTAATTAATTCTGGCGTCTCCTACCGGATTTAACTCAAATGTAATTTGAGATTCACCGCAATATAAAGTTGTTTGCTTTTAATAATGGAATAATAGATGTATCCTACGGAAAGATTTCAGAATACAAGGTAATTAGCAACTAAATATTTTTTTCGATAGATAGATTTTTTCTGTACATCTTTCTAGTTGATTAATTTAATTTGTATTAATCAATTTATTTCCATTACTCTTCGTAATATCATCTCGGCATCTTATTGAGGTGAGAATACAGCTGTTTGGCAACATTACCATTCATTTGTTTGAGCACTGCATACATTTGGCGGTGTAAATAATAAACTCGTAGCTACAATGAATCGCCAATCGTGTTTGATTAGCTTTACTACGATAATGATTAACGTTCATGGAAAGTACACTCAAGTCACGCACCAAGAAGAAAACTTGTCCAAGGCCAGTGACTTTTAAATTCTTTCATTCACATTTTTCAACCGGTTTGTAAATATAATTGTCTTCTATATATTTTTATAAGGTAATATTAAACGTGTACATCGTACACGATTTCAATAAAAATGAATTAAGAGAGAGCATACCTGGAGCTAAATATGGATATGTGATGACTAGTAGACGTATATAAAGTAAGTTTTTACGTACACATATTTTTCTTTTTAAAATTTAGGTTAAAGTCCTGCCAAACGGCGTACAATCGGTCACAAAACGAGCTAATAACCTTCGAATAACCTTCGAATTTGGAATGGATAATATTGAACCTACATAATATGAAATAGGTACCTATCAATAATAACGACTGATAATCATAGTAATACTATTTATAAATAATACGTATAGTAAAATAACAAAATATAAACATTTTCTTAATAGTCCTTTTCTCCTTCCGCGGCACTATATCCCAACCATTTCTTTGGTCTGCCTCTAAGTCGCTTCCTCGAAGATATTCACGTGGTTCTGATCATCTGTCATCTTGCATTCTTTCAACATGTCTTTGAAACTTTACAATTGTTTCTTACTCAATTGAATTTTCTAACTCACTATTTTTATTCTGCGAGTTCCATTCTTAATAATTAATGTGATTAAATATTGCTTGGATAATTCGGAGATATTTATCTTTATATATAATACGTGTATACGTAAAACAAATAGATTGTTTCTTAGAACGAATTATTTGTGCAATAAAATAATAAAAATTTAGCAAGGTTAGGTTAGCTTAGACTAGGTTAGCTTAGGTTAGGTTAGGTCATGTTAGGTTAGGTCAGCTTAGGTTAGGTTAGGTCATGTTAGGTTAGGTCTCTCTGTCTCTCTCTCTCTCACACACAAGTACACATTTGTTTTTTTCATGAAATTATGAATATTATAGGAGAAAATTTTTGTTCGTGATACTTAATAGATAAAACCTACTTGTTACCTTAATATTCTTACATCTTATATACATTCTATCTTATCTTATATACATTCTATCTTATCTTATATATATTCTCCAACCGATCACAAAATATTTTTAAAACAAATTTATAAATCACTTTGAAAAATACACACTATCTACCGAAAAAATATAACCATCATCTGGACAAAAATATTTTATATTATATTAAACCTAGTACACAATATTTTAGGGGTACAAATATAAAAAATATGAGTCGAAAATGTTCAAGCCGCATATAATCACCACGCCAGAGATGTGAGCATATTAACCTAGTCGTGTAATTATTTTGTTTGATTAAAATATTTTATTGATTCTAAATTATTTATTGAACACACGAAATAAAAGGTCATCGAACTTTGAGCGGCCATAGTATTTTCTGTAAGATGATTTGCAATATACAATAATAATGGATCAATTTCGCAAAAATATTTCATTCGAAATACATAAACTTACAAAGCTCAACGCGATTTTGTCAAAATTTCATACACTTACTTAAATATTTTCGACTCGTATTTTATACCCATAAAATATAGTGGACTAGGTCTGTAAATAAATCTGTGTATTCCTCTCATTCGTGCAATTTAATAATCTAAAACTTTCTCTATGTAAATTAAAAAATTGAAACGTTTTAAGATATAAGAATTCAACAGAGGAAATAACATTAAAGAATCCGCGAATTTTTCGCGATCTGACAAGCGCTTGATATAATCTCAATTTACTTATTCAATTGTGTTTGTTTCAGATGAGTAGTGTGGGAATTATCGGGAAAATTAAGCATTACGTAAAGTTGCGTGAGAGCTTCATGCAACACGTCTCTGTGAAAATGTAGTTTTATTTCGCAACATAAATAATACAATACACGATTCTTGGACCAGCTATTTTTCTAAATAAATCTACTGATGAAATTTAAACGATGATACGTCAATCAGTTAAAAAAATATTAAGCCACTAATAATTAATAATGAAATAAATTATTGAAATATTACAATAGTTTAATTGTTTTTCTAACAAACACAGGCAAATTGTGGAGAAGTTAATATCAACATTTACAGATATTTTTATTATTTTGTAATAAGTCCAAGGATATTTGTAAAGTCGTATTATAAATTACTACCTGTAATATATATGTATATATTATTCCTTTCTTAAAAAATTTACGAATATATTATCATTAACTATTCGATATTCGAATAGTTGGAATCACGTTATGTGTGCCATTTACGATCGTTTGCATCTTACTATGGTCGAAATGTCTTCAAGTTATGTGTGCCATTTACGATCGTTTACATCTTACTATGGTCGAAATGTCTTCAAGTTATGTGTGCCATTTACGATCATTTGCATCTTACTATGGTCGAAATGTCTTCAAGTTATGTGTGCCATTTACGATCGTTTGCATCTTACTATGGTCGAAATGTCTTCAAGTTATGTGTGCCATTTACGATCGTTTGCATCTTACTATGGTCGAAATGTCTTCAAGTTATGTGTGCCATTTATGATCGTTTGCATCTTACTATGGTCGAAATGTCTTCTTTTTCGGCGGTCACGCGTTACAAGGATGACGTCTGCAATCGTGAAGCCAAGTTACTTGGATCTTTAATATTATTTCCCCTCATTTTCTTCCCCACGAGCGCGTCTCTCGGAGTTGACAATGCAATGCCATTTGCCACTAATGCCATCTTGGAGAAGGCATTCTTTAGACATGTCGCGTCCAGCGTAATCGACCGACCTTTAGTGTAGTGACCGAATTAAATTATTATCAAACGCACGGGAAAAAGGTACCTACGTATGTTAGATACCCAAAGCTTAGCTGATTCATTAGAAAAAATTGAACTTTCGTAGAGCAATATTTTTTCATACAAATAACGAAGTGTCAAACAATTATAGAATTGGTTGGGGTTTAAAAATTACTCATCAAGTGGTTATTATAAACAAAGTTAAATAATGTATAAAAAAATAAACACAAAGTTCAATTTGAAAATATTAAAAAGATTATAGAATTATTTTATTAGAAATATTACGCCTGAAAATGTTATTAAATTTGTGACGACGTTCAAAATGGCTGGAATTATTTTTAATGTTGATTGATAATTTATACAATACTTATTTTGCAATCTATTTATGTATTTATTATTACTATTATTATTATTATTATTATTAGAAACTTCCGTATTAGAGAGCTTTATTATTTCTTTAAACTTTCATCGTTCATTAATTTAATAGAACCAAATACAATTAATATTATTACCATTTAAATTACACTACTGAGTATAGTTTAAATAAATGATATTACTCAATTGTACATCTAAAAGTACACGAAAAATAGAGGGTGACGTGTTTGAAAATTGTTTATCTGTGCAATAGTGGCACTTTTACACTTGAAAACATGTTTGTATATTTAGAAGCATTTTTATCAGTCACGAATATGTTTGTCTTAATTTCGTCAATTGGATAGTGGCGGTTTTGTTTCTGAACATCTCAAATGCAACACATTTTTCAAATAGTAAATATCCGTTCAAACTTCACCAGAAACATTTCGACTAACCTTAATACTCTACTTTCACTTTTTTTTGAAGAGTAATTTAACTCCGACTGAAGATTCAACTCTGATGGTGCCAAGGTTAAGGTCGATTCACAGAATATCCGACGCTGTATTATTTTTACTCTATTCGGATAAATTAATGTTCTTTTAATGTTTGTCCGGTTATAGAATGTTGGCGATCGTAGTGGTGATCGTTACCTTGTTTGCAGCAACTAGAAATTTTTCAGCCAGGTTTTCCATTGTCTTCCTATTTGCCTTGAATTATGAGATGCAGGATCTGGCACTTTTTCGGATGTCTCACGATGAAGCCAAAATATTGCAGTTTCCGAATTTTTAGATTTTATTTTTCCTTTCGCATCCGTATCATCACATTATCATCTGTAACCCGATCAATTTAGATTATTTTTAAAAGCCGTCTGTAGATACAGGGTGAATATTATGTTCCGTGCCGAATTTGTTTGGCCGCCATTTTGGTTTGGCAGATATTTGTCAGTTCACATTTGGTAGTCGTAGAGAGTAGTTGATTACAATTTATTATGGAGCATCTAACGCCTCAACAACGTGTTGAAGTCATTAAAACATTTTATCTAAATAATAATGGCGATGCTGTGACCATTCATGGTGTTTTCTATGGTCATGTTGGAAAACTGCTTGGTGGCCGATTGAGTCGATTGACCCTGCAACGAGAAGTGTTTCTCGACCGCATAATCGATCACCTAATTTGACGGCTCCCAAATATTTTCTGTGGAGGTACTTGAAAGGAAAGGTCTATGCCAATAAGACAACAACAATTCCGTTACTAAAGGATAATATTCGAAATGAAATTGCTGAAATAACACTCCAAGTGTGCGAGAATGTTACGGTGAAAAGAGCTATATTCCATACATAATTGTAATAAATTGAGTAATCGATAAATAAAAATCAAATTAACAAATTGTGTTTCATTTTCTGGTTATTCAAAAACAGCATCGGCCTGGAACATATATTCATCCTGTACAAATTTAAAATGCATCAATCCGCTTTAGAATTGTTTCAGTGATTGTCTATGATTCAATTCCATATAAATACGGAATCTAGTGTAACATCGTAACATTCTCATGGCTGAACGATACGAAAGAATGCAGCTAGGGCTTGTTCTATACTACAATTAATTTCCATTGAAGAGTCCAAGTTTTCGTTTAATTTCAGTCTTATTTCGTCTATGTAAATATGTCATTTATTATTGCAAAGATAAATGAATATAACACTTTATAGTATACTATAATGAGTTATCATGCGAGTTGCCATTCCTAGTGACATTGATTTGACCAAATTGGGGACAGAAGACAGGCTGACAGCGAAGAAAACAATTTCTCCACACATCGTCTGGCTTACCAAATTATTAGCTCTCAATTCAGGGCTGGGTTGGGGAGGAGGTCGACCAATCACCGCATTCGATTTCCACCACTTTAATTTTTTCCAGGATTTTTATATTCGGGCTGATTTTTCATTAATTGCTTGTTATATTTAAGGAGTATTTACATTACGGAGGCAAAATGGGCCCTGTACACGGGATGAGATAAGTTACAGAGATGTAGTTGAGATAAATCTCAGTATCGTGTACACGTGTTAAGATTTTGATTTGATTTGAGACTGTCAAGATCGATCCGTGTACACGATGTTAGATTTCATACAAATGTCACTTAGAGCCATAGATACCCACAAATATTTATTCTGAAAAGTTAAACAAACAAAAGGCATCACAAATGGACTGACATTAGAAGACAACAAGCGTGAGGCGCCAGCCTTGAATCTCGGACTTGGTAGACTACGAAAGTCGAGAGTTGTCTCCAAAGATATGGAAGTATAATCCCTGTCTCGGGGATCATCTCGAGATAAAAATCTCATCAGTGGACATGGACCGTAATAATGTTTTAATAATAATAACTATTAAGATTAAAAAATTTGCAAGTGCTTCAAAAATCTTTCTCAAGAATTATATCGGCCTGCAATCATAAGCTTTCTTATTGTTTTTAACATATAATAATAATAATTGTAATCTGTTAATTTTTTGCGTATATGGATTAGTATATAGTAGTTATTTCTGTATATAGCTAGTAGTTATTTATAAGGTTATTAACGACCTGTTGATCATCTGTACATAGAATATAAATAAATTACGAATTACAATTAATTAATAATTTCTCTAAGAAGATGCAATATAAGTATACTAGTGATGAGAATACATGCTACTCTCAACTCACTGGTATGATTGTGATTGGTATTCGATAACATTAGTAATTGAAAACTGTGACTGTTATCACAGTTTCATAACTAATGCATATGCGCCGTACGATATCACGATACACGAATACATATTTTTTAATATATTTATTTATATTATTAAAACCTAATTTACTTTAAAAACATATTCTAACATAAATAATTAATATTCATCTGATTTAATATCATCACAAAGAGAATGAAAATGCTTAAAATAATTTCGTTTATTTTTCGGGTCAAATTCTCAACAAATATGCGTAAAACATTTTGGCAGAAAATCCGGTAGATGGTGTTGATTCATCTGATAATCGATTTAAACGGCGGCGTCAGAAAATCAATATAATTTTTAACAAAATAAAAATTTAATCACAATATTCCCAGATATTCAATCACTGATAGTGAGTGTGACTCAAAGATATCAGTGATTGACTCACGTTTCGTGATTTTGAACGCATCACTAAAGTATACCTTGTGGCTCACATTTAGAATAAATGTACAGTTATAGCGTTATTTTAAAATAAGACTTTTATAATATTATGTATATTATATTATGATTATAATACGTAACATTATAAAAAAATAAATGGGCGATATTTATTTTTGCACCGGCACTGATTAATTATACGCCACCTGCCATACTGCAGTACAACGAACTTCCATAGACCAGTACAGTACAGAACACAATTGTCTTCCTATTGAGCAATTTGTTTAGTGATTTATTAAAATGACCGACATTAGCGAAACTTTCTAGTTAAAATCATTAGTTCCTACGTTAAGTATTCCTTTATGTAAAAACGTTTTATGTATCTACGTACAACCTACAAAAAATAGGAAGAAAAATCAGATTTTTCTTCCTATTTTTTAGAAGTGTAGAAGACCATATAAAATACACAAAAGAAAACGTTTTTTTTTAATACTGTAAATACATTTATTTATTTTTGTTCTATGACATAGGTACGCAAGTCTACATAAAATAAAATAAATGGACGCACTTTAAAATATATATGTTAAATATATATATGTTTAAAATATACATGTGTATAATATAATTAACCATATTAAAAATTAATAATTACTCTTAAGATACGTGTTGTACTAAAGATACGGAATTATAGTAAGTAAAATATTCTATTAAATATGCATATTTTTTAACTGCTTAAAAATTGTAAAATATAAAGATCTTTCGCCATATTTTTGAAACAAATAATTGTGTGTAATGGAATATTTTCTATTTAGAATGATAATGTTCGAAACAAGTAGATGAGTTTGTATATTTGGGAAGTATGTTTGATAGAAACGGAAAGGCTGAGAATGATATAGAAAGGAAGGTGACTGCAGGGAATAAAGTGAACGGCGCTTTGAATGCAATTATATCTAACGGGAATTCGTCAACCGAGGCAAGACTAGCGGTGCACAATTGAATCCTGGTACCGACACTGATATATGGAAGTGAGGCCTGGAGCTAGCAGAAAAGGAACGAAAGTAGACTGAATGCAGTGGAAATGAGATCACTTAGACGTATTTGTGGCAAATCTATTTATGACAGAGTAAAGGATGAAGAAATAAGGAAAGAATGTAAAGCTGATGTTAGTATAGTGAGTAAGATAAAAAAGGATCACTTAGGTGGTTCGGTCATATGGAACGGATGAATGAGGAGAGAATGGTAAGAAAGATATATGATGCAAGTGTTGATGGCACCAGAAATAGAGGACGTCCGCGGAAGACTTGGCACGACCAGGTAAACCAGATAATGGAGGATGGTTCTGTTAGAAGCCTCAACAATCGGCGAGCATGTATGAGAAGATGTATGAATGTGGATGAGGCGAGAATTGTGTGTCAGGACAGAGGAGTGTGGCGCTCTGTCTATCCTCTCTGCCTACCCCCACGGGGAAACGGAGTGATGGTAAGTAAGTAAGTAGACTGATAATATTTATAATCAAGTACAAGGTGTTCAAAAATGTCAACATTTGTAATATGGTAGTATAAAGTATTTTCTAACTGTTAGTTGGTTGTTAACATATAAAAAGTAAATAAAGGAAAATATCGAAATGACGAAATGACGAAACACATTTAAAAAGTATTATTATTTTAATGTTTAATAAACAAGACAATAAATTTATATTACTACAATTAAATATCGATTTTGGAGTATAATTATCATCTAACAATCAAATAATTTGTATTTTAAAATTAGTCATATTAACTTTGTGGTTAAAATTCATATTTTTATTTGTTATCTTTGTTTTATTAACCACTTAATTGAGTTTAAATACATCTACCGGTTTCGGAAAATACCATTTACTTCTTCAGGATGTCATTACTCAATAGTAATAGTAAGTGGTTAATAACTCAAGTAATAAGTGGCTCAAATAAGTGGTTGATTAAACAAAAATAACAAATAAAAATAATTTATCAACTATTAACGAGGTTGCTTAAAACTAACAGAATAAATCATTAAAAATTAAATATATGTACATATAAGTGTATAAATATATTTATATGCGTTCGTGTGTATAAATATGTATTCTATAGCAAAATATTTCCTTATCTAATGGATTTGAAATAACCAACAAGCTAATCACTATCAATGGTAATCAAACGGTATTAAAATCAAGTATATATAATTAGAATATATATACAAAAACTGTATGTTCACACACTTAATTAATATAATATCAACTTTAATTATACATTATACTCAACATATGAAGATAAAAAATAATTGATCCATTGTCTCTGCACCGTCTCCTCTAAAGATCGATGTCCACGGAAGGAGACAATCTCAGAGATTTAGTTGAGATTGTTAGAAAGAGACAAAAACTCAATCCATTGTACACTGCGTACTTTCTGACAGCGAGATTTGATACGTGCACAAAAAAATTACCTAATAATACTATAGATCTCTATATCTATCTATTCTGAAAGCTAGACATAAGTCATTAAACATTAATTACAAACATTTATTGCGTTCTAATTGTTACTGGGGAGATTCAAAATCACTCGAATAACGAACATGGCGACAATGACATCCGACGTTTAACGTAAGACGCGAGATGGCGAATCTCTGAGACACGGTGAATACGAAAGTCGAGATTTGTCTCCAAAGCATTGCATGGGAGCAAAATCCAGAGTATCTCAGAGATTGTCTCGAGTTGAAAATTTCCTAAAAACCTCTTCCGTGGACAAGGGCCACAACTAATTAACTAACTAAAATCTAACTAAATATGTTTACTAGTAGGGCAATGTTAGTATTTAAAAAAATGAAATCAGCGTTGCATAGTGTCGGGATGAATCCATGTTGGATCGGTTGGATGGAGTCGTTAACAACGCTTTGGAATGGCATTCAATTTGATTGACGTGATTGTATATTTTCGTCCGTATGTACCTACATCACAGTAGGTCCCACTTTAGAATACACATACGAGTTGATATGGTCTATGCGACTGATGCATACTTTTAATAAGGTAGATACACGGATTCGATATGCTAGAATGATCTATTCGAAGAAAAAGCACGAGTCGTTGATACGCGACCACTCCTACATATTTTAAAAGTAATATAACTAACAAATAGGTCATGTTTAGTTGCCACACTGGTCAGTACTGCCACTTAAAATATGTATCAAATATTCACGAAATGTCATATTTGTTAGTTTAAGATATGTAAAAAATGATACGAAAAATTTTATTCGTTTTTGATTTAAAAAAATTGTTTTTTAAAATATATTTTATTCATACACATTGAATACGTTTTATTATGCAATTTAGGTAACACCTAGTTTTCTTACCTAATACTTTTCTTAGAGGTTCGAAATCCGGACGATAGATCCGATATACAAACAACGAAGACGTCAGGTGCTTTGAGAGTCCAGTGCGGGCGAGACGATCAGAGAAACTTTCTCATTTCTTACGTCAAGTTGATGCAATAATACTTTTCTAAAACTGGAATTTCCACCTAATATTTCAAATATCGATATAACAGAATACGAGCCATAATAAAATTATATTAGATATATTTTTTAAATTAAAAGTTTTATCCAAATAATGAAACATGAAATAAATGATATTATAATTAGTATTTTATTTTTTGTAAAATTTCGTTCCAAAATAATTTATTATTAAAAATAAAGTTTGAAAAACATCAATGTATGTTAAAAGCTAACAGAGTAAATAATTTTTTTAATGCAATTACTTCTATAAATATACTTAATAATTATTACATCTGATAAAATTGTCTCTGGATATTTGGCTATATTTTATTTTGAAATGTATTTTTGTGTAATTGATATATTTATAAATATATTTTAATTTAACTATATTATCTTAAAAACTGGTATACACACGTACTAATTTTTTGTACACAGGTATCCCGTCACAAAATTGAATAATTATTCATAAAATTGAAATTCTTTTTTAAATCATGATAATGCAATACCAAATTTAGTATTAATCATAAAAACTTATTATTGAACGTTGAACCGACCAGTAAAAAATATATTTTGCAGTGTTTCCGTAAGACCGAAGTAAGAAATGTGTGTTGTATATTCATATAAGCAACAATAAGTCATTTTAAGGGGTGAAAAGTGAAAACAAATATCCCACGCTTTACAGCCCTCTGCAACTGTCCGCGTCCGAAATTGTACAAAATACATTGGTGTATTTATTAGTATTTATTATTGTATGACAAGTCCTACTTATCTCATAATGACGATGATGTAACGGAATTAACAATATTATTGGAAAATTGTGATTTGCATACCTCGACCTCACAGCTTCGCTTACAATGGGTTGCTTATAATTCACGAGATAATGTAACCGTTCAAAGTTTCTCGTCATCTCGAATACTCATAGATAATGTACATGATATACACCTAACTGTTTCTAAATTCAATGTGGTCATATTATATTAATGTGGGCGCGAATTAACGTTACATGGCATACCAGGTCAGCTGTATATCTTGTCTTATTTAGGTATTTAAGTCATTTAGCCGTTTAAATAGCACTTAGTATCAAAGCTTTGATGATAGGTTTCGCAAAATTTTTTAATACTATTTGCAAAAGCGGTCGATAGTACATTTTGAGTATTTTTTACAATTCAGGGCCGGATAAGAAAATTGGGGGTCTGGGTGTAAAGTTTGGGCTCGCGACTATCAAATTTATTCATTTATACATACACGCGAGGGGATAAAACTGCTCAAATTGCAAATTGCAAAATGTCTTCAAGTCCGTTTAAAATGTATTTATTTCTATGCATGATAGAATATATTTTTTAAGCAAATGAGGTTTTAATAAGATAAATAAAATACATACGCTCAAAATTATATTTTTCTATTTCGTGTGATATCGTGCGGCGTATGCGCATTAGTAATAAAACTGTGATCACAGTCACAGTTTTCAATCACTGATATTATCGAATACCAACCCAATCGCACCAGTGAGTCAAGAGTAGCATTTTTTCTCATCACTAGTACTGATTTTTCGAAGATTTCAGAGACCGGGGTGTAAAAAGGACGCAATGCGGTTGCAAGGTCGGCGGTGCAAGGTACGTGTATAATGGATGCGTATTCTAATCCGCGCACAAAACATGTACGGTGATGTATGACTAAAAAATCCTTGTTTTTTTCACGGATTAGACGCATCTAGTGTACATACACTCTGAGAGATCGGTGTCTCATTGAGAGGTCATCGCGAACGCGAATCTTTAACAGCGAGAATAGAACAATTTAATCTTTTCAGATTTTTAGGTTTGGTCACCTTGAAGAAATATTTCTTCACACCGAGTACATGAAGTAATAATATTATTAATATTAAAAACAACAATTTTTTGGCTGGCGTACTAAGCTTTTAAGTACACCAGTGAAAAAAGCATGACGAAAGCATTGACCCTGAGTCGTGAGCCTAAGCCGGCCTGAGCAGTCTGAGCAGCACGTCGCGCGAGAGTCAAGATGTCCGCGCGTCGGTCGGTTACATCTACAGATTACATGGCCGCCGGTCCGCCGTGTCACATCCGCCACCTCAGACTTACGTGATCGCGTAGATAAACAGATGAAGAGTAAACGCTTTCTCCGGTGGACCGAGTTGCATACCAGTTTTCACTTTCAGCTTTGGCGGGAAAGTAGAACAGTGCAGTTTCGAGATAAGCACGCATGCCAAATTTTACTTGATTTTTACACTACATGCACAGGGATGGGATGGAGAGGGGCTCGGAGGAGCTCGCGCGAGCCCCCTGTTAAATTAAGAGAGAAAAAATGTACTCTCGGATCAAATCAGAACTTAACTGTAATTTCTATCGATGGTTTAAATGTATTATGAAACATAAGACTTTGTTGCCTTTTGAAATTTCCCGTAAAATACATTTATTTCGGGTGCATAATATAAGAGACCGAGCCGTTTTTTTATCTATAGTTTAACATTGCTTAAACACGCGATACGTTTGATATATATTGCTTCCAGATGTTCAAAGCAACGTTTTTGTGAACGATACTTTGAACGATTATCCTTCATACTTCACACGTGTACATTTTTTTCCCTTTTCCGTAATAATAAGTGCAGTTTTGAGATGGAAATTTCTTAATATTTGTTACTTTGTACCATCAATTACTAACGATAACATCAGTTTCAATCTAGTATTTTGTGTTATTTCGTTTGCTCACTTAGCTCAGCTTTGATTAATTAAATAATTATTATGTATAATTGTATAAGAGTAATAAAAAAATCCGCCCCTTCCGCGAACAGGTATGAGATTAAGCGAGCCCCTTGTTAACGTATTGGTATCCCACGGCTGTACATAGAAGTATGATGATAAAAAATTAAAATTGATATAACTAATCGGACCATCGTATAACATATTTATAAGTATTTATGTAAAGATTTTATAAATAGATATTCATCAACAATGGCGCGAGCCCGGTGCGGGTCCTGGCTAAATTGGAGGGCCAAGAAAAAACTTATTAAAATCTATTATTTTTAACTTCAGACTCTATTAGAGTGTCAAGTGTACTTAATCGATTTTAGCCAATGGCGTGGCATAAATAATTTTTACCTCGTGAAAATGTGGAAAACTACCTTATTAATGAATTAAAGTGGGCAAATATACTGAGAATTTTTTCACGGATTTCTTAATTTATTTTTCGAGCCCTACCAATTTGGGGGCCTTGGGCTAAATCTCCATAGGCCTGTGATAAATTCAGCCCTGACTTGAGAGAAACATCGCTTGATAATATTTTGTAATCAGATTTAAATAGTATTTTTCTTATTTTATATTTTCTTTATTCTTTAATGTCATTTAATCATGTCATCTCAAGAATTTAAGTAATACAATAATATCCAAAATCAAGAATAATTTTTAAATCTGCTACTACCGACATATGTGATAGTGAAAGTAATAGTAACAAACAAATTTATCCAAAAATGTGTAATCAGTCAGTAAATGAACTGTTCATGAATACTGAATGCGAAGCCCGTAGCATATAGGCACAAACATACTATTAAGTAATACATCTTTAATGATTCCTTCCATCGCGGTCGCACTGCACTGCGGCGTGTCGCCCGACCACACATGTTGGTATTTTTAACTTTCTTCTTGTGCATCTGACAACTCGTCTTATGTTCTTAAAATCATGTAATATAATAGCTAAAAACGTATGACAGATATTAATAAAAACCTTTTACTTTCATTTATTGAAACATAATCATCTAAATTAGTCATTATTTGTCAATATGTCTGATTGGTCTAGTATTTTCAACTAATAATTATATTACATAAACAATATTTGAAACTGTAGATTTAATTTCTATGTATATTAAAAACAACGTACGTCTGTCGACAGTCTTAAAATTATGAATGGGTGAGTTGATTTTGATGCAATGCGACTTCTATTTATTGGTTTGATGATATATATCATCATAAGAGACTGTTCAGTTAAGTCGGAAACAATCGTGCCTGTGACAGACTAAATTCGATCCGGTGGCTAACTATTATATGATAAGTATAATGTCGAAACAATGTATGGAAATTTTTAAGGCTTAGGGGCGATTGTGTGATCAGTAGTTTGCGAAAACGAGTTGTTTGATCGTTAGTAAAAAAATTATTACTTCTCGACAAGTACATCCCGTGATAAACTCATTTTACTCTACGATATCCGATAGTAAAAGCGAGAATCGATAGTTAAATATGGCGGACTTATCTCAAGAGTCATCTGACGCATTGATACTTTGAAAGTTGCGGTACACGACTATTAATCATTCAATATCCCGCTATTTTAGTGATGACAGTTCGCCCGATGATGATATCATTGTTTAATATACATTAATACACACAATACGAAAAAATTCCAACACCAAAGAGACTGATATAGAACGCCTAGGCGAAAAAATCTATAGATAATGCATATTTCATGATTATTTGTCACACCTATAGACATCTCTATCTACGGTTTGACAACCCGCAAACGATTTTAACCACGGGCGTTAGTAAAAAGTTACTAATGATTACACAACCGGCCCTTAAATAGTTAAAAAATTCGCTTGAGTATGCGTCTCAAATAAATAAATAGATAACTCACAATTGAATACAAGTGGTTTGTCTACTGTCTACACCCGGGTATTCTACAAGTACATTATAAATTATGGCAATTAATCTGGCGTGCCAACAGCCGATAGTCGTTAAAATATTGGATATAAAAGCCTATATTGTACTAATAAGACATTTGTAGTAATATCAGAAATAAAATTATTTAAAGTGTGCCGAGGTATTTCACTCTCGATATTAGTCTCAGTTCAAATCACAGAGCACCTATTCGGTGGTCTGTGGTACAAATGAAACCTAAACCAAGTATTCGGATGTAAATATGATATTTGCATTGCATCGAATGGAGTACGAGAGTGAACAAATAATACCCATGTTGATGACTGAATGGATTTCACAATGCTATCTATATCCAAGGCCGGTGTAAAGTGTGACGCTAACAAGCAGGTCAGTTTATTGACAGACGCAAACTCCGTTATATATCAAAACATTATGTTTAAACATATTATGTTATCGGTTATATGCTACAAACGTTTTTTACTATTGATGTGTTACACTTTACAGACAGAATAGATTTTTTCAGTGAAACTGTGAGAGGTTTTTATTAAGTCGACAAGATATTTCTTCAACTATTTAAAATTGGCCATGTCATCAAATTATTAAATTACGAGTATATCGAGGGCAAAATAGAACTCCAGTGATTGATTACCTTGACAATTTCACGTTTCTGATAACGCATACCTCAGTGGAAGCGACCTAGAGTCAGACCGACGAAGAGGTGGGCTGACTGTGCGAAGGAAGACCGCAGTAGAATGAAAAAGTCCGGGAACTGGGAAGAATGGCCAGATATAGGAGTTGGTGGAGATCATCTTGGCATGCAGTGCCGCGGAAGAAGATAACGGAGTATACAGCACCGTTAACTCTATTTTCAGAAATCATTATCTTTTTAAGACTCACCTTCCCCTAGTAAACTTACGTCTTGCTTACTGGATACAAATATTCACTTGTTCCAACATTTTGATCTATACTTTAGATTTAGTTTCTTTCGTTCCTAGTTACCTGTTATTTTTTAAGCCCCTGAAACGTATTCTGTTGTATTTTTATATCATGATAAAATCTTATACCGCCTGCGCCAATTTGTTATGGCTTGTAAGCTCTGATGATGAATTATCAGATGCATCCTTTGTTGGGGTTGGATCTGATGATGAGAATAATACGCTGTTTGTACAATGTGACGATTTACAGTATTTATTTCTGACTGACAATATTACAAACTATCTTAGATCTATATTCGGAGAGTGACGCGGAGCGAAAGAAGGCCGAGTTCGGTTGGCGGTCCTTATACATGCTCCTCTGACAGGCGTCTTCATTAGAAATTCCAACCCGAATATTCGAATATTTTCGGCCTTTTTCTATTATTCGATACTCGAATATTTGTGCAGCTATTCGAATAGTATTTATAATAACTTCTATGGATGGAATATTAAACAATTCTCAGGATTCTGATTTTGACGTGGAAGAGATACCTGTTGCTTGTTCGAAAAGTTCATCGACGTCCGAATTGCAGACTGAATTAAGAAGTACCATCCCTCGCAGAAACTACAAATGTTTGTTCAAATAATAAAAAAAAAGACAGAAACATTAGACCTACTATTTAAAACATGTTTAATCAACCTCTACTCAGCGGGTTTTTCAACAGCAGCGACGATAAAAACAAAATTAAGAACAAATTTAAAATACGAAACGTTTAATGCGTTATTTTTAAAATATGTATTTTTAAAACTACAATAAATAAACTGTTTATGGTAAATTAGCTCGTTTTCTTATCAATTTTGATGTTCTTACAACGTATAATACGATTTGAAATATTCAAAATTAATTTCATACTGTTGTCATACTTTAGTAGTGTTAGTTTCGATATTCGAATATTTTTAGTTTTATTATTCGAAATTCGAATAGTTGGAATCTCTAGTTTTCATGCTCACTACACACACACACACACACACACACACACATCTGTACTACCATTTAGCGGAGTTTTAAAAAAACCTCTTTGATATTTTTAAAGGCTACTGGTTTTTTATACACTAACATATAGCGATGAAGCGCAGAATTTTTTTTCACTGAAAGTAAATTTTTTTTCCATTGCAATGCGTTCACTCGTGAAAAATATTTATTTATATATATATT
Source organism: Eubasilissa regina (assembly GCA_022840565.1). Taxonomy (NCBI): domain Eukaryota; kingdom Metazoa; phylum Arthropoda; class Insecta; order Trichoptera; family Phryganeidae; genus Eubasilissa; species Eubasilissa regina. The sequence continues at coordinate 11,499,306 of JAINEB010000020.1, read as the reverse complement.
TATAGTTTACCATTAAAATAATGTAAAAATCTTTTTTAAAAATTAATTCTGTAAAAATGATGATATTCTAGTCTTTATTTATTTAAATAAATCATTTAGGTAAAGTCTTTTCACAATATATTATACAGAGATATGGAGAATATTATATTATAATTTTTAAAATACATACGTACATTTTGTTCCCCTTCCTATGAAAATATATTCAGCCAAAATAATTTATGTTCTAAGCATGCAGATACCTACTCGTATACGATTTATGGCTATAATGATTAATATTAGAAATTATCCAATCTATGTAGGTACATACTTTCGTCTACATACATTTCCGAGTTTCTTTTCTGTCTTGAATATGCTTTACAACCTATAGTTATAGATAATATCATATGACTGTGGTCATAGAAGTGCATCCACTGTAGTTAATAAATAGTTACCAGCAGGTGTATTGACATACTTGTATGACAAAAGGCTAGTTGACTATTTGGGTCAGATCTTTATAGATTTATGAATCTTTGTAGTTCATCTTATTTACGATCTTCGAACTCATGTTAAAGTATCCGCTAAACTAAACCATTTAAATATATTTACTTTTAAACAAAATTTAATTTGAATTGTCTGTTGTGTTTCAGATGATGCACCATGTATTGGTGATGATGATTTTTGGATGGCCCGCTCTAGTGAAAGCTGCGCCTGCTATCGCCACCAACCTAGATAACAGTGTGTCCTCTAACGAAGACAACTCTCTAAATGAATATTCTCTTCCAAACTTTTCCGAACTAAGTTCAGATGTAGATGTCAATCAAACTGTAGAACAGGTGGAGGAAATTTTAAAAGCAAATCCATCTCTGCCTCGTCTCTCAAAGGGGGAGATTTTATTTTTATTAAACAACATAACAACAGAAGATAAATTAAAACATCAACAAGAAAGCCAAGAAGGTAATAAATCTAATCGTTCCGATGATGGACGATCACTAATGGTTGTTTTACCGTTTAAAGCGGGGGATAATGCCAGCAAAGATGTAAGCGAATTATATACAAAGCCTCCGATTATTAGATATATTACACCGAAGCCAGCTATCGTAAAAGAAGAAGATTTAGAAAATAACGTCAGTGACTTATCGGATGAAAATTCCAAAATAGAAACTAGTTTCAAAAATCACAAATACACTGACGAGGAAACAACGAAAAGGAATCAAAATTCAGTTCAAAACGATTTTTGGCAAAATCAAGCTCAGAAAGTCATGAATGATTTGAAAAATCAAAATGATAAAAATATATCAAAACATAAAGAAATTGAAAATAAAATTATAGAAGAAACACCATTCAAGAAAATGCCATCTTTCGAAATACCACAGGAATTAAACCAAAAGAATACAAGCGATAATTTGGATGCAAACAGTGAACCGAGTGACCAACAGTTCGTTTCTATGGTTTTACCAAATGATGAAAAGGATGAACCAATGGATTCTTTAGTTCCTGACGACGTAAAAGAGTTACTCTCTTCAATGGGCATTTTCAATGGTCAAGTTCCAGAATTTTATCCAATTAAAATTCAAGAAGATTCTCAAACTGAGACAATTAATGAAATGGAAAATATAATGCAGCCATCGGTTTTATTCTCTCCACCATTCGAATCGTTTACAACTAATCAAGATACTTCTGCTTACGCGTCTTTCAAGCCACTGCCGCTAGAAAATGAACAAGGTGTTATAAAAAATTCTGACAGTTTAGATGAGATTTTACAAAGATATGGCCTTGTGGGCCCTGGTAATTCGGATTATGTTCCAATTCCCGATATCTCGGAAACAGGAAAAACAGACGATTTTATAGTAAATACAGATTTCATTGAGCCAGATATGTTTCCAGCGGATATGACGAGCATGCTAACGGAAATGGGCTTAACAAATAAAAAAAGTCGCAAAATGTCGTATCTTCCTTCCAGCGAAGAAACTGTGTCGACAAGGAACGAAAATAAAAATTCTAATCTGTTGAATGACAACGACACAAACGAATATGTTTTAGGAACAGGTCCAGATCCAATGTCCTTGGAAGAGGTGGAATTGATGAAAGATGATGCGGGAAGTGATATGATAAAACGACAAATGTTCAACGAGTCAACAACAGAACCGGATGCGGAATTTATCATAACAGGCTCTAAAAGTGGAATCAAGGATTCTGAAAGAATCAGTAGTGATGCCGAGACTGAAAGTAGTAATGAAAATAGCAATGTTGCCCAGTCACAGAGTAGCAGTGAAAACAGTGATACTAAACAGGATGTAATAGATGATGTTAGCAAAGAAAGTGTCAGCAGCGAATCGCCTAATTTAGCTGACTTGGAAGATTCGTTCGGAGCCAGCCCGGCTGACGAAGACCCTTCAGAAGCAGAGTTACCACCTCCACGGAAAAACGGCTTTTATTACATGCTTGATTGGAATTCGTTCCTCGAAGTCGGAGAGGGAGACACCAAAGTTAATATTAGATTCAATCCAAAACTGGGCGATCCGCAAAGATTTTTACCCGTCACGGTGCCTTAAATAAAAAACATTTGGAATGGGTATTTATTCAAAAATGTGTGCGAGGATTTGTAAATATTTAGTTATGTAAGTTTTTAGGGGGATTATACATAAATTGATTTGAGAAAAATATGAAAACGATCCTAATGATGTTATATATACTTCTAGTATTTTCGGGAGAAGATAAAATGAATAGAAAGTATAAACAATGTTTTAAATAGTGCACCACTGTGTGATATTTTTTAAAGAAACGCCATTTTTTTATGATTACATGTCGTAACCAAATATAAAATGAACTTTCATATTTTATATTTCTGTTTTTTCATAAATTATCATGTTTCATAATAAATTATTGTTTGTCTAAGTTTTAATTATTACTCAATAAATGTACATTAACCAAAATACCTTTGTCACCCCCCGAACCCAAAACTGAGATTTGGTTTTGAAAAATTCTACCGGAATTTTTCCGACCGTTTAAATATGACTGATACAAAAGAGCAGGAGAGTCTGCAGCTACTTATTGTGGCACTATTCCGTTTAAATAATATATTATGATGTCCAAGGAAATTGGTATGATTCAATCCATTTGAAGTACAAAGTATGTACTTGTACTTGTACATACTTGGTATATTATTGATTTATTTTTCGGCCACTGGCATTATTTAGCTATTAATGAATAAATATATTGTACAGGTTTACGAATGTTAAAGAATTTAACCGGATTTTAATTTATTACTTTTGATTTCTACATTTAAAGAGATTAGAGGAAATAATATGGTCTAATAAAGTTAAAAGATATAATGCTATTATAGACTATAACGCGAATGAAACATTTAAAGCAGTAGGATAAACGAAATTTGTTTTCAAAGGCGGGTTTTTTATAATTCGATTACATTAATGTTGCAAAACTTCTCAATCAAACTTAATAATGAAATTAAAATTAAATAATGAATCCATTGAATTCTATCTCTATTATAGATCACTAAGTTTATAATATTAAAGGTAAGATATATATGAACCTTTTTGTTTCAATATTTGAGAAATAAATCATATTAATTTGTCAATGTTTATGTTGAACATATCATTTTTAATTGGGGTCATATGGCTCGTTTTTCTTATGATTTTATGAGCGATTTTTTTTCGTTTAATCAAAGTTTTATTATAAAGTTTACGCTTCCAATAATAAGTTCTTAGCAAGTTAGTAAAAGTTTTGAAAGGAATGTTTTAATCTCAAAATAGTGCTGAATGCACTTATACAAGTAACCAAATCATAAATTAGTACTTACATGAAAAAATAAGTTATCGGAAGCGATGAGCGAATAACCGCATAACAAAAACAATGAAACAAATGGAAATAAATAAATAGGTAGAAAATTATTGACATTTGATTTCAACGAAAAAAAATCTATCTTATCTATGCCTCTTTTGTCTATGACGACAAACAAATGACGTTTGGTAATTAATGTATGGCACGCCGGTAGGAATGTCAAGAATATTTAAAAATGCAATTTAATACTTGAAATTTCTTGATTTGATATATTTTTCTTTTAATTATTTTAAATTTTGTAGAAATCATGCCTCGTTAAGTCACAACTGTTTCAGTAGACAGGTGTGTTTATTTACCTTTACATGTATGTTTATGGATAATCGGCGCACCAGTCGTCTATTGATAAGCGACCAGTCCGCAGCTGGCTACATTTTCAGTCGACGTGTGACATTTTTATCTCCGGGCATTAAATATTCTTCAGTCGAAGGCACACAGCGCTAGTTCACTGAAGTGTTTAACAATGGCCGACAAGAAAGGACGGTCAGAGAGAAAAGTTGCTCTTATCACTGGTATCACCGGTCAGGTACAGTAAATATTTGTATAATTTTTACTTCAAATGTTTTCGGTGTTTCAGAAACCGGTTACAGTTTAGTAAATACATACAATAAAATCATTGATTTTGTTAAGACTATAAACAAATCCTGATGCTTGCATAATGTAAACAATGCAATGATTGTAGAATTATTCAATGTTACCAGTCTTTTATACATCATAAAGATGAAGGAAACCCCAAAGGGTCCCACCCTATCCTGGAATCGTTTTGAGAGTTGTTTATTCTCGCTTGGATTCCACTCAACAAAGCAAGGCGTGCAATAATTTACAAAATCTTCAAAGCTTTTCAGAATATATATTATAAAGTTAAGTTCAATTTGTTATGTTCAAACAGTTGGTTAACTAATACCTTGTGGCTTTCCTTCATAGTTTACCTTTTTTTCTTTATTATATGGCACATACATATTTATTACATTTGATAATTTATTGATATAAGTTGGCTCCGGTATCATCACACCAAAGGTATAAATTTGACGTGAGACTTGTTTTCAGATTGATATGTACCATATGATTACACACTATAAATAAATTGTAACGCCTTTCTCTAGGATGGGTCTTATTTGGCAGAGCTTTTGTTGGATAAAGGCTATGAAGTGCACGGGGTAATTCGCCGATCTAGTACCTTCAATACAGGCCGGATACAACACTTGTATGAGGACCCAGCTAGCCATCGACAAGGAAGAATGAAGCTTCACTATGGAGATATGACTGATGGCAGTTGCCTGGTGTCCATAATAACACAGGTTTGTTAGAAATCAATTCTTCTTGTGTTTAAAAACAGTGACTTCATCGGTTCAGCTTATTCTATTTGTCTCTGTTCATTGTCACAGTTGGCAATTACTAATAGAAGGCCATGTTTGTCTGTTATTATTTTATCCCTATACTGTCATAGGGTGGACAAAATTGGCATGGAATTAATAAGAATCTCAAATGCAATAACTTTCAATTAATGAATACTATCAATATTGACAAATGACATCATGTCTAGAGACATTAAAAAAAGTTTCCTCCTCTTTTCCTCTATACCCGTCTTTGAGTATAGGCCTTCTTCAAATTTTGCCACCTGTTCCTGTTTTATGCAGTTCTCGTCTATGCAAGGTCGGCCTATCTCTTCAGATTGTCAGTCCACGTCATATCTTATTTATTTATATATATATATATATTTGTTATTCACCAATTAGAATGTCCATTTATCCCATATACTGTGCACACATTTCAGGCACTGAATTATTCCATTCAATGTGATTTGTAAATATTTAAATCATGTTTATAAAATTGAACACAATAATTAATAATCCAGCATTATATAAATTATAAAATGAACCTTGTCCAATGGAATCTTTGTCCTCAACTAAGTATCTTACTGTAATCCTTTTTTTCACTCTGCGTGTATGTTTGTTACAACATCAACAAGGTTGATAATTTTATATTATGACTTTAACCAATTACACCTTACAAACTACCCGCAATCTAATTTATTTCCTATTTCCATGTCTCCCTATTAATCACCTCCCCACTCTTACTGAATATAATGTGGTTACGCAAAAGTTTACAGCTATTCTCATCGTCATGCATTATTTTAATTAAGTAGAGTTTCAGGATTTATTGTTTTCAGCTGTAATAAACACAAAACAAAGTCAATAAACACTGATGAAAAATAGGTTTATACTATTTATATTAGATATATTGTGAAACCTTTATAATTGAAGTGTAAACAACAAAGGTTGTAAGAGTTATTTTTATCATTATTGAAGTAATATTATGATAAAATGCTTTTTTTTAATTAATTTCTGTTAATACAGCTTAACTGGATTGATTTATAAACCCATGTATGCCTTACATGATGTCACCCTACTTTTTGTTTTGTTTACACTCTTCAATTGTGCCCTTGCAGTGATCCTTGTAAAACGACAAGTACTTTCAGTTGTATATTCAAAGTTAAGTTGCATGTTAAGGATTTTTCATTTTCATCTCGAACTACCAAATGTGGGGTTAACAAGATTTGAAGTTTATTTGTATTTGTAGAAATTTAGTTGTATACAACTAGAAATTAACAGTTATTTTCATTTCTTTTAAAAAGCACTGAAAAATTAAAATAAAAAAATATTTTTAATTGATATGCTGTCATGGTTTTCAATTTCTCTATAAATTACATTAACATTTTTTTCTTTTCTATGAATTTCAATAGTAAAACAGATGTAAATATGCACCTACTTACCTCGTGTGGTAAGTAGGTACTCACATATTTTAATTTTTCTTGGTGTCAACAATATTCCACATTTAAATTATTGAGACAGATTTGAAGTTTGCTTTTGTTTAAAATTATTTATCGAAATATGTATAGAAGTGTATCAAAATGTAAACCGGCAGTTTACCCATCTATTTTTTTTATATTAACCATATTATTTTGTTCACTATAAATATTATTAGGTCTTATTTTGACCTTCGCTTTACCTAGAGCAGGCAGTCATTAACATGAATATTTCAAGCGCATCTCATAGGGAGATATTGCACTGCTGCAGTTGAAATTAGTCACATGTTACTGTATTTACTTTTGGAGTTATGCTCTTCATACATTGTCATTGCTTACTGTAACTTCCTCACAAAATACTTTTGGATAATCTCTACGGATTTTTATAACAAAAAATGTGTGAAACAATAATTAATATTTTTTTATTTAGCTATTAGATTGAGTTTTCATTTAAAAATTAATACAATATCCAAACAAATTTTTACTTTTAAAATAATTAAATAAACAATGCCTTGATTCCGTATCATCCCTTTTCAGGTGCGCCCTACAGAAGTATACAACCTGGCCGCTCAAAGTCACGTTAAGGTCTCATTCGAGTTGGGAGAGTACACGGCACAGGTGGATGGGCTGGGGACGCTGAGGTTGCTGGATGCGCTTAAGGCCACGGGGGTAGGAGCCAAATTCTACCAGGCTTCTACGTCGGAGCTGTATGGTAGCGCACCCGCTCCGCAATCAGAAGCTACACCATTCTATCCTAGATCGCCATACGGTATCAAACATCATACATCATGTATCTTTTTAATGATGTGAATTCTCCTGATCAATTTAAAATATCTCTATCTTAGATATCTTAAATTCTATGCATACATAATGTGGTAAATACATGGACGAACTGGGATTTTTTGGGAACTAAATATGACTTCATTCTATAGTGTACATATTTCTGTACATACTATAATGTCATTTAATATTAATTTAAAATGGAGATTGTCTCATTCGAATTTCTTTAAACGACTTATTAAAATGCATGCAACAATTTGCAACAATTTTCTGGATAGACCACTGACAAATGCCAATTCCAGTCAAACTGATGTATTAGTTCGTTTTCACATTATTAAAAATATATATACATCAATGCACACTTTTAATTACAGTATGGTTTGAACATTAATTTGTTTATGATTGCTCAAAATCCTCCTTTCCTTAGCTCAGCATTTCTTGAAAAATTATTTGTGTCATTGAACTCTTGTTTATATCATTTTTGCATCGTGTGGTTTGAAATTTTTCTGATGAAAAAAATTGTTCAGAAGAAAAATTGGTTACTGATTGAAAATCTAAAATCTGAATCCGACAAAGTTTTTTATTTTGTTGTTTAAAATTGTGTGACAGTCCTAAATTTATCATTAAATAGGAAAAAAATTGCAATTTTTATAACAAAACAATAGCTGCACTAACTTTTTTATAATAATTTTGGTAAATTATTTATAAATGTATTACTTCTGAAAGTCTCATAGCTGAACAATTATTTACATAGACAACACTGATTGAAATGCGAACATATTTTCATCAGAAAAAAAAGTATGTTACGCCTTTTTCATTCTTTGCATATCAAATCCTTTAACTCCATGTAGAGCAGATCAGATAGCTTATTTTATTGTGTTCAGAGAGTGAAAGAGAGAATGGAATGGGCAGGTAAATTTATTAGAGCTATATGTAAGTGTCAGTATGGTCACCTAATAATAACAATGAATTAAATGATCAGAGAAACCAGGAAGTAGGTAAATTTTAAACTAGCCAGTTCAACTAAAATACCTAATATAGTAGAACTGCTTTAATTCGAACCCCTTTTATTCGAAATTTTCAAGCATTTCAAGACCTAAATTGTCAGTTTCATACTTAATCAACCTCTTTAACATGAAAACCCCGTTAAGTCATAGTACAAAATAATTTTCAGGCCCTCGCGTCATAAATCAATATATTTTTACATTACATAAATTGAAAATTTTGAGCAAGTTATAAAAAATTAACGAAGCGCACGGCCAAAAAAACTGCACTGTGTTACGAGATATTCTCACTTTTTGGGCCAACCTGTATATTATGTAACGATAAAATTGGGGAATTCCAGGTACACTTTCTTCAGTTGGTTGCTTTGGCAGTTTAGCCGCAGAATAGAGACATATTCTCCTTTCGATTATTTTTACTAATAATTGGTTTGTGTTGTTAAAATGTTTTTTTTTTGAAAAATTGACTTTTCGTATTATTTCACACATTTATCAACAATTATATTTCTAATAAGTGTGTTTGTTGTGTTAGTAATCTTCATGTTCCTTGAATAACATTAACTTATCTTATTATTTCACGTGAAATTTTTCGTGTGACCCGAGACACATGCGCTCATTTGATGCGGTGGTAAAATTTGTATTGCGGAAGTGTCAAAAAATGAGACATGGAAAAATAGATGATATTTTCAAACCGAAACGTGCCTAATAATTAAAAATGTTTATATTTATTCTTAATTTAGTGTTATAGTTATTATTTTTAAGGAAAAAACATTCTTATTGTGAGGTTGCAATTTTTCAGAACATCATAGGTCTGTAATATTTTTAATACAAATTAAATGTAACAATTAGAAACGTATATATATAAAATCAATTTAATCAAGTTAATAATGCATTTCCCCAGTTAGGAAAAAATCCGGATTCAAATCTCGGTAGCAACAAAAATATTTTTTCAATAAATTGATTTTATATATATATGTATATCTTTCTAGTTAATACATTTAGTTAGTAGTATACTTATTAATTAAAATGTATTTTATTTAATGGTTGTTAAATTTCCTGAGAACATTTTAAGGTAGAATCTTCACTTATTATGAGAAATAGACTAATTAGTTTCAGTAGTACATATAATAAATTACATCAGGATTTTGTATTAGTATAATAAATATTTACTGTGTTTTTGAGATGATTTTGCAAAATATGTATGCTTTTCACGAAATTAGTAGCTTTTTTGTGAAATGACAGTTGCTATTTTTAAAACGATCGCATCGCGAAATTTGTAAAATTATATTTTTTTATGGTTCCTTGAATTTCTTATTAATAAGATTCCAAATAATACAAATTCAATTTTGTTTTGGTCCCTTGAGCTTTGAATGAATTGAGTGGTTCTACTGTAACTTTAATCTATTCTTTTAATAAATGAACCTATTTATAAACATTTTTGGAAATTTAAAAAATATACAGGCATGTCATATATTATGATTGTGATCTGACTGATTTTCATAGCAAACATGCAACATTATAATAAATAAATTTATTGTTTTCATGATAAGAACATGTGTAAATATTTTTATAGCCTGCGCTAAGATGTTTGGCTATTGGATTGTGATCAACTATAGAGAAGCTTACGGAATGTTTGCTTCCAATGGAATACTCTTCAATCACGAGTCACCGAGAAGAGGAGAGAGTTTTGTCACGAGAAAAATCACTCGAGGAGTGGCAAAAATAAGTCTCGGTCTCATGCAACATTTGGAACTTGGGAATCTCGACAGCCGTAGAGATTGGGGACATGCTAAAGATTATGTGGAGGTAATTTACTCAATAACTCAGCGAGTTTCTTAGTGCATCAGTTTGAATCAATTTGCTTTTTTCCTAAATGTTTGTTTAAATGCACAATAATTGAGCCTTAAAATAATTTTCCTGGTTGACGTATCTATGCTTTCACCCGCAGGGCCTAGCAGTAAGCAATTGGCTCCGCCAATTGCTTACTGCGGGTGAATATTGTGTTCGCTTCGCGGACATTGGTGACCGATGCATGGTCATGGTCTCATTAGCTGTCAATTGCTTGCTGCTAGGCCCTGCAGGTGGCTAGTGATGACCGCTGCACGGTTAGAGTCTTATCAGCTATCATCGATTACTTGGTGCTAGGCCCTGCGGGTGGCTAGTGGCCATAGATAAGACAGCTTAAAATTAATACTATTTTGCATTTTACAATAGACAATAATACTCGCCATAGATTCATAGGTTTTCGCTACATTGATGAAAAAATATAATTTTGATTTAATATATATTTACTCACTGTAAAAATGCTATTTAATATATAAAAGAGAAAACATTAAGTAATCTTAACCCAGAGTTATTAAAAACACGTTTGACATTTTCGCCACTTTGGTGAATATTGTTTTTAACTGGCACACTACGTCCAGACCAGAATCTAATTATTAACATATGAAACAGTCTACCGATACATTTGCTATTGAAATGTGAAAAATGAATTATACTTCTATTCACTATGAAACATATTTTCTTTCATAATGAATTAATCTGCAAATACTTATTATGTATGTATATATTATTATACGATCTGCTACAGTTATGTCAACAATATCAACATGTGCCGCTATTATATTTTTTATCTTGTCATCATTTCAAGTCGGTATCAATTTGCTGATTCTACACTAAACATGTTGATGCTGCAAATTTCAATTCTGTGAAATATTATTTTTTAATAATAACATACAACGATACGCAGGGAAGCATTTTAGGACCAATTTTATTTCTGGATAACACTGCCCTGCTTCAGGGGAAAGAGTACTCTCATCCATAATTATGTCATAACAAAGTGAGACAATGATTGACTCAAAAATATGATATTTTGGAGTACCGATTGATGAACATCATTGAAAAGAGCATTCTTTGAACTTAGCAGGTTTCATAAGGCTTTTCTTTAAAGAAGTACTAAATTTATTTGACCCTCAAACTTTTAATATCGGTATACATTGGGATCTGCAAATATTAAATTAATATATTAATTTGGGAAGCGGCAGCAAAAACATTACAAAAGAGTGCAAAATACAATTTTTCAGGTTATTAATGATTGCTGAGAGAAATGATTACTTTTTAAAATACTTGTGTTTATGTTTTTGTCTCCAAAACTATGCGATACACTATAATTGGAAATTTTCCATAAACAAAAAAATATTAAAATGTAAATTCAATATATGATACAAATGGGCAAGATCAGACTGAAACAATACTTTCAAATGTGTATTCTAAACACATATCTTAAACATTGTAATTAATTTTTCATGATTTGTAACACACATAATATGATCTCGCTCGTATTGAAATATCATTATTATATATATTTTATTGATATTATCCATTTTTGATATCAAACAAGCCATCTTAACAGATGAGAGTCTAGCAGAGCATAACTGAATAATTGTCAGGCGAAACCTACATCATAATACGAAATATAAATAAATATATGTAAATGAAAACTTAAATAAAATACTAAATTAATGTATTAATTATAAATATATACATATAAAATCAATTTTGTCGAAAAATATTGTTTTTGCGTCACCGGGATTCGAACCTGGATCTCTATTTCCAATCCGGGGAAGTGCACTCACTACCTTTGTGCTATAACGCCAGTATTTTTCTTGACAAATTTTCGAACCTATATGTTACATTTTTCAAATTAATACACCTGTCGTTCCATTATTTGAAAGCCATCTACATTATTTTTACAGAATCTCAAATACCTAAATAAATACTTAAATAGAAATTTCTTTCTAATATTATTTGATTATCGTATTGTCAATAAAGCTTTTAGCTTAACAATAAGAAAGGCAAAACAAATCTAAAAAATGTATACTTTTTACTATTAATCTATCGGTTGAAATTACACAATTTTTAATATTTTTTTTATTTAATTTTGATTATAGAGAGAATATGACTACATTTATAATACATAACTTTTTAAATTGTAGGCAATGTGGATAATGCTACAACAAGAAAAACCCGGTGATTATGTGATAGCCACTGGAGAGACTCGCTCCGTGCGAGAGTTTGTCGAAGCGGCATTTAACCATGTCGGTATCAAGGTGCGCTGGGAAGGGAAGGGGGTGAAGGAAGTAGGGTGCGATGCCGAATCAGGGAATGTTCTTGTCAAGGTCAACCCTAAGTACTTCAGACCCACTGAAGTGGTAAGATGAATCAGTTTACTAATCTACTACAAATTATTATTCTTATATACAGTAGAACCGCGATATAACGAAACCCGATATAGCGAAAAATGACATATATCGAAAAAAAAATCGAAATTTAGTCCCTGAAACCAATTTTTCATACAAAAATGCATTTATATAACGAAATCCCGTTAATATGTATAACAAAATCATTTTTGTCCCGTACGAAAAAATGCCAATACATTTACGTAAATTTATAACGAAATAAAAAAATGTTAAAAGATGAAAATATTATTTCGCACTTACAAAGCCGCGCCGATGCATCTGCCGTATGCGAACGGTTTTGTGGCCTTTTCGGCGGTGCGCGGCGGTCGGCCGACAAGGTAGTAAAACAATTCAAACTTCTTCTTGGGTTCATAGTAGGTCCATAAAACCATTTGACATAATTCTTGCGGCGTTTCGGCGGGGATGTATTGAAATCCCAGACCCAAACAGCTGTAAAATACAAAAATTAACAGGAACCCCCCGAAAGTTGCAGTATGTACTTATTGGAAATGTCAGTCTCAGTGTAACGTCTGTAGAGTTAAGTTTGTTCAGCTTTTAACGCGATTATTGCATGACCGAACTGAATATTTACATAAATTCATTTTCGTTTGACAATTGTTTTCGTGTGAACTCGTCAATAATATAAAAAATAATTCGTTAAAATATTTTATTGACTATTTTTGTACGGCATTTTGTATTTCTATTAACTATTGTTTTCGTGTATTTTAAGTGAACAATGTTAACGATAATTTTTAAGTGAACAATTTTAACGATTATAAATATATTTTGAAGTGGTTGCCGCCGTTACCGGTAAGTACTTTCGTAATTTATATACGACTCATTTTATAAAAATGCCGCGATTCAACTATAAAATTGTTATTTTTGAATTATTTTGTATGTTTCATACCCAAAACTATGTTTGAAGCGGCTTTACATTTAAACACAATTAAAATATTGTTTTGTGTTTGCAATATTCTGGAATTTACAAAAATATCTTCCAATTGGTGTTGAATAGATTCTGTTCTTAATTTAATTCCTTTGATTATCCATTTGCTTATCTGTTTTAATAACAAAACTACTAAAAATATGTAGGTATTCAGTTCCCTGTGGCCTTTTTCCTCCTTTGTTTGCAGAATTTGCGATCTTTTTTGAAGCCGCACAACATTTTTTTGCGACGGCGCGTAACATATAGTAGGTTTTTCATTTTTTTCATTATATGTGGGAATTCGTTATTACGAATTTTTATTTTTTGGTCCCTTGGATTTCGTTATATCGCGGTTTTACTGTATTCAAGTTCAGTTGAGCTTAACTAATCCAACTTTTTGCATTTTTTATTGCGAAAATGTGGATTTTTATTAATTATTTACCATAGATAGAACCTTTACATCAATGTAAAACTAATAAACTGAATATTATTTCATTAAGGAGAACACATTCTCATTGTGAAGTTGTAATTATTCAGAACACAGGTATAATGCACGTTCCCCGGATTGGAAGAGATCCAGGTTTGTATCCCGGTAGAAACAGTATTTTTCGATAAAATTGATTTTATATATATATATCTTTATAATTAATACATTTAATTCGTATTTAGAATATTATTTCCCATAATTAAAACAATACAAGCATTATAAGAAAGACCAGGATCATTAAATTCATTTTCCGTATGCTACAAAATTGCCTTAATATTTTCTTATAAACTTAAAGTCAAGATTACGGAGATAAATTAACAAAATGTTAAATAGTTATAAACTGTTAAATTTGCAGAACATATCAATTTTTGATGTTTTAAAATACTTTGTTTTAGTAAAAACAAACAATTTATATAATATGTATATTGAATTTACTCATATAATTTTGAGGCTTCAGCTAATATTTGAGTTTTATATCAAAAATACAATAATTTCTTACTAAATAATATTTGTATCGATCCTATTAATGTGTATTTTTTATTGTTTTCATTTGCTTCATTCTTCTGCTCGATCTGCAATAGCGGACGTGGAAATCTGTTTCTTCCTTAATTTTTGGTTAAATACACCAATAAGATATATTATATTTTCACGCATACTTCTAAAATATGGATAAATATTGAATTTACTCACAACATACGTTGCAAATTTCATATATTAGATGGTTTTTCACTGATTTTAAGGGAAAACATTTTCTTGAACAAAGTAAACATTTATATACCTTATGTTGTATGTTAGTCACAATAGAAAATTCTATATATATGTAAACACTGTTGTCTTTTAAACATAGCAAAATACTACGTAATTATGAAACAAACAGCTCACAAAATGGCAATGTGATGTTTTAAATCGATAATATTAAACAAAACCACCAAATGCATCTAATATAATAATTTTGAATGTGGAATATGGTAAGCGTCAATCTAAATATATGTAGGTACTTTGACTGATTTCAAAATATATTCATATATATGAACTAGGTATTTGAATAAATTTTTAAATTTTTTATTTTCGATAGATTAATTTAAATGACAACACACATTTTATTTCATTCGGGATATTGTCTCGAATGCAAGAAAATCAACAATTTTATTGTCATATCTTTCCATCATAACTTTCCTCTCTAGCAAGATTTACATAACAAATAATGTCCTTTAGTATATTTAGGTGACACTTATAAGAAGTTTAACTATTGGTCCCGGGTCGAAAGAGTATGTAATTCGTGTAGAATGTCAAACTGGAAAAATAAAAATACATCCTTAAAAATAGAGTTATAAACAGTTAAATTTTTGTCATTTTAAAAACACTGAATTTATATAAACAGGCAATTTTAATGAGGTTTTACTATACATAATATTTATTTTTATTCTGTATTTATTACTGCATTCTCACAACACACTTTCAAATGTCACATGAACAGTAATTTTAAAACAAATTTGATATGTCACATATAAAGAACAAATCTTTTGAAAAGATATATATACATGGTACTGGGAGAAACCAACACTTTCTACTGTGTGTTTAGCGTTTTCCCGATTAATCTATACCTTATTATTCTCGTAAAATTTGGTATTTATATCATCTATTCAGTGGCAGCTATGTATATATTTTCGTAAGATAGATTTGTTAATTTGTCGATTACTTAAGTGAAATATCTAATTTGTTTTAATTATCAAAGAACTATGTTCTGAAATTCACAAATAAAATGTGATTTAATTTAAAAATACAATAATTCTAATATTAATATTTCCTGCAGGACCTTCTCCTTGGTGATGCATCTAAGGCAGAAAAAGAATTTGGTTGGAAACCTAAAACAACATTTGATGAGCTTGTCAAAGATATGATGGATTCTGATATAGCACTCATGAAAAAAAATCCTCAAGCGTAACTGCATACTTGGAATGCCATATGCTGCTGCGGAACAAGTTGGGTAGCGAAAAATGTGAATCGTTCAAATATAACCTGTATATAAAGTGGTTTGATAAAAGTATCTGAAGTATTATTAGCCGCAATCGCAAATGTCAAGTATTAAACTAGTATCAATAAACATAACAATCATATTTTTTATATGCATAAATTCAAAACCAGTGTCAGGTGGAGTTTTTAGGGAAGCATTCCTTTGTAGGTTATGTACTTTTTTAATATTGTATGATGTGATATACGTATATAGTTCTAAAGTCACGGAAAGAGCAAAACGAGTTTATCGTGATCATAATAAAAGACAATTTATTTTTTTATAAGTTCCACAGCTAGAAATAAAATATGATCAATTTTCATTATGTAGCTCTTTATTAAAGCTAATTAACATAATATATAACATAATAGACCCTTGAAGACCTTGCAGAATCTGTCGATATCACAAACTGATTTAAAAATGTAGATAGATTATTGAAAAATCTAGTGACTAGGTTAGTCAAAAAGAATAAATGTTTTAAGCCAACTCGCAGATAAACACCTGTGTACAATTTTGGACATTGCATTTATATTAAGCTACTGTTTGTACTGATACAAAAAATTTAAATGCACTTAAATCATTTTTATTCTGTAAATGTTAAAATGATTATTGTATATAATTAATTAAATCAATATATTTTGATTAATAAAAATATGCACATCGCAAAAAGCATTTTTATTTAATTGCTTATATTCATTTTCCTTCACTAAAGAAATCAGGGTATCACAACTTAGTTATTAATGGAATATCGTGACTTTTAAAACACATTATTTTTTCTTCAGAATTCTGATGTTTAATGGTGCATGTACACGGATGAGACTGATCTCGAGACTTGCGTAAAGGACATTACAGAGTTAAGCGCAGTGCGAATCGTCATTCATTGATTGTTGTATTTTGTATACAGAGCATAATGACCGCCTGGCATATGCCAATCTTTACTGCCAAATCTCAGAGACGAGATCAAACTCTCAACTACTGTACACACACCGTAACAATGAAAATAAATGAGTAATTGATAAACAAATGTCTGGAATATTTATTAATATCATATCAAAGAGAAAGATTAATTTAGCCAAAATAACAGATAACATAAATGTAAAATGATAAATATGACTAATATTAAGTTTTTATAAACAAAACAAAATATAATATAATAAATAATAATTAGTTGAACATAAGTAATGGCTTCAGGAATGTAGATAAAAACATTGATAAATTGAAATAAACAAGTCAACAAAAACAATTTAATCAATATTTGCCTACTTTATATTGACTAAAAAAAACATTTTACAAATCTCTTTTAACTCAATTATATGACGATGCAAACATATTCACAAACAATATAAAAATATCTATATACATATAGACATCACAGTCTAATATTCAATTGTAAAAGATTCAAACCTTCATTGGAAGAGATTGTGGTTGAGGTTATAAAATGCATCTATAGTTTTAATTAAGCATTTTGTGGGTGAAAACATCTACCAGTTTGCAAACAGGTTCTGGTAAAAACATTGTATTATGGAATCTCTTACAATAGATTACATCTTCCATGTACATTTAGAAGAAACTCATTTAACCAGTTACCTGTTTGGTAACGATTCAAATTTACCCCAAGCAAAAATTTTGAAAATAAAACAATCCCGAAAAATAAATATAAATATGTACATAATTATTTGAACATATGTATATCTACGTTCTTGCCCAGTTAACTGGTTACGAGCGTTGTTACCTCTATCCAAAATGTGAAAATTAAATTTCCATTGAAAAAAGAAAATTATTTTAAGATTATTGATAAGTACGTACATATTAAAATTTTAAGTGATAAAATAAAATGCGTTGCATTCTTTCGATCAGTTTAATCAAGTGTTACATTATGGAAAAACAAATTGGTCTTAAGGCGGCGCCTTCATTAATAATTCAAATTTTTGCATTTTTTACGAAAATGTGGGTTTTTATTATTCATTTATATCAGAAGTCATACACTATATTTGACTTTTTTTAAAACTATTGCATAGATAGGACCTTTATACTCATTTAAAACTAATAAACTGATTGTCATTTTGTCATAATTAAGACAATACAAGCATTATGAGAAAGACTGTGACCATTAGATGCATTTTCTGTGAGCTACAAAATTATCTTAATATGGTAAATTATTGCATAAACAAAATATATTTTCTTATAATCTTGAAGCCAAGATTACGGAGACAAATTAACAAAACGTTAAAAATTAATAGTGTTATAAACCATTCAATTTGCGGGACATATTACCAATTTTCGACGTTTTTAAAATATGTGTACTTTGTTTTAGTGAAAACATAAGTTTTTAAATAATATATGATATTTACTCTCACATGCTTTAAAGCTTCAGCTACTATTTAAAACTAAGTTTTATATCAAAAAGACAGTAATCAGTTTTTAAATAATATATTTTCGGTCTTATAAAAGACAATAATTTTAACTGTTCATCGAACTTCAATACACTAGTCTATCCGGCAATGACGGACTTCGAATCCACGCTGTCATTATTTTTGTTAAAAATGCCGAAAATATATGTTCTCATGCATATTTTATCCACAATATGAATTAATATTGAACTTGTTCACAGCATTAGTAGCAAATTTCATAAATTAGATGTCTTTTTACTGATTTTAAGAGAAAACAATATTTTCTTGAACAAAGTAAACATTTTATGTACGTTATTTTTATGTAAGTCGCAATTAAATATTTTGTTTATATATAATACAGTTGTGTTTTAAACACTAGTTGTCTGTTTCATAAATAGTATGTAATTATGAAACAGACGTATAACCAAAACAACAACGGGATATTTTAAATCGATAATATTAAACAAAATAATAAATTGAAGTTGTGATAATAATTTCAAATTTAGAACATTGATTTAAGCGATCATCTAAATATATGTAGGCACATACTTTGTCTGATTTCAAAGCCTCTAGACATGAGTTATGTTTGAATGCGGGAAAATCAATAATTTTATTGTCGCCTCTTTCTATTCAAACCTTCCTCTCTCGCATGATTTACGTAACAAACAATGTCATTAATTATGTCTCTGGAACTTATAAGAATTTAATTATTAACCTCATCTTGAAAGCATATTTACTTTGTGTATAATTTTTTGAATTTCAAACTGGAAAAATGGAAGCTCGCCTTAATCATTTTTTGAATTAGTTAATTAGATTAAAATCAAAAAGAATCATATATAATCAGCTCTCCAAGGGATGACTTCGACTTATGGGACACCTGTATATCAAAAACTGCTTGAAAGAAAATGATGCAACAAAATCAAATTAAATAAGAAAATTATTTATGAATACAAGGGCATCCACACATTTCTTAATTATGTTCAATAGTCATGTACTGAGTACATTTTTACCAAAGAATATGAATTTTAAATTGTTTGGTAATATTAAATAAAATACTGTAAAAGATAACAAAAAAAAAATCATTAAAGCAAAATAATAAATAATTACAATTGCTAAGCAAATTAAAAATAAACTAATATTAAATTGTACTACTTCAATTTCAAGTTCTAAAAATCGATATATAACTAACAAATATATCATTTTTAGTTGTTTTAGTATTTCGCATATATTTGATACATATTTTAAGTGGTACAATGTTTTTTAACCCATTGACTGCTGGCTCTTTTTTGGAGGTGATATACTGATGTGAATAAACATCTATTGAAATGGTCCACCAATAGTCATTGGCGGCATCTAGCAAAACAACGTAACAATGCCCATGGGTGTAATCGGCAGTCAATCTGTTAAATACAAACGGTTAATGTGAAAAAATATTCTGGTCCTGAAAGAATGTTACGTGGTTTCATACATTTATATTCTTTTAACATAAAGATTTCACATCACAGAAGAAAAATAAATGTGAACGGCACGATGGTAAAATAAGTTAACTCTGCTAGCGAGTTAATTTTTTTGTTAACAAAGTCAGATGACAATGGATTAAAAAATATACAGCAAGATTCACAATTATTATTTAGTACACCCACACCGACAATTGAGAAAGAAAATATACTCAATGAGGTAGGCATTGATTAAAAATATTGTTACATTACTAGGATTTTGACAAATGTTGATAAAAACAAAAATAATATCAACAGGCTAAAATTGTTGGTTTTTTATCACCAATTTACTGATATTTGATATTTTCAAAATTGAGTATTTCTTTATTGTATAATAACAAAATCTTTTAATACATACTTGCACATAATCAGGGGCAGAACTGGGTGTTTTAGCAGCCAGGATAGTGTAAAAAAATGCACTTCTTACATAATACAAAACTGATCTTTTTATTTATTGTACATTCAACCAAGCTCTCATTCTGTGCCCCAATATAGACCTTTCTCACTCACTCATTGTTCCATCCCTGCATGTAATGATGGTTACATTTTTGGTAACTTCATATGTTAAATGCATTCATTATTCAATTCTGGCGAGCACGAGAATGTGCACAGATTTTTGCAGTCAAGAATCTGAGCTAACACAAATAACAAACCACAAGCTATTAATAGTGAAATTATTTCTCTCTACACACAGGACCTTTCCTCGTGAACAGAAATTATAAAATGAGTATTACATAACCCAATTTTTGCATAAAATATTACATATTGGGAAAGATAGACATATTTGTTGAAATATTAGGTTGTTTTATTAACAATGATAATAAATGTAACATTTTGGTCCCTTTTCACCCTTATTAGTTCTGATTTCAGTCGCCTTAGTGATTCTTTCATTATCAAAATGGAAAGAAGCGAAAAGCACATTCGCCATTGCTTACTTTACGAATTTGAAATTATATGAATAGCAACAATTGTGGTAAAAAGTATTTGGTAATACACAAAACACAGGTGTGCAAAAAAGTGCCAATGGTGGTTCTCAAAATTTCGTAACAGCAATATTAATCATTCAAATGAACGTTCCGGACAGTCAATAGAAACAAAATATCGAAAAAATGAAAAACTAATTCAAATTCAATACATATAGTCCACTTGACAACATTGAACATTTGAAAAATACGGGAAAAAGCGACTCTATATACGTGCTCCTTTGTTGAATTAACAAAAAAAAAAAAAGTCAAGTAGATTTTAAACCATACCAATATAGTGCAAAATAGCGAACTGCTTCAAAAAAGTGTTATTGTACATTTGGCGAGATATTAAAGGTACAATTCATTTTAAACTGCTAGAACAACGCCTAATTGTTACAACCAAGATAAATTAATGCCCAACCAGATGCAGCAAGTACTACTGTAAAAAATTGTAATAAGAGTGGAAAATTTTGATGCACCCTCCATATTCACCAGATATTATTGCACCCGTTTCAGTCATTTCAACACTTTTAAATAGATAAAAGTATATTTTCGAAAAGAAGACATTAAAAAGAACATTGCAACTTTTATTTTTATAAAAGTAGCATCAGCAAACTTATAGAATGTTAGAAATAAAAACAATATAAATAAATAATACAAAAATGTATTAAAAAATCGAATTACCTACACATTTTAAAATTATTCCTTATCACAGAAAACCAGCTTCTAATTGTTCATTATCTCAAGTAGTTCAAGACTGGACAACATTGATGGATATATTTCTGATTATAATAATCTGAATAGTGAACCTGACTTTACTCTTCAAGCTTGTAACTATTGTACAGTAAGGTATGTTTAATTGCCCCCATCATGATGGCCTCTGGTTTCACCAGTGGTCGTGGTAGACGGCTCCACAGATGATTGTCCTCAGTGCATGTGACTGAGAAGGTTCCGACGGAGCCGCGTACACTTATGTTGGCACTGCGACGGCCCACCATACTGCTTACCAGTTCTGCTTGGCCACCGCTCGCCTCAACTAAATCTGATCAGTAAAATTTTATTAATTATATTTTCTGTTTGAAATACAGATTAAATTTTACTAAAGTACTGTTGCGCTTAGCGTTAAAAAAAACATTTTAAAATTATATTTCCCTAAATAATAATTTGTATAATGAAACAAAACATACAAATTAAATGTATTAATTAGAAAGATATACATATAAAATCAATTTTATCGAAAAATATTGTTGTTGCTACCGGGATTCGAACCTGGGTCTCTTCCAATCCGGGGAACGTGCATTAACCGATTATGCTACAGCACACCGTCCATTGACAACTAATTTTCGAACCTATATGTTACACTTTTCACTTTTGATACATCTATCGTTCCATTATTTGAAAGCCATCTACTTTTTTATTAACATAGTGTAACATGAAGAGAAAAAGAAACAAAATAAATATGTATGATGAAACCACTGCTTATCGTAAGTATTCCAATATTAAAACATATTGAAGTGAAACAAGTTGGCAATTGCAAGATAGGCACATGCAATATAAAATTAGGCTATTTTAACATAGAATGTTTTTCAGCAGTTTCCTCGATAAAATATGTCACGAAATCTGCATTAAAAATAATATTACTAGGAAAATAGCCCATCAATAATAGTGGGAAAATAATATATTTTATAACTTTAATTTATTTAATAATTCAACTAAAATGCAATGGAAAAATAAACAATGTTTGGAGCATTAAATGAATGACCAACGGGGGACATGAGTGAAGACAGGATGCCAAGAAAATATATTATATATGGCTGAATGAAGAGGAGCAAGGGAAACAAGACATCCGAGAGTTGCATGGAAAGAGCTAATAAGAGGGTAAGGTGAAAATTATGACAAAAAAATTATGAGCTGAATTATAGTTGCAAGTCTCCTAAGGAGCGGAATGTGTGGCGCTCAATCCTGTTTGCCTATTCCACTAGGGATATGGTGTGAATTAGACAAGAATTTTGTAATTATTTTCACACATCCTTGTACAGTAGAACCACGTTAATTCAAACATCTTTTATTCAAAATTAAAAATTTTCAAACACTTCAAGACTCAAAATGTCAGTTTCATACTTAATCAACCTCTTTAATATGAAAACCCCATTAACATGTTGTTAGCACCCGTTTAATTAATTAAACTCTGAAGTTTTTTGGCATTTGACTTGTTGCCTCACTCATGCATACATTCAATTCGCGATTTATCAAAATTTTAACCTGCGTGTCTCCGTCCCTTTCTTTCCTAATCTATCCTTAAGCACAAGGAAGAAAGAAGAGGTCGCGGTAAATAACAGTCTCCAACTGTAGCAAGTTCAGTGCGCTTGGAACTTTTGTACGGATAACTACCGTCGCTTCACTCCGCTAATGCTAATTACCTTAATTCCGCTAATACATAAAAAAATAATCCTATATGCAAGTGTTAGTATACGCCCCGCTCAAACGCTTGTTCTTGTGGTGGAGAGGAATAAACTAATGAACCATCAACTGGCAGATGAAAGGTGAGTGCCTTCCTTTCTTTCTTATATTTCCACCACAAGAAATGATTTTCAGACTTTCGCATCAATATATTTTTACATCACATAATTCGAAAATTTTGAGTAAGTTATTAATAATCAACAATGCGCAATTAACAAAAAACTGCTCGAGCCCGTGTAAAGCATTTTTTATGTATTTTGCGATACCTGCTGACACAACGCGCGTCTGAACCTACTTTGTGTGCAACCTCCTTTATGTATACATATATTATGTCACAATAAAATAGGGTAATTCCGGGTACGCTTTCTTCAGTTGACTGCTTTGCTACAGAATAGACGCATATTTCCCTTTCTATTCTTTTTACTAATAACTGTGTTTTTAAAATGTTTTTTTTTTTAAAGATTTAGTTTTCATATTATTTCATGTATTTATTAACAATTGTATTTCTAATAACTGTGTTGTATTTATAATCTTCATTTTCCTTGAATGACATTGTTAACTTATTTTATTATTTCACGTGAAATTTTTCAATTTCGTGATTCCGAGTCGCATGCGTTCATTTGATGCGGTGGTAAAATTTGTATTGCGGAAGTGTCAAAAAATGAGACATGGAAAAATAGATTATTTTTTCAAGCCGAAACATGCCTACGATTAAAAATGTTTAAATTTCTTCTTACTATTCTAAATCTAGTGTTATAGTTATTATGTATTTTATTTAATGATAGTTTAATTTCCTGAGAACATTTTAAGGTAAGATCTTTACTTACTACGAGAAATAGATCTAATATTCACCTCAATTAGTTTCAGTAGTACATATAATACTTTTGCAATTTTTATATATGAATTCAATTTTTTCATCAATGGTCTCCTGAACTTCAAATTAATACGGTTCTACTGTACTGACTTTTCAGCTAGTTTTCTTTAATAATTTACAAAATGTTTAAGTCACACACTTTCATTCATATAAATTGAATAAGTCATACACTTTCAGACACAAAATGAATAGAATGAATAGATTTCAAATCCAAATATTCTTATCTTTAAATCGTTTACTTATTTAAAATATATTTTATAATACCTTTCATTTCTTGTGGCTTTGGTAAAATCTGGGGGGTTAAGTAAACCACCCACCCCTTCAGGTATGGTTTGGCAGTTTCCAGAGAAGTTTTCAAACAGAAATTGAATCTATTTTCCATAACCTCATCTTTCAGCAGGTATTTCCAGGGATCTAAAAGAAATAAAATCTTTTAACTGTCAGCTGAGTTTGACGTGAGGGACATTTATAGACCAGTCATTTGATATTGGGTGACATTCTACAAGCCAGCCATTGTTCCAAAAATTCTAATAATGATAACATTAACCCAATTTAGATTTTTGGATTCTTTCTTTGATTGATGACTTATACCCTTTTAATTATTTCTATTTCGGCATCCGCCACTTAGGGTGAGTTGTTTCAACTTGGATCAGAGTAAAGGTTACTTTAATCCATACTTTTTCCGAAAACGGATTGGGGCAGCTCGTTTTGTCGCATAATATTACTTTAAGCTGTCATGGATTTCCACTTAAATGTAAACTTTGCTGGCACGCGTGCACACTGCGCGTGATTCACCTGAGATCTGTCATCAAAATTGAGTTTTTTTTTAATTTTTGACACTGTTGTATCAAAATGTACAATATTATGTCGAACAGCAGTGATACCACAAATATAATAAAAAAACCCACATTTTCATAAAAAAATGCCGAAAATTAGTTTTCACGAATATTTTATCCACAATATGAATTAATATTTAACTTATTCACAATATTAGTAGGAAATTTCATAAATTAGATGTCTTTTTAGTGATTTTAAGGGAAAGCAACGTTTTCTGGAACAAAGTAAACATTTTATGTACATTATTTTTACACACTTATACAATTTATATACATGCATGTCATTCACTGTAGTATAACCTCGTTAAACGAATCCTGCTATATCAAAAAATGACGTATATTGAAATTTTCAATAAATCTATCCCAAAAACCTCTCTAAGTTCGAACATGAATAATCGCAGGAAGATAATAAGTTTCAACCATCAAGGCCTGTTAGACATGAGGATTTAGAAGTTGTTAATTATTTTTCACGCTTATTCTAATTACAAATTAATGGAGATTTACTGTTTCAGGAAATAATGAAATAAGTTTGTTTTTAATCATTTTATTTTCATCTAGGTTTTTATTAGCATTTTTATAGTTACATTTTATTATCATTCATTTAATCTTCTTCGTTATTATTAATTTGTTGCATTTTTGTTACTCGTTTAGGTATGCCTATTTATGGCCGTAATTTTTAAATACATATTTATATAAGTAAAATTGTTTTTTAATAATTTTTTTATAAATAAAATATTTTAATTATTCTAATGTTAGTTAAAATACAATATTAGATGTTATGGTCAAATAAAGCATGGAAATATTGAAATCACTGTTAATAAGTTTTCCTGTTTAATAAGACTTTATTTGGCGGTCCCTTGGAAAACGTATTAAGAGGGTTTCACTGTATTACAATTATACCTTATTATTATCCATCATTATACAATATTATCTAGATATTAACCTGTTAACTGCCCAAAATATCCTAGGTGAAACAACATCATACCATATTGGTGCCAAAATTCAAAATTCACAGGCTAGTTTTGTCCAAATTTTATTTTTATCAACACAAAAGTGAGCGTAACTGTCAATTTTATTTGGAGGAAAAAATTATGATTTTTACACTTGATTTCAGATACATTTGCGTTGGGGATTTTAGACATGTTTGCATTTTGTGGCATATTGAGTTGAATAATATTTCTATGGGTCACTGTATGATATCACTACTGGAAAAAATTTGGTTTAAAATCTGTTATTCGGCACCCATGATATCAACTGCTATTTAATGATGCCGCACGCTGTCAACATGGGTGTCAGCCATAGAATAAGGATAGCCAATGTGACATTCTGACATTTATCACTCTGTTTCTTTCCCTGTCGGCGATAGCCGACGTGGGCATTCTTTGGGTTAAGTCTATCCATTATATTTTAAAATAATTTACAATAGTAAAATTACACTATACAAATTAAGTTTATAACATCCACAAACACAAGGAAATATGAAGGCGCCTGCGTTCATAGATTTTGACGCAACATGTTATGCCAGCAGTCCACTCTTGTCGAGGCTCGTCACCTCGCCTCAAAGCATGGACGGGGCGAGGAGAGGAGTGCGAGGCGAAGTGAGATGGCACGAGACGACCCGTGTCGACACGAGAATAGGCGATGCAAACCGGGAGCTGCGATACATTCTCGTGCTCGGATCCTCTCACCATGCCCCGGCAATAGTGGACTGCTGGCAATACGCGATAAGGGAAGTCACACACAGGGCACGGCTATATCAGGTTCAATGATAAGATGTACCTGGAGTACAAATTGTGTTGTGACAACTGGTATAGGAGTCTAAATCAATCTATTTAAATACGTATATACATGAAAAAACAGTCTACAGATAGAAGTATGACTTTAAACATTTAACAGTTGGAAATCATAATTGATCATGTCTCTGCAAGATCAAAAAGTGTATGACATACAAAGAACGATAATTCAACTCGCTAATGGTATTTAGAAATTTAAATTAACTTTGTTTTTTGTTATTACCAAGAAACTGCTTTGATCCAGCACTTTCCGCTAGCCATGCCGGAGACACCACAGGCTTCCCCCGGGCTAATGCCATCATCAATTTGACTGTCCTTTTGGAACAACCGGAAACGAGAACATCGCCATCATGCTCTACCACTGTTCCGCCTGCAAACATCACAAATTCTTACATAAACTATTTTACAAGATATAATATTTTTACACCTTATGGCCGGAATAGGTGGAGACATATCATCCGCGCCATCCTCCGGAATATTCGACCGCATGATCATATACAAAAATAAAGATATACACAAGAAAATAAAATCAGAAATAATACAAACCTAGCTTTATAACGCAGTTCACAGCCTTGACGTCTTCTAAACGAGTGAACATGACCTTCAGCGCTGTTATTTTTGCGTTACTTGAGTTAGAGCGTGATGCCTTTACTATGCTATTGTCTTGTTTAACAACTTCGATACGTGGTTTTTTCCTTCGGTCATTAAGATTTTTTTGTTCTATATTTATAGCCAACTTTGATTTTTCTTTAACTTTTGAGGAATCTTTTCTAGATGTATTTGAGTCGTCTTTGCATGATGTTCTCTTATTTGTAGGTTTTTTTTCAGGCACTGACACTTCTTCACATTTAATTCTGTCATGTTTATGGTTTAAATCAGAATTAATTTTAATAGGTTTTTTTATTTTATTAATATCTAGAATTGAAGAACCAGCTTCTTGAGGCAATGTTTTTGACTTTTTTCTTACATCAGTTGTAAGCGGTTCCAATATTATTGATAAATCATCAATTGGTTTAATATTAGCATACTTTTTACTTTTATTAACTGAGGTGTTTTCTTGATTAATTATGTCAGTTTTCTCTTTGTTTTTGCCTCTACTGCTACGTTTTCTTATATTTTCAATGCCAGATTCATTAGTTTCAGTTTTTGAATGACATTTATCAGAAACCATAATTTGATTGTTCATTTCTATTGAAACATTTTTTCTTCCTCTTTTCCTATTTTTTTCAGTGATTGATTCATTATCAGTGTTATCCGAGCTTATATTCACATCATTTTTACTTTTTGAAGAAGAGCTGCATCCTGATGATGCTTTCCCGGTTTTTCCTAGATCATTGGTAGCTTTATTTAGACCGCCTTTGTTCAAATTATCCCAATTAAAATCATTACATCTTTCAATAAGCACAGAAGCCCTTCGCATAGTAATTTTAGGATTATTCTTTGAGAAAGTATCTGATGAATGTATTAACTTATCAACACCCTTTGTAACTCTGCTGCTGGAACGGATTTGTTTCACTTCTTCGATAGCAGATTTTCTTCTTTGCTTTCTTTTTGGGACTGTCTTCCGAAATACAATCGGTATATCATCTTCAGCATCTTTCTTGGGTTCATCTTCAATATCAGAATTAGAAAAATGATCAAAACTAGATTGTGCGCGTAGAGCAAAATTTTTTATTTGCGGTGAATCAAGTTCACTATCTGAAATTGTGTGTTTAAGGCAAGTTTTTATCGGAGTTAAATTTTCAAATATTTCACTACACGATTCTGATAATTGACCGGAATTCTTCTTAATCGGGGTAGGCACTTTACTGAAAAGCAAATCATTTGAACATTCTTCGTTTGAATTTTGTACTTCAAGATTGGTATGAACTTGATTTTTATTATCAGCTGGAGTGAGCAAGTCATCCGCAATATCTTGTGTACACTGGTAATAATCATTTTCATCATGAACATTTTCATTTTTTTTTGTTTTACTGCTGAATTTAGCTTCTTCACGGGGTGGGAATTTTCGCTTCGAGTGGAATTTGGCTGGTGAGATAATCGGTGATAAGTGAGGATTTTGTTGCGTAAGTAAATCTTCCATAACTTCCTGTGTACAGCCATAGTAATTATTATCACTCTCCCGATCTTCGCTTCTAATTAAAATATTCTTATTTGTAGAAGGTAAACTGTCAAGGGTAACTTCTTGCAAAGACTTTTTGGTTTTTTTATGAATTTGGTGAAATGGCGATTTTTCAGTAACATTAGTAATGGTTTGTGAGAGTAAATCGTCTTCCAGTTCTCGAGTATTATTATAATAATTTTCTTCTACGATACACTTTGGGGAAGATGTAGAAGAATTAAGTTGGTTTATAGTGTTGGTGATGAGAGACTCATTAAATGATGCATCAGATGCCACAACTTTCCCCTTCTTCTTCTTGTCGATCTTGGCAGGAGTACTAAAAGTGAAATTATCAGTACTGTTATTTGAATCGGTCAATATTTTTCTCTTCATCGGCGTGATATAACTTTGCATGGGAATTTTTAAATGGTCAAATAATTCTTGTGTTCCGGCAAATGATGTTTTACCGCTGTTTAAGGATGACCCCACTTTGAAATCTGTGGATGACAATCTTTTACGTAGCCTAGTGTTAATATTCCTAACAGGAATCGTAGCTTTAAAGTCATCCTTGTCTGTTTCAGACAAATGTAACTCTTTTATATCATCATTAGAAATGATTTTGATGTTCTTGACTTTCTGAGGATAACATACAGGAAGTGTCGGTGTTGGAGCATCTGAGTCATCAATAATTTTTTGAGTGGGAGCATCTAAAATATCCTCTTGCGTTAGGTCCGTAAAAATATTTTGTTTTTTATTTAGTGTAGGAGTCCTCAATACGTTTAGAAACTTTTGGGCTGGAGCTTCGTCTATTTCCTGTGTTGGAGCATCTAATAAATTTAGTATGTTTTCTGTATTTTGTGTTGGAGCCCTCGAAATGTTTATAAACTTTTGAGTTGGAGCTTTATCTATTTCCTGTGTTGGAGCATCTAATAAATTTTCCGTACATGTATTTGGAGTTACCGATACATCTACAGCCTTTGGCAGTAAAACATTGAATGTTTTTCCTATATTTTGTGTCGAAACACCAAATATATCTTCTTCTTCGATATCACCACTGGTTTCATCAGGAGTCTTAAACTTTTTAAATGCATTATCAGCTTTGTTGGTATCTTTTTTGTGATTTTTTTTCATGTCAATTTTTCTATCATTACAATTTGTAATTTTTGTCTTAGCAATAAAAACATTACGCGGATTACTAAGAATAATGTCTTCTTCCATAACTTGAGTGAGTTCGTCATCATCATCTGCATCGACACACTTACTTTTATGACTTGGGTGTTGTGATGTCAGTGAGTTAGTAAGCGGGTCCATAATTTGCGTGTCTTGATTGTACGGATCATTATCTTCTCGGTTTACATCACAATTATTATCTAAGTCTTTATCAGGAGGGACATCGCCATAATCTATCAGCAAACTCATAGAATCTGGTGAATCTGGATCTTCAGGTTCATCTTTTACTTCAAAATCACAAATTACTGAATCCGCCATTAATGCATCTCTTTTAGCATCAACATCTGCTGTTAATTTTTGAATTTGCTGTTTATGATTTGTAAGTTTTTCAATTTTAGAACTTTCTCTCCTTGATACCTCGCTATCATCTAAATCAGTTTTTTGCGGGAGATTATCATCTACATCCATATCACTCCCATGAGTTTTTTCTTCGTGTATATTATACTTCTTGCCTCGTATTCCACGAGTACCTTTATCGATTTTACACTTTATTAAGTCAGTTTTATTGTTAATTATTTCAGTTTCCTGTTCATGAATACTCATTTCTGTCTCTTGTTCATAAACAGACAATTCAGTTTCCTGATCGTAAACAGTAGATTTAGACACTTTTTTTACAATCAACACTTCAGAGTCTCGATCATTTACATCATCATCTACTTCGCTACTTAATATTTCTTGTGTTAATACATCGTGTATATCCACATCATTTACTAAATTTGAAGTATTCTTGGAAACTTTTTTCATTTTGATTTCACCATTTATGCTGACAGTAGAATCTTCTAATCGTAGTTCAACAGAGGAAGACCGTCTTCTGGAATTCAATAATGTATCATTCTCAATGTTTAATGCTGGAGTTTCAAGTGATCTTGTATGTTTATTCCTTATGAGAAACTCATCTTGAGAATCAAAAATAATTGAGTCATTCTGAAAATAAAAAAATTATAATTTTTCCTTACATATTTATAACATTTTCACAATAAAGAAATTTTAATCGTTTGTGACTGTTATGTATGGAGTCCTGCAGTCTTATTCCGGATTTCGGTATCCAACATTGTGTTACATACGCAACATTCAGACTGCTCACGTTAACAATATACCTCACCAGCGCTAAACCCGATAAAACTGATAATACGTAATATAAAAGGGAAGTTCTTTGGCAAAAATGTATGTGACACTGGCCACACAGTAAATTTCCTGCCGGGCAGAATTTTCTAAATACAGCAGACTCCCCATTAACTGGGACTACTTCGGAAAATTTAAAATAATACATTTTTTGAAAATATTCCACATTGTTCATAACAGCAACTAAACACATGTTTTAGAGTCAAGCACATCAGCTGTCCGTCGTGTCCAAAGAGTGATCTCTCAAAATATTCATTTTTTTATTCAGTATTTTATGGGGATTAATTGCATCCAGTGAGTTGTCATTGTCACTTGTGTACAATAGATCGTAGCGTAGTAAATTATGACGGCAGCGAGGTTTGCTGTCAGGGGTACCGCAGTTTATTTTTATTTGGGCAGTCAAAGTAAAATATTTTTATGATGAATTAAAGTTGCAGATCGATTTTAACACATAATAATTAATATTTTCGTGTTTTTTTACGAAAATGTGGGTTTTTATTATTCATTATATCAGAAGTTAATCAATAGATTTGACTTTTATTTCAACTATTACTTAGATTGGACCTTTATATTAATATAAAACAAATAAACTGAATGTTATTTGTCATAATTAAGACGATACAAATATTATAAGAAAGACCGCGACCATTAGATGCATTTTAGGCATGGTACGAAATTGAGTCAATATGCTAAATTAATGCATAAACAAAATATATTTACTTATAATCTTGAAGCCAAGATTACGGAGACAAATCTGTAGGAAACCAAATTAGCAAAATGTTAAAAATGAATAGAGTTATAAATCATTCAATTTGCAGTACATTTGATGAATTTTTGACATTTTTAAAATACTTTGTTTTAAATTCAAATAAATTCAGTTTAAATTGTAATATGTGTGGATCAAATTTTGTTTTGAATATGTGTAAAGAAAAAAACAACGAAATTCTGAATAACGATAATATGCTCGATGAACAACTAATTATTTAACAGTGAATAATAATACTTTTGTCATATTTTTATTTATATTTTAATATTAAATATATATGTAATTTATTAATAAATAAATATTTAAAAAAAAAAAACAGTTTTTTTATTACAACCAGAGTATGATTATTATATAATATTAGCATAAATAGTTTTCTCTTCACAAATACAGCTGCTTCAAAAGTTATCAATATTATTTATCAGTATGAATTTACGTCAATTTTTTCCTTATAAATCGGGGCAAAATTGTAATATTTTATAATCATATGTTTATTGACAAAACAATGGTTTTTATCATAAACATAACAATTCTTAGGTGAGAACTTTTAACAAATTATTTAATTTTCGTTTGATAATTTCAAATGGCAACACATATGTATTATGAATGTTGAAGAAATAGCTATTTTCTGATAGCTTTATTACCTAGGAATTTAAGAAAACCAACAATTGTATACTTGTCCTTTTCTATTGATACCTTTCACTCTAGCAATATTTACGTAAAAAATAATGCACTTTTATGTTTACTTGATATTGTAAAAGAATTAACTATTAGTCTCATCTTGAAAGGGTATGCAAAATGCAAAAACATCTCGAAATTCAAACTGGAAAAATGAAAGTTGCCTCTTAAATAGAGGCACGGCATCTGAAAAATTACCATTCAAGGGAAAAAATTAAATAGTGATGGTTTAACTGCACGAGAATTCAAACAATAATAAAAATCAAAGATCTTATGTTGGAGCAAATTTAAATCTCTGATTAAACCAGATTGGACGTGATAAGTGTCACGAAACTTGAGATAAATTGATGGATGTAGGATTTTAATGAGCAATCGGCACGTGATTGGTTTCTTTCAGACCAAATTGTAACTGATCACTGAGTACCGTGCATTCTAATGAAGAGGAAGATAAATTGATTTCTTCAAAAAAATTCAACACTGTCTGCGAAATTTAAACCATGGAATCATTTCTTGACTACCTTGAGCAGTAGAATAAAACTCTCGCTGAAATAAATGGTGTAGAAATATATCACCAAAAACCAGCAAGGGGCAAAAACAATCCCCTTTTTTTGGTTGATATTTTTTAATAAAATAAATTGTAATTGTGCAAAATGTGAAGGTTATTCGACAACCCTACAACATCCCGGTCGACATATGTGCTTGCACAAACACGTGCGCGACTTTCGGACAGTAGTAGGTGCATAAATGCGTGATTTTTGTAACTTTTTAATATTTTCAGATCAACCGGGAAATTCGATTATCTGGAATTTTATTTCACCATCTTTTCCGGATAATCGGGAGTCTACTGTATATGATTATCAGTCTTTAAATTACCATAGCACCGTACAAAATTCATTAATACTCTACAGCCTGTTGCTATTGAAGATATAAAAGTGTAATTTAAGTAAAGAACAATTTTTGTTAACTTAATACAATAAAATATAATAAAAATATTTTTACAGCACACATTTTTAAACACTTAACAAACTACTGTTATTACACCGTAGTACTAGTTATTCGAGTACAAGACAGGGGGAGTTTACTGTAAATGCTGTATATTTAAAAATATGTTGAGAAAGTGTTGTCCACCTATACACATTTAGAAAATGTGTTGTTTTGAAAGATTTCTAAAAAAAACTCTATTTTCATGATTCGAAAATGGATTTAGTTTAATTTTTGGTTCCCTCAATTTCGTATTAAAGAGCTTTTACTGAATCTGATGAATTATTTTTAGCATAGGTGATTCATTTTGCTTGCTCATGTTTTAGCTGCTCGACTTTTGCTCCTGGAGTGATGGAGACATTCAGCTAACACATAGGACGGTTATCAGACTAGTGAGTCAATGCAAAATAAAATATTAATAAAATTGAAGTTGGATTTAATAATTTAAAAAAATTTGAATTTAATAACTGCATACATCACTGTCCTCCAACATTTCTGGTGATTCTGGAATTGATGTGCGATCGTAGGAATTCAGATTTCTACCAACAATCTTAGGTGGTGTCGTTGCAATTTCATCATCGGATGTATTCTACAATTAAAAAAGGTTAAATAATAAGAAAATAATAACAAGAGTATTAGTCAATATTTTAACTCAACTTAAAAAATAATTAGATTTGAATTGTAATTTCAATTTAAACAGCGTGTTCATATATGTTTATAAATATTTTCATTTTCATTTAGTAAGAATGTTGATATTTGATTCTAAAATCGGACCAAATGTGTGTGTTAGCACAAAATAATAATAAACTCACAGATTTCTATGAAGGTGACTTTCTACTGTACACAGTATAATTAAATCAAAATAAATATGTTCTATACTGAAAACTATAAGCACAATTTTTTTTTTAACTCTGAACCTTTTTACCATTAGCTGAAGTATATCAATATAGTTTATTTTTCTCAGATTTGTTCAATGCATTCTACATCTGTGATATGACTATTTTTTCCGAAAGTAAGGATGCTTAGAACAAATCTGAGGAAAAGTTAACTATCTATGCACATTGATGTAGCCAAGTTAGTAGAGCAGTCTACCAGCAAAATAACAGCTCCATTGCAAATGAGATTTTTTCAGAAAACAATATTAGTCTTTTGTATTTTACAGGGATGCAGCATTTTTCCAGAGATGATGATGCCACACGAAGCATTTGAGATGTGGATCTACTGAAAAATTCTCAAAATCAACTGTGCGAATAGAGTTAAGAATGAAGAAGTTATGGTTCGGATGAATAAAAAAAAATCAAAAACATTAATATCTCAAACGTATAATGAGATATCGTATAGTTAGTTATTACCAAGAGTGTGCTCTGCATAAAAGCAAAAAATGCTGTGCGTTAACTAAATATACAGGGAAATAAATTAAAGTCTTTATATTATAAAAAGACCCTATAAAATTTGTGAAAAATCTTTGCTAAATTTTGTTATCATCAAAAGGGAATAATCCTCACTGAAAACTGCGTGCAATAACACTTCTACATAACATTTTATTTCCATAGATTATTTCAAGCCATGATTCCAACGTCATTCCATATTTCGGTGTTTGCGTAGATAAAATTTATAGGCTATATTTTATTATCTGTCAAGTGAGCGAGTTTGCATTTTTCGGATATTATTACCAATAGTAAATTAAATGTTAAAATAAAATAATTACTGTTATGAGTTTCGGCTATGGTAATATGTAAAGTGAGTTATTTAAATAAATATTTTTGAGCACTGTTAAAGAAACATTTTAAAATAATAAATTCACAATTATATTCTAAATTTAAATTGATAGAATTATTCTCAAAATTTGATACCTAGTATTGTATACTTGGTTAGCATCATCGGTAACAGCATAACCTAAGTTTGTGCCTACTGCACACCACTGGTTAATAGTCAGTCCTGTCAGTTTTCCGGGATGCAATAATGTGATGACAGCCAACATTTGCTGAATGGATAAGACGCGGGGAAAAGATCTTTCCAGTGTCATATTTACTTTGTCAATATATTTGGAAGAATCCCAAAATCAATCAAATAATGCAAACGAGAAGACAAAGGCTAATTTCTAAACATGAATACTTACATCTTCAGCATCAGTTAACTCCTCATCGGCTATGTGCTCCTTGACACATACAATATATGCTTTGTACCCGTGAGCTGACTGAAAATGTAACCTACATTTAATAACAAGAACTAAATAATCAATTTATTTAAATATGCATATATTTTTATAAATAAAATTTTAATACAACCAGAGTCCTGACAATCCTGAAAAGTATCATTTTCCACCATGCATACTATTTAAAATGATTTTATGCTGATTTTTATTTTTAACTGAAATTTTCAAAGAAAAATATATTCAAAGTAATTGTACCATTGCTTCATTTTTAATAATTGTGATGCCTTCAGAGAATGGCGCTGTTTGTTGGTCATTTTTGGTAGTTATTGGTCTATTGCCCCAAGTGACCCACCCAATCTGTAATAAATATAATGCCATATAGTTTAAATGTAAAAAAACTCTTATTAAAATATGAAGCAAGACAGAGTGGCAGACATCTAGACCGGAATCACGTAATATCTTATCTATAGCAATCTTGAGTTTGTCATTTTGTGTAATTATTAAATAAAAATTGCACACAGTTTTTGATTTGTAATTAACAATATGTAATAATAAAGTAATTAAGATATTTATCAACTTATATAAAGCATACATTGTTTGAATATAAATCGCATATTTTTGTTTTTCGATATTTTTTTTGTCTTTGCTTAACTGCTATAAGCACTATACTAAGCTGTCTAAATTATAAAAATCATTGTGAAATTTTCAATTGTACTGAAGAACAATAATACAATGACAGTAAAAGCAAAAAAAGTGATCAAAAGGGGCACAATAAAATAAGTAAACAGAATGGATACTCTTTGATAGGTCAACAAATTGATGTTACCTCTTTGTTCCTTTCGTTCGAGACGTTAGATTGTCGTATAAGCTTTGTAAGTTTACTCAGTTTCATTTTAAAGCTAAATGAAAATATTTACAACGCAGAACAGTCAAATCACCAAAAACTATAGCATGGCCAATTTGGGCGGTTTTCAAATAATTTTCTGTGATCTGTGACATAGATATCTGTGATTATGGCCATAGATAAGAGTATTGACACAAACGGGCATAGACAATAGACGTTAAACATGGATTTTGATGGTCGTATTCTTATCTATGGTCGTATTTTAGTTCTCGGCTACTCGGTACTATAGATAACTCGGTACTAAACAGGAGTAAAAAGTCGCTATGGGGGAAGGTGTATAAAAAAGAAAAATGGGCTCAAAATCATTTTATTAGAGCGGCCCCACGATTATTTCCAGGTATCACATTTTTATTAGACTATGGTTATGAAAGTGAGAGAGGTTAACTAATGAAAACCCATTCTGCAATTTCTTCCGTTTGTTTGTGTCTGCGCAGTCGCTGCGGTCCACTTTCGGTCTCCCGCGCGTAGTGTTGGCTGCCTCTGACTGCTAACCGTGATGTCCTCCTTTGATCAGCAAATCCAATGATCTTTTAGGCTCCTTTGTCTTTACTGCTAGCCCCATTTTGCAATTTCTTTCGTTTATCTGGCCTGTTGGTGACTGCAGGCTTTGGTCGGCTCTTCTTGTCTTCAGTTTTTCTCCGTACTACTGTAGAATGCAGTCTGAGATTGGTTGCAGGACTATATTTGACTGTCCGTGTCGTAGCTCTCTGCAGCAAACTCTGTTACAGTCGTACAGGGCTATTTCCGGCAGACTCTCTTCGAAGGACCTTATCGGACGGTAAAATTCTGACATGAACTGTCTGTAACAATGGCATCCGACCCCTTTGAAGCTGTTTGTGTGATGCAATAATCGCTATTCTGTCTTGCTCTCAGGATCAACGACCGTTTTATTGGCCGCCCTTACGATGAAAGGCCATGCCCCCTCTTCGGCCTAATTTTTATCACTGTTCCCTTCTTATAATTAATTGTGGTCCAATCTTTCTTACAAATGATTACTCACGTTTGTCCATTTAACTATAATAATCACTTAACATTGTTTGATAAAAAGAAAAAAATACACCTTTGTAGATACGTACATATGATCCAATATACATATTTTCCTATAATTATTACGTATTTAACTCATCTTTATATAAATTAATCAATTGTTGTTATATTAATTAAATTGTCCATCCAAATTTTATATTCAGTCGCAAATAAAAATGTTTTTCTCGTGTGGGTTGATCGTTTATTATATGAATAACATTTTATTACAATTGATGCAGAACGAAATTCGCACACTTACAACTATTACATTAATTCATCTTACCTGCCCATTCATTATTATATATTATTTATTTATCGGTATCTAAATTATTAATTTTATTTTTTTTAAATTCTACGATTTTATTAACAAATGTGCTGTTTCTTAGAACACGTATTTTCTTTCATTCGTCTAACAAAAGAAGCTAACTCCGTACTTTGGGCAATATTTCGGACTATTGCCTTATGCCCTTTTGGAATACAATACGTGTTCTGACGAATGTATTCCCAGGAATATCCTGTTCGTGAACAATTGTTCTATCTTACTGTTTCCTAATGAGCCTCACACAGTCGCAAGCCAACGGATTCGG
The DNA here is from genome assembly GCA_022840565.1 of Eubasilissa regina. Lineage (NCBI taxonomy): Eukaryota > Metazoa > Arthropoda > Insecta > Trichoptera > Phryganeidae > Eubasilissa > Eubasilissa regina. The sequence goes on along the minus strand of JAINEB010000020.1, from coordinate 11,460,863 downwards.
GGTCATTCACATCTGTTCTGATAGTTTGTTTCATATCAAAACCGATGGTTTTCTAACACGGCAGGGAAATACATGGCTCTTACGTGTCCGCGATCATTATTCTATTTAATAAGTTTGAATTTGATACGCTCGTTTGGGGCATAATAAAGTGTAAAGTTTTGAAACTAAAGCGGAATGCAACTGATTAAATAATATAAAACATGTTTGCATAATTACACAATCGCTGAATTTCAAAATCGTATATGCATATTGACAATAATGACAAATTAAGTTATCTATGATTATCTACGAAAAGTTTGACACATTTATGGTCATATATGTTACCAATTGTGGAAAATCTCCCGACTTCTTTCAAAAATTGGAGTATGATCAAGTATGATTAATATTTCAAACACTTGATACACTATTTATAAAATGCTGTTAGTTTTGATGCCAGGAATTGAATATATTTTTTAGTGAATGATTTAAGATTTAACAACATATGATGAATTTTCTACCAGTTAAAACAATGTAGTTTTTTTTTTTTTTTTTTAAATAATGTATCAATTAAAATTATAGATTTTTTATACCACTTCCAAACTAACTCAAGGGGCTATAGCTTTGATAAAAATAATATAAAACATGTGCATTACATATATTAATTAATAAACATATGTTTTCAAAGAATTAATTTTAAAATATCGAGATCTTTTCAATTTAAAAATATTTTTTTTTTCAAGTATTTATTCTTATTTTAAAAATTTTTCTGCGCCATTTACATAAAATAAGGGTTTAAGTCATTTCACTAGGTGACATTTAATTTATGTCGAATGATAGACGAGAGGAACATTTTACATGATTGACTAACATAAAAGCAAATATAATAATTCTTGATTTAAATATATTTCAAAGCTACTTAAGTAAAGCACAGGAGATAATTTACCATGATTATCCATAATGTACATATTTTGCTATAAGTATTAAAAGTACATAATCGATACCAGATGTTCTCAGCGATAAATTTCTAAAAATAAAACGATAGCAATAGCTTGCATGGAAGATGGTCATGCACTCAGAGACATTATATAAAGATGATATCATGTCTTGATATCAGTGTGATGTCAGGTCTTAAGATGGTCAGCATCTACGCTTTAGGATGTTTGTAAAATAGACTCGAAGATGTAGACCAATGCGAATATTCTGTTAAGGACATTTCAGTATACAGCAAACACTGAAGGTAACAAAGAAACCCAAAGTTAACGAGCTAAGCGGCAGCCTGCAAAAACCTTCAGCTTATTATGGTGCTGCTGAAAGGGTGGCCGGCTGTGAAGGTTTCATATTGGACTTTACAGCTACTGAAAGAATTCCTGCTCGCCTCATCTGCCTTAATAAATGAGGATGCTGTATCTTCAACGTCTTAGAGATAGAATTAGGGCAACAAACAATGTATACTCATCAAAATAATTTATTTCTTGATTACTTTTATAATACAATAATTGAGTTCATTAATACCAGTTTTTACTAATTGTAAAAATTAAGTACACAGAGAAAATATACATGGTAAAAACGTCAAATTGATTTGATGGACATTATTAACTTTATATTTAATTTCTTGTCAATTTATCAATAAAATTTTACGCTGACTTTTAAATTTGTGCCATAAAATGAACTTTTTGTTTTATAGTTAAGTATGCGTTATTGTCTGTTATTCGAACTTAATATAATATTTTTATAGCCAATTTATCTGTATAATTATTATTTTTAAATAAATTTATACATTTTCGGTAGAATCTATGTTTATGAAATTTGACAACATGAATTAGTTTACTTCTGACAACCCTGAATAAAAATGTCGCTCTGCGCGATCGTCATCTCTGCCTTTTCCCGGCCAGGCGCGTCTCTTGCCAATGTTCCGATTTATGTACAAAGCAAAAAAATAACACCTCGGTTATACGACTTTTTGAAGCGACCTAGAAAAATTTAGGACCTTCTCCCGAAGCTCAAATTATCAGTATATTTGACCCTGGTTGGCCGTGTTATTGTGCATTCTCTGGGTTTGAATTCTTGACATAAACAGTTGAAAATAGATTCTCGTTTGTGTATCAAATTTGAGAATACAAATGAAATGTGAATTTGCAAAAAGGGGTCGAAAGGCCTTATATAATATTTCTTAATTGTTCGACTGCAATTGTTTGACATGGATAGTGAAGATGATTCAGGAAGTGATGATTCCATTTCTTCATCAGATAGTTCTGGTGACTCGTCCTCTCAAGATGAGGAGCGCCTCGAACCAGCTAGAATATTGGGCACGACGTTTGAATTGCCACAAGAGTTATGTGAGAATCCAGAAATTTTCAAAGAGTTCTTATCTTTAAAAACTTGGGAATCTTTGAGTGAGGCTAATGTACGCCACTTGAAAAAATTTCTCCCAACATTTGCCGAGAATGACGAAGAGGAAAAGGAAATTACAATACAGAAATTGTTTGCGAGAGAGACATTTAAGTTCACTTCACCGTTGGTAGACTTTCATCGAAAACTCAGAGATGGCGCTTACAGACCTGACATTGCGAGAATGCAAAGGGTACTGCAGCTCGCAAAGAAACAACACACCAAACATCAAGTAAGTTGATCTAAAGCTATAATAAGGTAGCGCGTGTTGCGTGTTCATACATATGCTTAAATCGTTAGTAATAAAATCTTGACAAATAATCTAATCAAAATTTTTAAGCATACTGAGGATTTACTATGCAAAATACGAGTTAGATTACAATAAGCAGATGGGGTAGAAAATAATCTTTTGTGCATTTAAAAAGTTTTAATAAATCGATAAAAATTTGAATAAATTACTAAAATCAAGAGATTGATTTTTTAATTTGTCATACATGTTGAGTTGAAATATTTTAAATTGGATAATTGAACTGATGTTAAATCCGTGCAATTACAGAGTGAAGTAAAAATTGTGGAACTCAATATGTAATAAACATCAAATTTAATATTTGCACTATAAAGTTTTTTATTATTACATCAATTTAAATATTGTCATCTCATTTATATGACGGTACCTCCAAGGAGGTTAATGAATTCAGGTGGTGAGCAATGTTCCTTCTAAGATGTGCAGATGTACGCACACCACGCAAAAAATTATAGCCTGCACACAATTCTAATGAGACTTCTTCACGTGCTGCCTTCTATCAAAGTTGTTGTATGTTTATTTCTCCTGTACAAGATCGCCAACATTTTGGACATTGAACCACTTTCTGAAGTTACTGCCAATATAATCTCTATCTACGCCTCTGGTGCCTTTAACTTTCTCTTGCACAATGAGTTGTAAAAGATCAAATTTTTGATTGGGGGAGAATGTGTCCGAAGTATGCAGCTTTCATTGATAGTTGTTAGTACTCTTGACTTATTTATGGATCTTAATACATCTTCATTAGTGATGTGGTCAATTCAGGTTTACCAGTAGCCTTGTAGAAAAATATTACCATTCCTTATACTGGTATGGTAATGTATTTTTAATTTTCTCCCCCGCGCACAAATAATAACATCGGTCCTTATAATTGTACAAAAATTTTTTTATGTGCACACCGTTATCCGCATTTAGAGGGAACATCGGTGGTGAGTGAATTTGAACGGGAGAATGTGTAGGTATTTGAGGGGGAAGCTATTTTGTTGGGAGAGTAAAATTGAAGTAATGAGTGAGTTCCGGGTGGAAATTTGGGAGGAATAGTAAATTCAGAGGTATTGGGCATGTGTTAAGTTCATGTATTGTAAGATTGCCTTATGCCATTGTTCTTGTGGACATATTAAGTTATACAATAGTTAGCAAAGCTCATCCTGATCGACACAAGCAATCTGAATGAACTAATGAGATCAAATAATATAAATTGATGTTGCCAAATTGTAACAAAATTAAAAACTTTTTTAACATTAAAATTTTGGAAATAATATGCTATATTATAAGCAACAATAAGAATAATTTTGTGATATATTTTTTGTGTATTATACATTCTTCTGGATATTCTGTTATGATTTGGTTTTTATCATAGCCGATTGTTTGTAACAGATTTGAATTACACATGAGTAGCTTGTTAGTGTAGTGGTCAAGACGCTGGCCTAGTGATCTAATGGTTGGTGGTTCGCACCTCGTTCCAGGACTCCAGCAAGTTAATCCTATTTTCATAGCATAAGCGTTTAGCTTAGTTTGAAAATAGTAAGAATATTGATGTGACATGTATACCGTGTACGCATCTCTATTTAAAAAAAAAAATACTTGGGCGGTCAATCAGTTAAATATTCTTACCTTCAACTGTGCATATATAAACCTAGAAATGTATATTTTTAGTGGCGCCAGGAGTGGTATCGCACCATGCAGGAAGTTCTGGTATCCCGCGAGCGGTTGTTGACTGTGGCTGGAGGCCTTCCACCGGGAGTGTCCCCCCGGGTGGTAGCGCCCCCGCCTTCTCTACACGCACCTGCGCCCCCTACAATACATATCAGGACTAAACGGAGATATTTCCAGGTACTCTCCAAACACTAGTTACTATAAACGACATACAACTAGTATTTTATCCATCAGTTGTATCCAGTTATTGCTGTGATTTTAGGTAATTTAGTGAATGATGGAAATAAGTGCAATTATATTAATAGTGCGTTATATTCAGAAATTAATTCATAAACCAAGTGTGATTTGTAATCAAAATAAATTATATTTCTATTGTTTCATTTTAATATTATTCAAAATGATACCATTTGTAGACCCTTACTCAATTCCAGCAGCGTGCAGTCAGTACTTTGAAATAAACTGTAATGAACTGGAATGTTTCAGCGAAATAAATTGTAATAAAATATATATCTCATAATATTCCTATCACAATTATTTTCATATTATGTAGACTTTAATATATCATCATATTCTGTCAGATAAATATGTATTTATTCATTATTTCCCAAAATATATAGTTACGTACAGCTTATTTCAATCTATTGACTGCACGCCCCTACTCAATCCTTTATCTAAGAAATAAAAACATTTCTTTCCCAAAAATATAAATTCATTAAATAATACAAAATTCCTTAGAGATATTCATGAGAAATATGACATAATTGATTTTAAATTTTGAACAATTACTCTTTAGGACCTTGCACAAAACAAAGGTGCCTAACTGCCTTCCTGAATGTACCTTGGGCATGGACTGCTAGTGTGTGATATGTTTCTTCCTGTTTTCTAGATTTAGTAGTACCCGACTAATACTGTAATCTCTGATTATACCTTTAGGAACTAGCAGCCATCAGAAGTGAAGTTTGCGGGGAAGGAGGGGCCATATCAGAAGATGAAAACTTCCCTGAGGGACCGCCAGCTCCACCACCCAAACACCATCGTAGACACATCATGCATCTACAGGTAAAATTTCTTTTAATTAATTTAGTATGTACAGTAAAATTTCGATAATTTGAATCATGTTTACTAAATTAAATTTAAGTCAAATTCGACATGCAGTATAAGTCGGTTATAATGCGGGTTTGCGGGGGGCGTATCTGACCCGCGTTATATGATAACTGCGGTATAAACAAATTGTCTAAAATTATGATTTTTTCGATGTAAAACAACTTTTAAATTTTCTTTATTATTTTAATTTTATATATGTAATATGCATAAATAAAAATTAATTCTGTTCACACAATTCATAGATTATAACAATTTTTTCAAAATTAGTAAATGAATAGCTTGTTGGTGTAGTGGTTAAGACGCTGGCCTAGTGTTCTAGTGGTCGGGGATTCGCACCTCGTTCCAGTACATCAGCAAGTTAGTCCTATTTTCATAGTACTAGCATTTTGCTTAGTTTAAAAATACTAAGAATATTGATGTGACATGTATTGCGTGCAAGCATCTCTATTTAAAAAAAATAAATTATGAACAAAACATATTTATTAAACTCTTAAATTAGGAATAATCTCTATTATTATAGACTAGATCTTACCAGTGACATTCCACGATAATAAATTAATTTAGTAAAACAAAGATAAACAAATAAAGATATTTAAATGTCAGATCAATTATCGTTACTACAATTTTAAAACTAAGCTAGAATGTTTGAGTTTCAGAAACTGAATTTACTTAGTTTATTTTATGATTTGTTTTTACAAGCATTAAGATTATCAATCAAGCTGTACAATTTACAGGGTGGTGACACAAATGGTATCGTCTCAACGATGGGGCCTTCTAGGGCTGGGGGGCCCACCCTGTCTGAAGAATGGAGAAGGCGTGCTCTGGCGTCACATCGGAGAAGAAAACAACAACAGCCTGTAAAGATACCATCATTATTATTTTATAATTTTAGAATCATCTAATTGTACATATATTTTACCTGAAAATTATGCTTTTCTTTTAAATTGTAAAATTGACAATTTTCAGTTAAAATGTGTCTGCCCTAACTAGGTTATGTTCAGGTAATTCCTAATAGTCATACTTCATTAGTGATTTTTCATAGAAATTTTTAAAATTTTTCTTTAGATCTCATCCAAATTTATCGGGGACACTCATAATTTTAAAATAAATAATAATTATAAACTAAATACATACATCACTTTATTTTACAAAGACAATTAAATTAAAAATATTTTTATACAGGACTTGCCCGAGTTCATCACCACTGGCATTACTCTTGGATCGATAAGAGCGCGTTGTGGCTCCACCAATTCCAGTCACCCACCAAATGAACAGAATAACACCGGTCACAATAACAGTAATAGTTCTTCTGTGCGCGCTCCACGTCGGCCCCCACGTCGCCCGCCCCCTCCGCCTCGCCGCCCACCAACCCCGCCGACAGATTCCAACTCGGACATGGATCTGTCGACACCGCAACCGCTGCCATACTCTGGGGATAGTTATATCAAGATGGAGGGGGTTAGAGAGAGGCCGCAATCTCCCCAGCTTCAGCAGTTGGTGGCCCTCCCCCCGCAGCCCCCTCCACCACCGGCAGTTGTGAGCCCTGTGACAGTGAAGGTGGAGAATCCAGTTGTGGAAGAAACAGGTGAGAAACTGAGTTATATGGTGTTAAATAGGTTATTTTTGACCTTTTGAATTCCTTTGGAAATTACTATAGTCATGGTTGTTGTCACAGCTTTTAAAGATTAACTTAAGATTAACATGAATGTTCTATGTGTAATAATATAGTGTGTCCAGATGAATTTACTCTTCAATTTTTTTTTATAAATATTTGAAGGCATTATTAAAAAATTTAATAAAAATGTTTTACTAATTTATGTCATGCTTTTGCTATAATGAATTTGAATCTCAATCATATAGTTAATATCATTGATCGATTTGGCTGTTACTTCGTGGTGTGACATTTAAAATTGAAATAAATGTATAATTTTTATTTTCACTTTGTACTACATACACACAATTTTTTGAGTTGTATCACAACTAGTTTCGAGAAGAGCAATCCTTTCCATCTACAGGTGTAAATAGAATATCACATTTACAAATCCTTCACTGCTATTATCAATGTTTCCTAGAAACAACAAAGCCACTCCCACCCTTACATGCCCCGCTGCCCCAATTTATTTAATTTTTAGTTCATTTGACACCTGTAGATGGGAAGGACTGCTCTTCCCGAAAATAGTTGTGATACAACTCAAAAAATTGTGTGTGTGTAGTACAAAGTGAAAATAAAGATTAGATATTTAAAAAAATTTAATACTGTTAAATGCCTACATTCTCTTCTTTTTTCTATCCACTATTGAATTTATTATTATTTAATTAAATTATTGTTTTAGTAATACCAGAGGAAGCGGGTATAGAGCTGGTGCAAGAGACCCACGCCTGCTTCTTCTCCGTGCTGCGTGACCTCGTTTGCGGCACCCCCAGGCACTGTCTGCCCCTTCCTGCGCTTACAGCTGGACTGCGCCACTGGAGGCAGAATCCCATTGCGCCGCTCAATCACTGGTATTCTGGTAAGCTATTTTATTAAATTCATTTTCTTAAGATGTAATGCTTAATCTTTTGAACGCTACTCCCAGCCCTAACATTCCAATACTCACATGGCAGATTTTTTTGAATACCCAGATAAGGATGCAGTCATCAAAATAGACAACTTACACATGATTTATCGCCAGATAGAGATAAAAGATTATCTTTTTTAATATGAAACCAAATCCATGGTTGTAAAAGCTCGTAGGATGCTTATAAACGAATAAACATAAACTCCATATAAAAACATACATAACGGTACAGCAATGCGGCCACTGCTCGAAACACATGACAGATTATCAATTGTTTTTAACGAAGTACGTTTATATTTTCTAGAAATATCTGAAGATGTCAGCACCATTAAAGTATTAGGATTCTCTAATGTATGTTAAAATATTGTATGAAATAGGCGTACTATGTGATCACGGACCAAAGTCGCCTTAATAACTATTAATACGACCGCGTACAAAAATCTATTTATACCGTATCAACTGTTGATACGGTAGCATTCAGTAGGTTAAAGATCTCGAAGAGTTTAGTATTTCTATATTCTCAGGTTTCGCTTCTATATTCTGGTGGGATAAGATCCCGTGGACTGTATCGATTACAATAATGATGGTTGACGCAATCCGAAGAGGAATACAGTAAAATCGCGATATAACGAAATCCAAGGGCTCAAAAAATAAAAATTCGTAATAACGAATTCCCATATATAACGAAATAAATTTAAAAAAATCCTACTATATGTTACGCGCCGTCGCAAAAAAATGTTGCGCGGCTTCAAAAAAGATCGCAAATTCTGCAAACAAAGGAGGAAGATGGCCATAGGGAACTGAATACCTACATATTTTTAGTAGTTTTGTTATTAAAACAGATAAGCAAAGGAATTAAATTAAGAACAGAACCTATTCAACACCAATTGGAAGATATTTATGTAAATTCCAGAATATTGCAAACACAAAACAATATTTTAATTTTGTTTAAATGTAGAGCCGCTTCAAACATAGTTTTGGGCATGAAACATAAAAAATAATTCAAAAATAAAAAATTTACACTTGAATCGCGGCATTTTTATAAAATGAGTCGTATATAAATTACGAAGGTACTTACCGGTAACAGCGGCAACGTAATGTACTTTAAATAATAAATTACGCTACACTAGTATGTATACGCAGATTTCAGTAAACACACGAAAACAATAGTTAATAGAAACACAAAATGCCGTACAAAAATAGTTCATAAAATATTTTAACGAATTATTTATATTATTGACGGAGTTCACACAAAAACAATTGTCAAACGAAAAAGAATTTACGTAAATATTCAGTTCGGTCATGCAATAATCCCGTTAAAAGCAGAACAAACTTAACTCTACAGACGTCACACTGAGACTGACATTCCCAATAAGTACATACTGCAACTTTCGGGGGGTTCCTGTTAATTTTTGTATTTTACAGCTGTTTGGGTCTGGAATCGCAATACATATTAGAGTACGTAAAGCGTGTCCAAGTGAACGCCGCAAGAATTATGTCAAATGGTTTTATGGGACCCAAGAACCCAAGAAGAAGTTTGAATTGCTTGTCGGCAGACCGCCGCGCACCACCGAAAAGGCCATAAAACCGTTCGCATACGGCAGATGCAGCGGCGCGGCTTTGTAAGTGCGAAATAATATTTTCATCTTTAAACATTTTTTTATTTCGTTATAAATTTACGTAAATGTATTGGCATTTTTTCGTACGGGACAAAAATGATTTTGTTATAAATATTAACGGGATTTCATTATATAAATGCATTTTTGTATGAAAAATTGGTTTTAGGGACTAAATTTCAATTTTTTTTTTTCGATATACGTCATTTTTCGCTATATCGGGTTTCGTTATATCGCGGTTTTACTGTATTGGCAAATGGATCTGGGCCACTTTGATCTCTATCCTGGATTGGATGTCATTTTTACCTCCAGTTGACTTGCACCTGATAGCGAGATATCACTGCACTTTCGGAGCTGTTTAGAACACTGCTTCTTCGTGGTCCTAGCGTTACACACGGCGCTGCTTTCGGACAGTAAAAAAAGTACATTGAAATATATTTTCTATTTAAAGGTCATATTCAGATCTTTCAGAATTGCACTGATTCGGGCCTATCTATTTTTCTGATTATTATTTTAAAGATTTATTTTGCAACTGACAATTGTTACATTTCTTCTTCATTAGTCAAAAACAAAATGCTACTGCAGTAATTGATGTGAGGAATAATAATAGAGTTGTATACTATTACAAGATTCGGTACAAATCTTCTGATCCTTTCCAGAAGTGAGGGATCATTCCCAGATTTGAGAGGACCTTGTAGATGATTGTAGGAGAAGAGATACGTCATAATAGTTTGCACTCTTCATTCCGCAGGAAGTATCTTCCTCCCATATCTATTGCAGCAGTCTGAACATTGTTATATTGTTCAGTACGTCTTCATTTTTATTGAGCAGTTCTGAAAGTGTACTGTAAAACAATACGTGCCTACAAACACTGCCAAACAGTGGGTCCACAATAATTTTGAAACATGTGTTAGTTTTAGAATTGAAATTAAACAGTGTGACGTTAATTCATTTTTATTGAGTGGACATTTTGAATAAAACCACGGGTCATCCGGATAATAATGCATCACAATCTGGATAATAATGTATCAATGTTTTATTTTTCTTAAAATGCCATTTATTCAAATAATATCTCCCACGTCAGTCTTGCCTCGAATTGTTTTCACAATAGAAAAATGTAAGTGACTATCGAATAATATTGTATTTTTTCTGCAGCCGTGGAGGATTGGGTAAAAGCATTACCGTCAGCTGTGGCATTTCTAGCTGGGGAGAGTCCTTCTTTACCTGACGATTTTGTGCCCTATCTACAGTACAAACCAGCCTCACAGGTAATTATATATACCATATAGAGGACCAAAAAAAATTGTATTCGTATTATGCGGGAACCCCGAAAACAAAAAATTCAAGAAACAAAAATGATTTTTATTATTAATTTAGCGATGCAATTGCAAAAGTTTAAAAAAAAGCTGCTAATTTCATGTAAAACATATGTATTTTGATATACAGTAAAACCGCGATATAACGAAATCCAAGGGACCAAAAAATAAAAATTCGTAATGACGAACTCTCACATATAACGAAAAAAAAAAAAAACCTACTATATGTTACGCGCGTCGCAAAAAAATGTTGCGCGGCTTCAAAAAAGATCGCAAATTCTACAAACAAAGGAGGAAGAAGGTCATAGGGAACTGAATACCTACATATTTTTAGTAGTTTTGTTATTAAAACAGATAAGCAAATGGATAATCAAAGGAATTAAATTAAGAACAGAACCTATTCAACACATTGGAAGATGTTTTTGTTTTTCCAGAATATTGCAAACACAAAACAATATTTTAATTGTGTTTAAATGTAGAGCCGCTTCAAACATAGTTTTGGGCATGAAACATACAAAATAATTCAAAAATAACAATTTTACAGTTGAATCGCGGCATTTTTATAAAATGAGTCGTATATAAATTACGAAGGTACTTACCGGTAACGGCGGCAACCACTTCAAAATATATATATAATCGTTAAAATTGTTAAAAAATTATCGTTAACATTGTTCACTTAAAATACACGAAAACAATAGTTAATAGAAATACAAAATGCCGTACAAAAATAGTCCATAAAATATTTTAACGAATTATTTATATTATTGATGAGTTCACACGAAAACAATTGTCAAACAAAAATGAATTTATGTAAATATTCAGTTCGGTCATGCAATAATCGCTAATAAGGGGTTAAAGTTAACGAGGTTTACTGTATATCAGAAATTCTTCTGAAGATGTTTTATTTTTGAATTGCATTGAGAATGAAAACACCTCAGAAAATTTATTGTATAATGGATTTGCTATTGAACCTCCTGTCTTATGCAGTATCTCTCCAAGATAGTCTTCTGCTGCATGGTTCCACACATGAGTAATATATGTATACGATGATGAATTTTTTTTTCACTTATGGGGATTAAAAATATCGACTTATTGTATGAACATATGTAATGTAAGGTTACCACTATGGGTTAAGATCGCCGATATGAAATGGAATGCTGGCGATATTGAATGGATGATGTAGGAGTGTGCGTGTGGGTATATGTTATGATGCAAATCGGAAGTATTATGCAGGTTATGTTTTACTTGACGTGCTTAATGCGAGAGTGGTAGATGCCTAAATGTTCATCTACCACACTCGTGTCCAATTGATAATCGCGGAATGTTTAGTGTATGTGGTCAGAGCAGGTAATGAAAATGATAAACTACTAACGGTTGATACTTGGTTTATTGTTAAGCAAAGTTTACAAGTATAGAGTAGTTGAACTGTACAATAAAAGTTTCTACGCGGAGACGTTTCTTGTAGTTGTTGTTAGGAAGGCGGCAGTGAGGAGAGTGACGTTCAAGAAATGGCCTTTTAGACGGTTGCTGGCTCCATGAAGATTGCTACTTGACATTGGTATTGAGTGTGTTTAAGGCTGCTTAGTGTTTGGTGCTAAGCTTGGTTTCACGCATCAGTTTCTGCAGGGTGCATTCAATATCGCTCAGCGGTGATGACAAGAGTGGAGGTGATACACCTCCACACACGCATAAATACTTGGTGGTTAGGATGTATATATGTATTCAGTGCTTTATTTGATTTATCAATATCATCCCGTTTTAGGTGTATCAGTGGATCGGTGCTGGTCGCGACACGGACTCTCACCTGACGCAGCTGTGTTCCCAGTGGCTGGTCCACCGCCAGGCGCCCGTGCCTACACCGATACCTCCTACCCCTGTGCCCCAAGCAACGCAGCAGCTGGATAGGGCGCCGTCACCACCCAACACAAAGTTAGTAAATATAGAACATTATTTCCTTATCATTACCCAAATATCAAATATGTAGTGCCATCCCATATCCAGAATATACATGTGATATAGCATTTTCTTTTCAGTCACATCTTCAGTGTGCGTAGGTACTTATCCCCTCCGTTTTTATCCAATTGGTAGCCCTGCTTCTGTTTCGCTTATTTGTCCCACCAGGCAGGCGAAAGCTATTTTGCTTCAATTTGACATTGATTTCATTGCGTGAACACAATATAAATCTTGTGAATAATTTTTTTGTGCATTACTATGTATTAAAATAATGTAGAATTGTGATTCTGTCGATTGCCGTGTGTGATATGAGGGCTGTGGTGTATCGGAGTCCCACAAAAATGGTTTTTCTAAACCCAAATGTCAATTCGAGACACGATTCTGACCACACCATCTATTAAAACGCCTATTGAAGAGCTGTTACAATGGAAACGATCGCGCAGGCTCACTTAAGTGACTCGTCTTCTCACTTTAACTTCCCGCAATATCCGAAAGATAAATTAAATAAATTACGTCACGATAAATTAGTAATTTGAAAGAAATCGTAGTGAAATGCAAAATGACAGACAGAATCAATTGCGATTCTGATGTTCCTAGTTTTTTTAGTACTAGTAGACCAGCTCGTAGGTTCGGATCCATCGAACGCTTGCTGTGTGTAATTCGACAAAATGGCTGCACGTTTGCTATGTCAAGAATTATGAAGAATTACGTCACGAAACCTGGCTTCAGGGATTTGGAAGCGAATAGTGAAAAAGTGCTTGCCGTCGCGCGTGTGGGAGAGCCTACAAAGTAGTATCAGCATGCTCATCAACTGGGCCTTCTACGACTCGGAGGAGCTCATTCTGGATAATCTAGTTGGTAAGAAACTATCTGTGGGTCGTTCTGACAACCCACAGATAGTTTGTGGCAAGAGAGTGGAAGTGATCAGAGTCCCGTCGTAAGCGTATTTACAGGTGCTAAGAAATGGCACGAGGTTCAGTCCTTGTCTGAGATTTTTCCAAGCAATAGTTACCTGCTTGAAGAGAAGGTTTTTTCCTCAAAGCTGCAGTCTCGGTGACATATCCAAGGTCAGATTCTGCATCTGGTAAGTGATCCTCTGTGGGTGGCCTCCTCTGGAAGTTATTTCGTACCAGTGGATGAAATCTCCAGCCACACACCACGAATCAGAGAGGAGGAAGGCAACAAGCCTACAGCCGACCTGCGGCAGGGCAGATCTCCTATCGTCGTGCCAATAGTAAATGACAGTTTCCGAGCAGGATGACTGGTGTCACCTTCAGAAATGGTAAGAGCTCCATGCACCCATAATTATTCTGAAGATCCAAAATATTTTTGTTGCCAACGGACTCGAACTTGGAACCCTTCCTATCCTATAGATGTATCAATTTGAAAGTGCAACAATAAGCTTGAAAATTTGTCATTAACTTACTATGTTGACATGGTGGAATCGGTCAACGCAGTTTCCCGGATAGGAAGGGTTCCAGGTTCGAGTCCCGGTGGCAACAAAAATATTTTTTCGATAAATTGATTTTATCTACATTTCTTTCTAATTGATACATTTAATCTGTATTAAAAATATATATCTTCAAAACATAAATTAATCAATTATTTCTGTAATAGATACAGTGAGATTAATTGTTTCTAGATGGACCAACAGATGGCACGTGTCACCTACTGAGCTAGAAGCATTCCGAGTTCAGGAGAGAGCAAGATTCCAGCGGCCCCATCGAGCGTTTACTTATCGGTTACCACGTGGTAATGCTGTTGTAGGACCTCTCAAGGTATCTTATCGCTCTTCTAAGTTGATTTTAATGAAAAAATTCCTTTTAACTAACTCTAATCGACAAGCTTGTTAATCATAAACTGGAAAAAATTTTTTGACAATTACTATCATTAATTGATATGACGGTTACTTTGTGGTGTAACATGATTTAATTTTCACAATAAAACTTTGTACCACACACACTTTGGATTATTTTCCCTACTACTTTGGAGAGGTGTAGGTGTCCCTCTTATCAGGTGATAACTAAACTAAATACAGAATTGTAGTCTATTCGGGCAATGGGGCAGGGCTTGAAAAGAGGGGGGGAGTTTATAAAAGTAATCATTACTGTTTTCTTATAATTTCACAGGGGGTGTATGCGAGTGAAGAGAGCGATGGTAAGAGAGGAGCTCGCGGTCACAGCCTGCTGGCTCCTGGGCGTCCGCGTCACGTCACGCTACTGGCGCTGGTCCGTGATGCCGTGGCCTGCCTGCCCGGTGGTGAGGGCACAAGAGCTCACATTACCGCTCTGCTCAGGTAGCCTGATCCCGCTAATGTGGCACAAATAACGGTCAATTCCGTCTTACTGGCACTGATTAGTGATGATTAGTAAAAGCTCGTCATTTCAATATTATTAATGCTGTGAAAACAGAACTTTGCTGTTTTATGGTTCCTAGAGTTCTTAGAGAGCAATCTGCGGGTTGCACGTTCCGTGGAGGGGAATACAATAATTCTAGAGATGGAGATTTTATTCACAAATCATAAATTATTATTAAATAAATAGCAATGTTTGTAAATTCAAGACATATTGATGATGTAGTAGTCCACGATGTTAAAGGCTTTTATAATTTTTTTTTTTTTTGACAACTTTATTTTTTATAATTCTCATAAATATATAAGCATTTTTTTAGAGTTCATAATTTCTGTTTTTGTTTTCTATTCCATTGAAACTGAATGTAATAAATTATTTTAAAAGTTAATTTTTTCGGTTGATGCTTATGTCACCACACTACCCGAGTGACTTTTAAAATACGGCGGGACTTTCTACTTTCTTCGTGCTACAACTTCTTAAAACATTATTTACAGGCGATCTCAATATCTCGTGCCCGAGGCTCCCGAACAAGCGCTACAGGCTGCGGTCAGCGGAGCTCTGGATCGCATGCACTGTGCGCCTGATCCTTGTGTGCGGTATCTGCCTGCGCGTAAACTGTGGCACTATCTACATAGAGACAGGTTAACCACTTGTTTATTTTTGCATGTAGAGTTTCGCAATTAATTGATTTAACTTTTAAACTTTTTTTTTAACTTTTAAAAACTGAGGTAAAATGTTGTATAGTAGGGGATAGTGTAAATTGAGGGTAATAATACCTTTACTTTTATAAAACACACCACACTATAATAAATTTAAAAAATAAAAACATTTATTTAATAAATGCTTTCTAGGTATAAAACTAACGGTAGAACTTTAACAAAAAAATTGTAATTCCAAATATTTCTGTATTTGCGTCATAAATCAATCATAGTTTTCGTCACGTAATTAAAAAAAGAAGTGTTTAGAACACGTAATTAAAATTGAAAAGATACACGACTATACATGGAGAATATCGCATTTTGCCAATTGCTTTATTTAGGTCCCGAGGATGGCTATGCTTGTTGACTTATTTATGAAGATTTTTTATGTGCGCTCTGTAGAACGGAAGAAGAGTTTGAGCGGCTGCACGCGGAGGTGCAAGGGCAGGGGAAGGGTGCCAAGGCCGGAGGAACGAGTGCAACAGCTGCGGCGAGCGGGAAGCGCCCTTCCAGCGCAAGACCGAGGGCCAGATCGACCAAGAAAAGCAACGAAGGTCAAAACAATACCTCGACGAATGCAGGTTGGTCAATCTAATTGATGGGATAAGATCCCGTGGACTGTATCTATTAAAATTAATGGTTAGTTGACGTAATCCGAATTGGAAGAAGAAAGGAATATTGGCAGATGGATCTGGCCTACCTTGATCTCGGTCCTGGGTTGGACATCAAGTTTCACCTCTAGTTAACTCGCACTTTTGTAGCTAAGAACGGAGATATCACTGCACTCCTGATACTGAAGAACACTGCTTATTTTTCGTGGGCCTGGGGTTACACAAGGTGTTACTCTCGACCGTTAAAATAAACATGTGTTGACAGCTCGGTGTTGGATGCAATCTGTTCTCACGTCAGCGAAATCCCTAAGTAATTAATTGGCCAGAGCGGTAAAGGTATATTAAGAGGCTACTTTCATTTTTCCAGTTTGAATTTCGAGATATTTTTGCGTATTACATACCCTTTCAAGACGAGACTAATAGTTAATTCATTTACAATATCAAGTAAACATAAAAGTGCGTTATTTTTTACGTAAATATTGCTAGAGTGAAAGGTATCAATAGAAAAGGACAAGTATACAATTGTTGTTTCTCTTTAATTCCTAGGTAATAAAGCTATCAGAAAATAGGCATTTCTTCAACATTCATAATACATATGTGTTGCCATTTGAAATTATCAAGCGAAAATTGAATAATTTGTTAAAGTTCTAACCTAAGAATTTGTTATGTTTATGATAAAAACCATTGTTTGTGTCAATAAACATATGATTATAAAATACTACAATTTTGCCCATACTGATAAATAATATTGATAACTTTTGAAGCAGCTATATTTGTGAAGAGAAAACTATTTATAATAATATTATATAATAATCATACTCCGGTTGTAATAAAAAAAAACTGTTTTTTTTAAAAATATTTATTTATTGTTTTAATAAATTACATATATATTTAATATTAAAATATAAATGAAAATATGACAAAAGTATTATTAGTCACTGTTAAATAATTAGTTGTTCATCGAGCATATTATCGTTCTTCAGAATTTCGTTGTTTTTTACTTTACACGTATTCAAAACAAAATTTGATCAACACATATTCAATATTCATTCATGTGCACCCAAACATCGATTTGTGGGAGTAAATTTGATTAATTTGAGAAAAGAATTGGTGTATGTCGACCATTCTTTTGCCATCCAATTTACGAAGTTTACACGAGTCCACACATTCAATGCTCAGTTCGGGAATATCCTGAAAACAATTTATAATATTATTAATATTGTTATTTAGTTATCAGTATTTTTATGTATAAAATATTAAAATATGTGTTTATTCATTTATATGACTATAACAAATACATTTGTATCAATGAGACAGGTCTGTCATGTATAATTCTTTTGATAAAATAATTTATCTTTAAGGATATATATTTCCAATAAAAAATAATTTATCTGCACTACATAATACATGTATATTGAACTATGTAATTTATATTGTTAAATCAAATAATTAATTGTTATAGAAATGGTAAAAATTATCAACTTACGTCACGATTTATTTTCAAGAAGTTTATAACCATTTAAAATTTATTGGAACATTTCCTAGAGCGTGTCAATGGACACTTTTTGACCTTAGGCATCTTGAGTCACAGGAGGCAGTAATTTCAGAACAATAATTTATATAATAATATATTATTGACTTTTCATTCCATTATTGATTCACGCGCATGCGCTGGCTGCCATGCACTGGCCGCGAATTCGTTAGCCATGCATGAACTGTCAGATTCTAAAACCGGGGAGATGACGAATGTTTAATGTTGAATTATCAAAATTATAATTTGTTTTCGTATAAAAACAGCCCAAAACCATACAATTTACAAAAATAAGCAATTGGTACCAAGAATAAGTATAATATTCATTCATATTGTAGTCAAAATTTGTATTAAAATGTGTTTTATGGGCAAATTTAATTAAAAAATTTCGGAGCGCGGATATTAGAACCGCCATCGCCATATTTGAATGGCATCTGACAGTGTGAGATATAATTAATAATATCGTATTTCATAAGACGGAAAATATATTATTTAAAAAATGATTATTGTGTTTCTGATATTAAACTTAGTTTTAAATAGTAGTTGAAGCCTCAAAGCATGTGAGTAAATATAGTATATTATTTAAAAACGTATGTTTTTACTAAAACAAAGTATTTTAAAAATGTCGAAAATTCATCAAATGTACTGCAAATTGAATGATTTATAACTCTATTCATTTTTAACATTTTGCTAATTTGGTTTCCTACAGTTTTGTCTCCGTAATCTTGACTTCAAGATTATAAGAAAATATATTTCCATTATTTATTAAATCAGCGTGTTGACTCAATTTCGTACCATGCCTAAAATACATCTAATGGTCGCGGTCTTTCTTATAATATTTGTATCTTCTTAATTATGACAAATAACATTCAGTTTATTAATTTTATATTAATGTAAAGGTCCAATCTAAGTAGTAGTTGAAAAAAAAGTCAAATCTATTGAATAACTTCTGATATAAATGAATAATAAAAACCCACATTTTCGTAAAAAACGCGAAAATATGAATTATTATTGCAAGTCGCGCCTTAAGGTTTATTGGAAGGACAGACGTAGGTACTCAACTTGCGTCAACATGAATAATTTATACAGTAAAAACGCGATATAACGAAATCCAAGGGACCAAAAAATAAAAATTCGTAATGACGAACTCTCACATATAACGAAAAAAAAAAAAAACCTACTATATGTTACGCGCCGTCGCAAAAAAATGTTGCGCGGCTTCAAAAAAGATCGCAAATTTTGCAAACAAAGGAGGAAAAAGGCCATAGGGAATTGAATACCTACATATTTTTAGTAGTTTTGTTATTAAAACAGATAAGCAAATGGATAATCAAAGGAATTAAATTAAGAACAGAATCTATTCAACACATTGGAAGATATTTTTGTAAATTCCAGAATATTGCAAACACAAAACAATATTTTAATTGTGTTTAAATGTAGAGCCGCTTCAAACATAGTTTTGGGCATGAAACATACAAAATAATTCAAAAATAACAATCTTACAGTTGAATCGCGCCATTTTTATAAAATGAGTCGTATATAAATTACGAAGGTATTTACCGGTAACGGCGGCAACCACTTCAAAATATATTTATAATTGTTAAAATTGTTCACTTAAAAATTATCGTTAACATTGTACACTTAAAATATACGAAAACAATAGTTAATAGAAATACAAAATACCGTACAAAAATAGTTCATAAAATATTTTAACGAATTATTTATATTATTGACGAGTTCACACGAAAACAATTCTCAAACGAAAATGAATTTATGTAAATATTCAGTTCGGTCATGCAATAATCGCGTTAAAAGCTGAACAAACTTAACTCTACAGACGTTACACTGAGACTGACATTTCCAATAAGTACATTCTGCAACTTTCGGGGGGTTCCTGTTAATTTTTGTATTTTACAGCTGTTTGGGTCTGGAATCGCAATACATATTAGAGTACGTAAAGCGTGTCCAAGTGAACGCCGCAAGAATTATGTCAAATGGTTTTATGGGACCCAAGAACCCAAGAAGAAGTTTGAATTGCTTGTCGGCAGACCGCCGCGCACCACCGAAAAGGCCATAAAACCGTTCGCATACGGCAGATGCAGCGGCGCGGCTTTGTAAGTGCGAAATAATATTTTCATCTTTAAACATTTTTTTATTTCGTTATAAATTTACGTAAATGTATTGGCATTTTTTCGTACGGGACAAAAATGATTTTGTTATAAATATTAACGGGATTTCATTATATAAATGCATTTTTGTATGAAAAATTGGTTTTAGGGACTAAATTTCAATTTTTTTTTTTCGATATACGTCATTTTTCGCTATATCGGGTTTCGTTATATCGCGGTTCTACTGTATTATAATTTAAGGTCATTCTATGGATGATTTATTTTGGAATAATATTTTTTAAGATTTTGTAATATGCATTAATAATTTAAAGTTTTCGATCTCATGAAACTCATAAAATATATATGTATTCTTAAAAATTAGTGCCTTTATGCACTTGAAAAGAATTCATACATAACTTTAACCAGGACACTTCAATTTCCTGTTAGGATCGGTAGTTTTACGAAATGTAGTGTACCAAATTCTAACCGTATTGATTAAGAGTTTGAATTTGTTATGTATGAACTTTGTATTAATACTAATAAGTTATACATGTTTGCAGTGGCAATTTCTTCAGCTGTCAACAGCAGTATAGACAGTGATGGTGATGGTGAAGATGCAAATGTGGATGTTGAGGGGACTGAACCCTCAATACCTGAACTGTTTAGACCAGAACCCAGACAGGAGATAAACCCAGTTAGGCAAGAAGTAGTCAAGCACGAACCCATCAGGCAAGAAATTGTCAAGCAAGAACCCATCAGACAAGAGATTGTCAAGCAGGAACCGGCCAAGCCGGTGCAACAAATAGCGGCTTCTTCTCCTGCACCCACCTCACTTTTGCAAACTGACAAGGTACTTATTTATCTCAAGGTTTTGCTTATCTCAAGTTTCATCAGGGCGTATTTAAAACTAATCATAAATACAAAAAGAGTGCACTCATATATTATGGGAGTAAAGACCTGCGTTCTTCCTTTTTACTGGCTAGTCAGTGATGAGCACAAGATTTGCGAATTCTTCACCTCAGAAATACATACCCACCTTATTTTGTCACATTCTGCCTTCATCCTAAACTGGGAAAAATTTATAAGTAATACCTGGAGGTGATAAATAAAAATATTTAATTTAATTATTATAAAATTGGCATCTAAACAGAAGAGCGAAATATAAACAAATGAAATAAAATAAAAATACAATCCACTTTAACTAATGCATCCTATCTCCTTGGCCTATCATCGTTGATGATCCTTAGCAATCAGGCCAACGTGATAGAATCTGTAAGCGGAATTGTAAATGATCACATCACATCAAAAATATAGCCTCTGGTGAGAATAACGAAGGCAAAAAACCAAAGGAAGAAACCAATGGGAAGATACCAAAGATCTTGTTTCCTGTAAAGATTATTCACAATGCGATTAGATTAACAAATTATAGTAAATTATGCACTAGTGATTGAATAACATGAAAATATTACCCTTTGGTCATACTGGATCGCTTACAGTTACATATAACCGCTGGCCGTAGCAATGATCCGCGCTAATCTGACGGCTCTGTCGATGATTTGAAAAATAACCATAGACGGTGACCGTTTTTATAATCTTGAAAACAGATTGTGATACCAACGTAAGGGCAATTATTTGTGATTTCAAGGTGCTTGGCAATAAAACAAGAGACAGGGCAATTTCGAATGTGACACTAATTTATAATGTCACAATATAGATAAAGAGGGAGATAGAATATAAAATTATATGTGATAGGAGTATTTTAATTTGTAATGTTTGAATATTGTCTCTTGCATCTAAATCTATCTCTAAATTTTGCAGATAAATGTAGCCGTATCCAGTATATCAGGCACGTCCCTTTTACAACCACGCTCCTCCGTTATGACTTCTTCCGTAAGTATTATTTGAATATTTATATTTAAGTAATGTGTTTTTTATTTTATTTTGCAAATTTAAAAGTTTTCTTTAAATGTATTAGGTGGTTCGCCAAGGTGCAGTGGGTGGTCGCAGTGTAGTCAGGGTCCTCAACTCTTCGGCATCTGGCAAGAGTCTTATCAGCCCGCAGGCCTTAAGGCCCTCTACACCGCCCCCTTCGGGTAACTTTCTTTACATGATACGTGCATATATAGTAAAACCTCAACTTTTTATTTCTCATTTACGTTTTCCCGCTATTTACTGAGAAGTTGAAGTTCCATTTCATCTCTATATGTTTCCGTACAAATATTTTCCGCAATTTACATGGATGAAATTTTTTTATCAGTTTTACGCCAAATATTTCGAAAAATCAACTCACTGAAATTTATGTGCAAAATTTTGAATTTTAACTTTTTCCTTGCTTTGAATTTTCAACATGCTAGCTTTACAATCTTGAGTATGTTCATTCTTGTCATGTTTGGGTTCCTTAGGCTAGTAATGAAAAAATAAAAAGGGAGAAAATTATTACTTAATGTAAATATTCTCAATGTTTGACTAATAACCCTTTTTGGTAGGAAAATTATTTGTAGAGTACGAGCAATCTAAGTTAGCGCTTTAAAAAATCTGCGCAGAAACGCGTTTGGGGAAGGGGTGTGGCCTAATCCAGTGTGTCACCAATTGGCTCTTATTTTAATTAGTCATCGCTTGTTCTTCAACCAGTTTGTGAGTTCTGAACGTTTCCGATCGCTTTTTAATACAAGTACAATTAACCTAATCGAGAGTTACGGAATTTTTAATATTTACATGATGTCTTCATCATCTTCTTCGGGACGCAGACGAGCACTGTGAGGGGAAGTGCGTGAAATATTATTCAACGTATACAAGTTCATATCTAATGAAGCTGCCAATATTTTTTTAAATTGTGACCTCTGTTAAATTTTGTAAGAAGCCAGTATTGATAAAGAGTTAAAAATATTTGTGAACTGTTATTTTCTTAGGTATATGTTTATTTAAAATAAATTATACATATTGATTCACATAAAGACTTAGCAAAGGAGTAACACCTTGTGTTTGACTTGAACTACACTATCATGAAAAGTTATAAGTCAGAAGTCGAGAAGAATGTCATAAATGCCTCGCAATACAGTTAATTTTTTTCAAAAAAGAAAAAACCCCAAAATTTCCAATACAAAAATATTGAAAAGATAATGACATAATTGTTTGTCTGTGAAAACGTTAAACCTTCCTATGGGTGGCATCATACTGAAGGAGAAGGTCTCCTGATAATGGCTGGGCTGAATTTCCCAAATTTTAAGGCATCAAACGGATTGATCAACTACTTCAAGAATTGTCATAAAATTGTTTACAAAAATGTTTGTGTTGACGTTGACCTACACCAAGTAGAGAATTAGGAGCAAAGTGATTTTCCTGAATTGATTGCAGAATATGATCCGAAGGACACTTTCAACACAAATGAAACAGAGTTATTGTACAATGCTTTGCAGTGGGAAATTAAGTAAGCTGTGACTGACCATCGAGATGCGTTATGATGAGTAGAGAAGTTAAAACTTTTTATCTAAGTGAATGGTATGAGCGACTTAGATATGAAAGCTCTATATTGTTAAAAGCCAAAAATGGAATGTAATTAAAAATGAAAATTTTTATGCATTTGTTAAAAAAAGTCGATAGATACCAAGCCCTGCTTGCTTCATATAAAAATTAAAAGAAAGATGGCTACTTGAAAGCTTTTAGAAAACATCTCTGCTGCAGCACTGTTTCAAATAATAATTTTGGTTTACATAGCTCGTAATATTTTGGTTTTCTTTGGTGATGAAGTGGACATGGATTGGAAGTGGTGATGAAATATAAATTTTGCTCTGCAATTGGTTAAAAAATTATAATTTAAAAGTGAATACTACGATTTAAAATGAACAAATTCATAACTTATAAATTCGCAAATGTGAAATATCAGAAAACGCAAGTTAAATGTCAAAAGAAATTGTGCCTAAGAATATTATTGTTTTTGATAGATGTAAATTGTGTTTTAGTGCAAATTTTATTTTAATATTTTATAAATATTCTGTTATCTGAATTGTTGAATTTAATTAAATAAATGATCTTTTTAATAAGCTAACCAAATGATTTAAAAATATTGAAGTGTTATTGTACTTAGATCACAAAGATACCATGACTGCGCTGTTTTCCACTTTTCAAGCCATAGATAAAATATATATTATTTCTCTTATCTGTGATATGTACTAAGTAGTCTAAAATATTATGCAAATTTTTGAAAATAAACCTTTGCGTTTTCATTTATTTTACCTACACATTATGTATGTTAAATGATGTATGTTGCATTGCACTATGTTCCCGAGTGGAATGGGTAGAAGATAGTCTCTGAAGTCTACACACTCGTACATTCACTATACATATTTAAAGTTCATATATATTATTAAATCATTTTTATTTTTATCAAAAATCCATTTTTACATCAATTTTTTATTTTCATACACTTTTATGTTTTCCTCAGTTTTGACATTTTCATAAATTTCCAGATTTACAAAAAATATTCTTATTAATTTTAAAATTAAACAATGCACCCATGCCATGAAATACTGTTATTGGTCTCCCAGAATAAAGATTGAAGTCCCAACCTCTTACCGATATAGTAAACAAGCTTGTGATTAATTTTTAAAAATCATTTCTCAAGTTTTTATCATATTATATACTAGGTGCGATGCGTTCATAATAATGAGAAATTGATAGTTTATGTAACAAAACTTTATTTTTTAAATATATACATATTTAAATTGATATAGACATGTTTCATTTTATTCTTTTTAAATTTTTATATAAATTACACGTTTTCTCTTCAGTCTGAATTTTGGTAGGTACTTAAAAAGTATGCGAGTACTTATTCATTTTTGATGTCAATAAGTGTTTTTCACAATTTGGTATTACCGTGCTGCTGGCATTCCAGGACAACGTTGGACTATACCACGTTGAAGATTTGTTCACACATAAATAACACAATAATTGAAAATAAATTGTGTGGGAAAATAAAATTATTTTTGAAATATATATACATCTGATATTTAAATCATAGGCCCACGTCCCGTGCAGACACAAGCCAAGGTGGTGGTTCAGAGGCCCCAAGTTCAATCCACAGGTCAGTATTGTTTGCTACATCAAAGCTCCATTATATAATATTAGTTATTTAATTTCACATCGTCTTTAGACATGAAATTTTTTTACATGTTTTTGAGCAGTATACTAATTCTTATATAACTTAACCTAATTTTCTCACATTCTGTTCTGTCTCATTTGATATTTCGTCACATTGTGTTGATGTTATAACAAAATGACATACTAATAAGCAATATTTCAATATGTCCGAGAACACACAATTACTAGATTTTCACCTATAAAGGCACTATTATTAACTGTTTTCGGTTGCCTTAAGTGATCACTTGACACAATTTAACGTTCACCATTCCACTCAATTAAGCTCTTTTTAAACTTTTCAATCAACTTTTTTGAAATTATTTAAAGCAATATTCTTTATCTAATATTATTTTATTTTAAGGTCGTAAGCCCAGTAATTGCCCGTACTTCCATATTTTTCCATTAATAAAAAATAACTTTATCTCTATGAGATATCTATTATTTGTTTGACATACTAATTATTTATTTATTCTTAATGTAGTGCATACATAATTATATTTATATATGCTCTAATATAAACGCAATCAAAATGTTCTGTTTTACTATAACTTATATTGCATATATTTGCTTAGTTTCATTTTGAATCTATGTAGTTTCTTCTCCTTGTATCTTCTGACATTTAATTAAATATCTTCATCATACTGTACATCATCGATTTCTGAGATTTAATCTTCTTCCTGAATGTCAGTCTCAGTCTATCTTTTCTTCTTGTATGATGTTCGTATTCATGTTGATTTTCATCAATTTTTCTTATAAATTCTACTGATATTTTTGTAGTGAGAATTTAAAAAATAAATACCATGACATTGAAATATATTTTCTGCTTAAAGGTCATCATATTCAGATCTTTCAGCATTGCACTGATCCGAGTATATATATTTTTTTATTTTAGTATTATTCTCAAAGATTTATTTTGCAGTATTGATAATTGTTGCATTTCTTCTTCATTAGCCAAAAATAAAATGTTGCAGTAGTTGATGTGAGGAATAATAACAGAGTTGTATAATTGAATAGGGTAGATGCAAATGAGTTATTGAATCTATATTTTATTAGTACTTATTGTAGTTATTTATAATTGCGCATTCGCTTGTTTTCAAAAAAATATCAATTTATAGCATTTTTAAAATCCTAGGTGAATTTACTTTCTGTATATGTAGAAATTCACTAACTATTAATGACATGCTTCAAGAATTTTTATTCAAAGTGACTATTATTTATTTATATGTATAAACGGTCTGTAGTACTATTGAAAAAATAAATATAACGAATATCTTTGAATATATAAAGCAAAACACAAAGAAATATTTATAAAAAAATATAGTGAATAATAAAAAATATAGCAAATGCCTTATATATGTATATATATACACATATTATTAAAAAATAACTATGACTGCAACATGCGATGGTCTCAAATTATTTCTGCTGATCTGCCAGTTATAAACAAATTTGTTAGAATTTTTTTTATTTAGGTAATGTTATATTCCATACATCAGCGATATCTGCGTGCTCAAGTTTTGTTTTCTTTGTAACGGAGAATTATACTGAGCGATTGTCTCAATATTGTTATAGTATGGTAATATTATTCTAGTATTTCTGGCAGGTATATAAAAGTTGATTAGCTACAATACATCAGGGCTTTCAACACTATTATGCAAAATTTTAAATGGACATACTTGATTAAAAATAATTCTTAAGAGAAAATCATTATTTAATTGCTCTCTTGGTTTATTTACTTTATATTGTATGAGAAAGCACTCCTGACTAATGATGAAAACAAAAGTTTTAATGTGTATATATTCTTAAAATGATTCCAATTTATTACAATACTTCTTCAACCATTCTGATCTTGGGTTACTTCAATTTGGTGGTGGTAAAAATTGTTCATTTACTAAAATGATTTTTTTAGGAGAGCGGCATCGCCGATGGTATACTACCAAATTACAGATTTTGAATTTATTCCGACTGTTGATAATGTAGATCATTTGACTGTAATGGTATTGATGTGTAGGTGCCCTGTCCCCAGCGCACCAGAGAATCCTGCTGGAGTCGTTGATGCACCACCAGCGCACACACGGTCAGCCCATGTCGCATGACCAGCTGCTGCACACTATACACTCTACACAGGTAAGATTTTCTTCATAACTATGTTAGTGCGGTTACACAGGGGCCACAAGAAAAACTATACAGTTTATAACGGACACTATTCTGTTTCAATTTGCTTATATTGGATAATATTTATTATTAATTTTTGTTTTTTTCGCTTTCATTTTTTTCTTCATCAAAATGCAAAATTTTATTAGTTACATTATGACTTTTAAAATATATTATTTATATACATATCGTATCGTGCACTTGGAACAACAAGGTATCATCTGACATTTACATCATAGTAATGAAAGTAAACTGATTCCTGATTTTGGATACGTTATATGACACAACTTGTACTTTTATTTGTATTCAAATCAACAGTAAGTTGTTTTAAAAATATATATTTATCTCTCAAATTATTAGAAAATTTGACACGTTTGTGACACAGTTTTAAACCTGTCTCCTTAAACCATTTAATTTGTAGATAGCTTGCCTACATGGTTGCCGAGTACTTGGGAACAATATTCCCTGTAAGTTAGGATCACAGTGTGTGCATAAAATGATGTGATGCTATTATTTGTGCACTGGAGGAGAAAATAATAAAAACATTATCATATCAGTATAAGGCTTACTGGTAGGGCCTAGGGTGACCACATTACTAATTAAAATATATTAATAACCAGGGTTATGCAAAAAAAAAAAAATTTTGTAAATTTGCAGAAAATTTTAAAATAAAAATTTCTTATAGTTATTATTGGGTGTCCTCGCTAGATACCTGCATCATGAAAAACAATAATTACAGTCGAAAATATCCATAAAATACACATCCGCACACATTAGAGGGAACATTGCCTGAGAATTGTTGAACAGCTTCTTTTACACCCGCATAATCTCAATCGAGTTGCCAATACTTCTTCAAAACAAACACATCCTATTTAGTGAATAGATTTCTGTTAATTTTGTGTAGTCTGGAATATAACTAACAATAAACCCAAAATTTTAATGAGAAAATTATTGTCAGAATAAATTTTGACCAAAGTGTTAGATGAAATTGACCTTATTGTTCCGTCACAATATATATTTTTATTTCCGACGTTATTCAAGTTTTTGTTGCCGCTTTTATAAAATCCCAGTATGTACACTCGTCAAAGGTTGTAATATATTTTTTAATATCTTTTTTCTGGAATATTCTTTGTTTGAAAAGTGAAAGTGTACAATGTCCAGTGAAGGAACGCTTGACATAATAAAAATCATTATTCAGCTATAATCATGGTTGTATCCACAATATTTTGAGTATGTCCAAATTTTTGTAAGAACACAATTACTGGATTTATCCCCACAGGCATCAAGACATATTATAGATGTCTCACAGAGTAATAGTAATAATAGCTTTATCTCTACGAGACATCTATTGTGTTCTTGGAAAAATTTGGACATACTCAAAATATTGTGAATATAAATATACTGGTCTAAATAAGAAGTATAAAAAATTGACTTTTCAGGTATATTCTAGTGTATATGTTAATCATTTGTCATATATACAGATAAATAATATAGCTCTCATACTTCTAACAAAAAGATTCTCATTAGAGTCATTTATGCTGTTTTAGGGGAATGAATATCAAATTTTCAAACCATAGACAACGTAGTTGTAAGAAAATACTTCAACAGTTTCTACATGGTAAAAACATATATACAACTTCCAAAAATTTGATAGGTGTGGCAGTCGACCATGGGTAGAATTGGTGAACGTTACATTGTGTAAAGCCAGCCGCGGATAGGTCGTAAGCCCTGTAATATCCATGACTTCCATACTTCCCATATAAAAATAATAGCTTCGTTTTTATGAGACATTTATAATATGGTTGTAATCATTGATAATCTGCAAAGTATTTAGATTTTACTGTTCTCAAACACTTTTGTCTGGTAAAAATGATTTGTGTCGATTCTCAACATAACTTGGTAAGGGCAGTGGTAATTTGTAATCGTTATAATTGCACGGTGTCATTGCAGATATCAGATTTTCTGTTTAAATAAATAGGGAGTCAAATGATTTTGAAATGATAATCAAGTAAATTACATTTTTTCAGCCATTTTTTGCATTCTTGTATATATATATATATATATAGTATGTATGTACACAAGTAAAGGTGTTTTTTTTAGAAGTATAGAACTTTAAAATGAAATAAAACACATAAAAATCGTGGTTAATGGCCATAGTTTTGGGTTTATTATAAATATAATTTGATCTCATTGGTGTTTAAATATGATTTTGGGCATATGGGCGCCGCGGCTGGCTCGAATAAAGCACAATCTGGATGTCCAATTTCGACCACTTCTTTTTTGGAGCAGCTGAGGACGTATATTGGTAATAACGTCACGAATGTTGGCTTCCAAGTCGTCTATAATGCCTAGTTTATCGGTGTAGACTAGTGACTTCACATATCCCCATAGAAAATAATCGAAGGTGTTAAATCACACGATCTTGGAGGTCAATTCACAGGTCCATTTTGCGCTCTGTGAATGTTTCCTTCAATAAACTGATTGTGGCGCACGCTATATGGCATGTTGTGTCATCTTGTTGAAACCACAGCTCTTCCACATTAATGGCATTCAGTTGGGAAACTTAAAAGTCAAGAATCATGGATCTATAGCACTCTCCGTTGACTGTAATGTTCTGGCTGGCGTCATTTTTGAAGAAACAACAGCTTTGGTATGCACTGTACGACATCTCTGCAGATGCGTATTATCGATTAGAGTATGCGTGGTGTGAAAATGATCCGTGGTTATTTGAATTACTTGCTCGGATGGACGATTATGTCGACCTTTTAAATGGACATAGTGCATAGTAAGTTTCGCGAACTGAACCACGATTTTCAAAATAAATCTGCAAGCGTTGTTCTGGCGTAAGTCTATTCATGGTGAAATTGCAATCCAAACTGAGCACAAATCAGCTGTCAGCTGTCAAATTGGCTATCGTTAGAAAAAGGGTTGCCAATTCGAAAAACGAACCTCTAAAAAAACTCTTTATATACACAAAAAGCAAAATAGTAATTTTGGAAAATATGTAATTTACTTTTGTTTTTACAGTACTCTGAGATATGACTGTTTTCATATTTGGTATTAAACTTTTTTTATAAATAAATGTGAAAAATATTTACTTTTTAATGAAAAAAATTCCAAAGATAATTTGTGGCAACAAATTCTCGGAAAATAAAAATATATTAACTAAAACATGACTTAAATGCTCTAAAATGTAATTTCTTCCTATAAAATGCAAATAAAACAAACTTAATTACAGAAGTTATCATCATCACCGCCAGTAACTCCCGGTTCTTCTCCTGTCCCACCTAAATCTCAACCCACCACAATGGGTCAGACCATCCAACTTGCGGGACAAACAGTACAACTGGCCTCTGGACAGACGGTCCAGCTAGCAGGGCAGACAGTCCAGTTGACGGGGCAAACGGTACAGTTAGGAGGACAGACAGTTCAACTTGCAGGGCAGACGGTACAGCTGGGGGGAGGTCAGACTGTGCAGTTAGGAGGACAGACGGTGCAGCTGGGAGGGGGGCAGACAGTGCAACTAGGAGGAGGACAGACAATGCAACTAGGAGGACAGACAGTCCAATTGAGTAGCGGACAGACAGTGCAGTTAACGGGGCAGACAGTCCAGCTGGGGAGTGGGCAGACGGTTCAATTAGGAAGTGGACAGACAGTTCAGTTAGGAGGAGGTCAAACAATGCAACTGGGAGGACAGACTGTGCAACTGGGTAACGGACAGACTGTTCAGATTGCCTCGGGACAGACAGTTACGAGACCAGCTGGGGAGGGTGCATTGAGAGCCACCACACAAAGACAGACAACTCCGCTTGTAGCCAAGATTTTGACTAATGCACAGGTTCGTTATAGTATACCATTGTAAATGAATTTTTTGTCCATCTTGCACATTGAACATTGAACATTCATACTTTTTAAAATAGCAACCCTTTTAACTAGCCTATTTTCAACAGGTGCGTGGAGGTAGCATAGTCACTAGCAGTAGGATGGCAACACCAACGGGTTCCGGGGCACTGAGAGTATCTGGCCTTAGTTTGGCCCAGCTGCAAGGGAAACCTGTTTTGTTACACACTTCATCATCCAACTCTACTAATTCTAATATACTACTACAGGTTAGTTGGTAGAAATCCGAATAGCATTTTCTTTGTTGATAAATTGAGATGGAGCTTGATAGACTTAGGGCCGGTTGTGTGATCAATGGTAACTTTTACTATGGTAAAAAAAGTTTGATTGTTCGTAAAAAATATTTGCTCATTGAAAGTATCTCCGATAACACATCCGTATCTTCACAGCTGTTTCAAAAATCATCTGAAACATTGATACTTGGTGATGAGACTTCGTCCGATGATAATCTTGATGTTTAATTTATGTTATCGAAGATTTTTCACCATCAAAGTGACAGATTTCGAACACAGTGGTGAAAAAAGCCATGTATAAAGTATAAAATTGTATGTATTGCCAATGGTGAATATTTCAAATTTAAATAAATTTTTGTAAAATTCGCAGATATTTGATGATTATTCATTCGCCTTGCCACATTATTAGGCGGATTTGATTTTGACAGTAGTAAATTTGATGTACAAACAACCCGCAAACTACTTTACCATGGGCAATGGTAAAAAGTTATTATAGTAAAAGTTGACGCTTATTATGAATCTAAGCTTAAACAAAACTTAACTATTTTGAAATAATATGAGTAAGCTATACTTAATTTATTGTTACAATTTTTCCTACAAAAATTAAAGTAATTAATTTTTTTTGCTTTCCTGTTGACTGAAAACTCGGGTGTACGATATACTCACACTAAAAGGGAACTATTATACATTGTATGCTATTATTGGAATTATTTTATTCACAACATTCTTGTCATTAATGCAAATTAACTTACCTAGGCCAGTGGAGGTTCCGTGTCCGGTCAAGGCATGTCAGTAAATAATTCTGACACCACAGGAAATCAGAGAGTTACTCCGACAACTGCCCAACACACTTTGCTGCTCAGCAATATTGGTAAGTTTTAACATATTTTTATATTCCAATTTGGAATTTATTACATATTGCAGAAACTGCAGTATCTTTGAGTTTTCATAGGAATATATGCGAATATATATATATGTAAATGTGGTACAAAAGTGCTGGATCGTAAGAATCAAATAAGATATCTAGGTTTATGTTATTGTCTTTTAATCTCCTATAATAGTAATCTATTTTATCTTGCATATAATTGTTAAATAAATAAATATTTCAGCTCTTTGAACACAGACATCATTGATTATCTTATAAACATTAAATAAATAAATAAAATTAAAGAGATATATAACGTTTTTAAATTGTTAGATTTTATATGAAAACAAAAAAATTAAATTGATGAATGAAATAAA
The DNA here is from genome assembly GCA_022840565.1 of Eubasilissa regina. Classification (NCBI taxonomy): domain Eukaryota; kingdom Metazoa; phylum Arthropoda; class Insecta; order Trichoptera; family Phryganeidae; genus Eubasilissa; species Eubasilissa regina. The sequence goes on along the minus strand of JAINEB010000020.1, from coordinate 11,428,028 downwards.
TGATTTAGTGCAAAAGTATTAAATGTGTTAATTTGAAATGTGAAAATTATTTTGAAAACAATGTTTGAAAAAAGTATTTTAAATACTAATTAAATGTATTAATTAGAAAGATATATATAAAATCAATTTTATCGAAAAATATTGTTGTTGCTACCGGGATTCGAACCTGGATCTCCTTCCAATCCGGGGAAGGTGCATTAATCTACTATGCTACAGCACATACTACTTTTGATGACAAATTTTACATATACATTTATCGTTCCATTATTTGAAAGTTCTTTGTTTTTATGGAATCTCAAATACTTTTGAGTAAACCGATAGCAGATGCCAGAATTAACAATTCATTTTTATAAAATTTTTGGACACATTGATACAATTTATATATTATTAAGGAGAACACATTCTTATTGCGTTCTTAATAACATATATTAGGGGTACCAGTCGAAAATGTCGCATTTTAAATAAAAAGGCAAATATAAATTTAAATCATTTATTATTTGAAAAAATTTATATTATATATTCCCCATTACTTTCTAATACAGTCTTTCATCTATTTTCAAGCATTTTTATTCCCTTTGAATAGAAAGTTTCTGGTTTCGACTGGAAATAGTTGTCAAGGGCAGATTTTATTTCGTCTAAGTTGTAGAAATTTTTTCCCGATAAAAAATGCTGTAGGGATCTAAATAAATGGTAATCTGATGGGGCTAAATCCGGTGAATATGGGGGGTGATCGATTTGTTTCCAGCCAAAGGCGTTTATTTTTTTTCGAGTAATCGCTGCAGTGTGGGGTCTTGCGTTGTCGTGTTGCAGCTCGTGCGGAATCCAGACCCCTTGTTTATGGACCTTGCCGATTTTTTTCAAATGGCTTTGTACACTCGACCAGGAGTATCCGAGTGTGTCTGCAATCTGCTGAATTGATTTTGTTGGATTTGCTTCGACTTCACACATTAAAATGTCATCATCCACTTTAAAGACCTTTTCTTCTCGAGGCTGGTTTTCCGTATCGAAATTCCCACTCTGAGATTTTTTAAACCACCTTTGTGATTGGCGAATGGATATCACATCACCGTATATACTGCAAATGTTTTCTGCAGCCTTCCTCGCAGAGTTTTTTTGGTGGAACTCGTAGATCAAGCAATTGCGCACAAAATTCTTATCTGGTATAAACCCTTCCATTTTAAATGTATCGCTAACAAAAATAAAAATAACTTTTGAAAGATGATCTCCAAATGTTAAGGAACAAAAGTAATATATATTACATGCTGACGACTCGACGAGACGGACGCGACTGAGGATCAAACAAGGGCCATACCGAAATGCGACATTTTCGACTGGTACCCCTATTATATTTGTTTGATCTGTCTCATTTGTTACGCCAGCCACCTATTCACGGTGTTTTATAAACAATGTAAATGTGACAGTAATATCCAGCTGCCTATGATGGCTACTTTAGTGGTTGACTGGGGTGACCAAACTTTGAATGTCGTCTGCACTCTTGTCAAAGATCCATGTTTTCAGTTTTTTTTGATGGACCTTTTTATTATTAATTATAATATTGTATGATCTTGGGGCCAGGAATGTGTTAGTGTTAGTGTTGAAATGTTTTAGTGTCATCTGGTGGTCAAGTGGTGCGTGTGGCAAGCGGGGGAGGACATCTCCTGGGTCCTGCGCTAAGATTGCAAGCTGCTTCACCTTCAACCCCTGTTCAGGTCAGTTATTCCTATAAAATGGTCTTATTTTATTGAATGCTTTGTCAATTTCTTTTTCCATTTCTACATACTTACTGCCACACGGATTGCGTATACTGGCATGCTCAGATATATTGAAACTTATTAAAAACATTACGCCTACTGGATACAAATATATTCTTGGTTGTATAAATTTATATTATGAGGACAAGTCAAAAATTATCTACATTTTTCGTTCTACAATTTTTTTACACAGACTTTACGGAGCCAAGCTCTATGTGGATGATTTGTTGGGCAGAACCATGAGTTCAAAAAAGACGCTACTTCACTGATGGTAACTCGCCTATTCAATAGAATCATGTCTCGAACTTGTTGAATCTTGTCGTCCATAGTGGAGGTTGACGGGTGTCCTGCTCCCTCTTCGTGCGCAAACTCGCCTGGCCATTTTTAAACTTCTCAATCCACAAAAAAACACTTATACGTGATAAAGGGACACCGTCCCCATGTTGAGATAAAAGTATACAATATATTTTAGCCCCTTTCACACCCTCCAACCAGAGAAATCGGATCACTGCTCGTTGTTTCTCCTTGGTGCAAATTGCTAGCGGAGCGGACATGTTTAGCCAGAAGGCAAATAACATCATCGGGATCAAATTTCACATACATGACCACAGTCGTATCAACTCTAAGCACACATGCGCAGAAGGCAGTTTGACAATCTTGTAGGTGTGTTATGGCAAAAGTGTAGATAATTTTTGACTTGCCTTTGTATATGTGTGGATTTATTTTCTTATTTATTTCTTTTCGTCATTATAATATTAATTGTGTATTCGCAGGGGCGGGTGGGCAACACCGGTGTGATGTTAGGAGGGCAAGCGCTCAAGCTGCAAGCCTCACCGATTAGATTACACCAGGTATGTGATCTCTTTTTTTTTTAATAAGCCTTTGAATAATAATAAAGGTATTGCATGTTTTTTTTTTTAAATTAGTTTTTGACCCTCATTCTAAATCAGTTTTGTGCTCTTGCAGGGTGCTGTTAGTGGGACCAACAGTCCGGGGACAGGAAGAGTCATATTGGCTAGCGGAGCCAGATTACACGGTCTTAAATTGCTACCAGTTCATCAGACTTTGTCCAGAGGTATTGTATTGGACATCATTTAAACATAATTATAAGAAAGTCTATTTCATTAATTTAACACTTTATTAAAAAGGCAGTGAAAATGTGAAAAATCACAGTGTAATTTTTTTATATTGAAAATTTGTACATTTTATTAATGTAACTTTTCACTATGTCTAACAGGAGGTGGTACTGTCGGCGGCAGACAAGTGTACGCTCGTATTGTTGGTCCGGCAGTTTCTACAGCGAGTCCTGTCGCTTCCACTGTAGTTAGGGCGGTTACCCCGGCAGCTCCCACCACGCCCAACACAAATCCAGCCACAACCAGAAATCACTAGCGCAGGAATATTGAATCTGACGGGACAAGTAGTGATGATCGAGATGTGGGATCATACCACTAATTTAGTTGAACAATTCCCGAATACTTGATTCATCATTTTGAATAATTGACAGATGATGTATCTTCCGTGACAAATAAACGCTAGATGAGTTTTATAATTTTTCTCACAGCACAGGGTGGTTCAAATTGTTAAACGGCTGCAGATAATGACAAAAAAAAAATCTTTCAAAATACTAGTTTGCTCTCGAGATAACTAAATAAATGTGAATATCTACACTAAGTGAAAAGAGTGATTAAATCATTCCTCTGTATTCAGACTTAAACAGTCGGTGAAGTAGGAAGTAGAGCTGATAAATCTTGATAACGAATAAAATATTGCTTCGAGGACAATACTTAAGAATCTGAAAATCATTTTTATACATAGTAACCTCTAACAGCTCGATCTATTTAATTATTACCGAAATAATCTCGAGCTGAAGATAAAATCTAGATTATGTTACTATTTGGATAAATGCATGTTTTTTTTTATGGCAATTAAAATATCCATTGTGTTTACATAATGACTGATTTGAATATAAATTTAAGGGCATTTTCTCCTATCTGCCCGCCTCTGCAAAGTATTATGTTATTATATTTTGTTAGAGAAGCACAGTGGAACCCATATTACATTTTCCTATAATTAATGTCAAAATTTACAAATTCCGTTTGTCATGTTAAATCTGATACTAAAATTTCTCATAATATATGACAATGAAAATAAAGATTCCCCGCAATTTATGCGCTTTCCTCGGATGAAGCGTCAAACTGTCGGAAGAAAACTGCAATTCCAATTATTTCCGTTACGTTCAGAATTTTATATTTTTAAAGCTGAAACCAAACAAGATTATGTGAGGTTGTGAGTAAAAAAACATAAATGTTCAAGTTAATTTTTGCCAAATATTTTGCAAAACCAACTTATGAATTCGTGCAATTTTGATGGTTCATAATAACGTGTGAGCATGTTGTCTAAGCATAAGAAAAAATATATAAGCATAAGAATAAAATAGTAATATAGTTTTTTTAAATTTAACTTTGAAGTTTAAATTTTGGATATTATTCAAAAAATTGAAAATATCTTAAGAAACGGTTCACATTTGGATATGGAAATGTGGAACTAAATCGATTACTTAAGACCCCTACTATTGCATCTTTAAAGGAATGTATTGAATTACCAGTAACCCTGTGTGTATGTATATAATATTGAAGGCAACATAAACAAAGGACACCCGCAAAAGGCCTTGCATGATTAGATTAACCAGATATTTTAAGACGGCTTCAAAAATTGATGAGCGTGCATGAGAAGGTGTATGGAAGTGAACAAGGCAAAAGACAAATGCCAGGACAAAAGAGTATGGCGTTCCATCCTCTTTTCCTACCCCAACGGTTATGTGCGTGATGGTAGGTAAGTAACTCGCAAAATATAAAAAGCAAAACAAAATGGTGCTTAAAAATCACAAATTATATAAATTGGCACAATTTTTTTTTAAATAGAGTTGCGTACATGGAATACATATCACATCAATATTCTTACTATTTTCAAGCTAAGCTAAACGCTTGTATTATGAAAATAGGATTAACTTGCTGGTGTCCTGGAATGAGACGCGGACTCCCGTCAGCGTCTTAAACACTATACCAACAAACTACTCGATTGATGAAACTAGATAATTGAACTTACATAATAAAAATGAATCATGAGCTCGAAAATTTAATTGAGTAAGAAACAATTGTAAGATTCTGTAGGTCCCAAAGGCTACGGTGGGCTGGCCATGTTGAAAGAGTGCCAGACACCAAAGATCATGACTAAGTGGATACCTCAGTGGAAGAGGCAGACCAAGGAAGAGATGAGCTGACTATGAAAGAAGACTAGCAGGATGGGAGAGTCTGGGAAGAGGAGCATAATGACCAGGGATAGGAGTCAGTGGAGAGCACTTGTGGAGGAGACCAAAATCCACCCTGGAATATAGTGCCGTGAAAGAAGAACAGTTGAAGAAAAATTTCTAAGAAATTAAGGATTAACTGGAGGGGGGGTTCTTTAGTTCTTAGATTATTAGTTCTCCATTTATGGCTGGCACACCTTGTTAATTTGCAAAAGATATTTCTCATTTTCTAAAATTAAGCGAAAGTCAGGGACTCAGGATTATTTTTAATTATGAATATTTACAGGAATTTTGAACTAACAAGAAACCATGAAATTGTTAATTTGGGTGATGAGTATTAGAGCAATTTTGAAAAATTACATTGAATTACGAATTAGGGAGATTCCAAACATATTCTAGTTGGTTTTGAGAATAATTTTACTTATTCATTGACTTTATTGTAATGATCAATGCTTTCTTTTGTTTTTTTAAAAAAGGGTGCCGGAACTCAAAACGCGAGAGCGCCAATTTTTAATCCATATTTATTATGTGAAAAACTTGCTGATATTATATAATTTTATCTTTGTGTATTGCACTTCTGATAAAATTTTCTATTATTGTACAAATAATGTTGATGTCTGAATAGGGCGTGTATAAGAATAATATTTCATTTGGTTCATAAAAACATCATATTTTATCATTCGTGTGAATTATATAAATATGAATTATAATTATGTACATGCAAACGTTGTTTCATCTAATAGCTTTTGAAACATTAAAAATACTGTAAAAAAAAGGTGCCGGAATGCCGTTACATCATGTTACATGATAAAAAAGCACCCTTCCGTGTTTTTTAATTTTCATTTTATTACTATTTTTCATAGTTTCACATGGACAAAGTAATAAAACATAATAATCATATTGACTAAAATCACAAAAAATGGATCTTAATATTGAACGGAAATTAATAAATATCAATATCACACCGAAATTACTTTGCCCTATTATCCCTATTTTACAACATCTTAGTTCAGTCCCCAGAAAAGTGTAAAATCAGGGTTCCACTGTATTTTAAAGAGGATATATAATTTAATAGAGAAAATAATATAAGGATTGAAAATTATGGTCCAGAATTGGGTACCGATAGCTGGATTTGGATCTTATTCTAACTATAGTCTATATGAAAAAGCAGTGAGATATCCCTGAAAATTATACAAAATACTATTGCCACAAGGAATGATTTTATTGTATAGATTGTTAAAAATTAATTTTTTGCATGTTAATAATATTTTAATATTTTTAAAAGGCCTGTGTGATATTTAAAAAAACTTGCTGTGGCTGTAAAATGAATTATTTTATGAATCGGACTACCTTATCAGGCCGGCTCTGATTGTAGACAATTTTAATAAAGTGTGTTAATAGAATGCTCGTGCCAAACTTTGGTATATTACCATTTGAACTGTTTTTTGGTATATTACCATTTGAACTGTTTAGCTTTTCTCACAATTCGCTATTTATTAGTAAATAAAACTAGGATCTTGTATTTCCCTTTTTTTTAATCAAAATAACCACATTAATGAATATGTATACCAATGTTTGGTACTACAGAATATTTTGTTATACAAATAAGCAGTCATGTAAATAAAATATAAAACCTTCCAATCATCGTGTTCCTTTAATGAATATTTTTAAAATTTTTGTTATTGGTTAAATAAATTTAAATCTGAATATGTAAATAGTTAATTAAGTAGGTTAAAAGTAAAATTAATATCCGAGCAATGGGGCAACAAGTCACAAATTTTAATTTTCAAGAAAAGACCAATGTGAAAACTGGATTAAAATGGCAATGCAAATATCACTACGTACAACTAATCATTTAAACCGCGCGTCACATATCCTTATACTGTAATTTTATTATAAATAAATTTCAAATGCGGTGCTTTGTTTAAATCGCTCTCTAAAATTATTAGTTTTCTCTTGATGCTCTACTGTGCACGATGTGCGATATGTAAGGAAATTTAAAACATTTATTTATTTTTTCATCACTGGAGAGTGAGTTCACGAGTTAGTTCTCATGTGTATATAATACTTTTTTTTGTAAATATAATTAAAAACAATTAACTTTGTTTAAACAATTTTTTTGTTTTATGAATTGCATAACTTGAAAGATTTTTTTCATTTGGTTGAATGTTATAAGACTGTAGATAATATACTAGATAATTTGAGATAATGTACAGTAACCTATCTTATAAATAAATGTAAATAAATTGAGTAAAATTATTTTTATGATCCTTTTAAATCCTTTTTAACTCTAATACTTTGTAAATGATTGATACAATGTCATAAAGGTGATAATAGTGATTCTATGTGGCTTTGAGACATACTTGATCAGCAAATAAATTAAGCATCTCTCTCCAATTGCGAACGCCATTAGTGCTCTTTTCAAAAACTGCCGATGGCGACACTAGGATTTCACAGAAAATAGGGGGTTAGGGGAATATCGAAAAAAATCTTTATTTGCTTTATATTTCTCCAAGATCTTTCTAAATTTCTACATACAGCAGTAAAATAGTGTCTAAATTACAGCACCTGAGATCCTGAGCTCTATTATCAAAGCATGTCAGTTGGACTCTCTCCTCTCAATTGTTCTTGCTACTTTTATAATTCAAGGGACCTCAGCAGGAACAGAGAAATATTACTATTGTTTTTAACTGTGCTGCTTCATAAGTGTCTCCAATAGGTAAATATCTTAATCCAAATTAAATGTATCAGTTTGAAAGATATGCATACAGTTAAAATCAATTTATCGAAAAAATATTTTAGCTTTTAAAAAAATGGAATAATGGATGTATCAATTTGAAATAGCTGCAGCATATAAGTTAGAAAATTTGTCATAAATTTACTAGGCTGACATAGTGTAATTGGTCAGCGTGCTTCCCCAGATAGGAAGAGTTCCTGGTTCAAATCCTGGTGGCAGCTAAAATATTTTTTCAATAAATTGATTTTATCTGTATGTATGTCTTTCTAATTGATGCATTCAATTTGTATTCAAATATCACAGAAATATGTTCTGAAAAAACTACATCACAATAATAATGTATTCTCTTTAAAATAGATGAATATCTATTGGATGTGCAGTAATCAGCACGTATCTGCAGTTTGGGATGAACAAACTGATAATTTTTCTCTAAAGTATGTTTCTGTTTCATCTTAAAACTGACTCATTATGAGGCCTAGATTTACTATAGGGTTGAGAGGGTATAGTTCAAGGGTCCCAAATTGTTAGGGGGTCCCTTAGGCTCTAATGTCAAAAGAGTCTAAAGGGCTGATATTTTAACATTTTGATGAAGTAATAAATGTACATGAACAGAAATGTAAGAAGAGTATTATTATGCATATAAAAAAATAATATTTATACATGTAATTTTAATCAGTTTATAGGCTTTCAACATATATGAACCCAGAGCCCCTTTCAAAAGTAAATTCAGCCCTTATTGATTACCTACTGTATATTTAACAAAGAAAATAATCAAATCTAAGTAGTAAATCAAATATATGGTGCTTTATCACTGTGCACGAGCACTATGTATTTGAGAAATGATGACCGTAGCGCATGCCAGGTTTATTTTATTAAAACATGGTATAGCATATTTTCCTGTTGAGCATTATTTTTGAAAACTTACCTTGCAATTTCAAAATGAATTTATTTTTTGGAAGTTTTGAATTTAACAGTTTGATAATTCATTTTATTGATTTGTATACTTGATCGTCTTATACTGAATAAATCATAGTTTCTTTAAAAGTCGTGTATTCTTCATAATACGGTGATTTCAAATCTTAATCGCTTATCAACAAGCCCCGAATTTTCCAATGTTCCTAAACGACACATGACAATGAGTTTTTTTTGTAGCCATAAATAAAATAAGAATGTCAAGCCACCATATTAGTAAATATCGCTAATGTCAGAATCTGTCTTGTTAAAGTTAATTGAACGTTCATTTCTATTAGAAATTGACAGTTTTAACCAATAACGAGCATAAATATTGATCCACAATGGAGTCATGTTTGGCTGTCGAGAAAGATATTGACAATGCGTTGGCAAAATTTACTGGATTGGGAGAACATTCAGAAAGGGTTTTGAAAGATGCAGTAAATCACATACAAAATCTAAAACAGGAACTCTCCGAAGGTATTTATTTAACAGAAAGGTTCAAAGTTTTATTTTAGATTCATGTTTATCCATCGGCATGATTGATGTTGATATAAGGCTTCACGTTCTCATAAGAATGACAAAGTGCAATGAACTTTCTTTGTTATTTCATTCAACAGTGCCATTCACATTTTTGCATTAATGCGTCTTATGATTTTTTAATGGGTTCGCTCCCTTATAAATAATTCAATAAAGTTTTGATTATCATTTTCAAGTCATTTTTGTTTCATTCAAAATTTATCCAATGAACTAAAACTATCTCTAAAATTATGAAATAATAACCAATGTCATGTGTTTCCTTATTTATTTAGAAATTTCTTAAATTATGGAATGCACTCCTAGGTGATCTGGTAATTTCTTTCCAAAGAAAGAATTATTATATAATGTACCAGAATACACTCTACTTCCTTGAATTAATTGCATATTTTTGAGGCCATTCTGCAATAGTGGCGGGTGGTGACCAATTTCATAGGGTGTTTAGTAAAAAATACTTTAATATTCAATTTGAAATAACTTTAATATTCAGATAGTACTGTTTTGCTGCTCTTCTTGTTCTCTTATTGTTAAATAGTAAAATTCAAATGGTTATTTACAGAATTATTTTATATTATTAATTAAAATGACTAACCGCAAAGTTATTTCTACATATATTACAAATAATTTTAATTACTTTTTCCTCGTTTTATGAGTGGGGTCCACCATTTTAAGGTTCAGTTGCGTCAAGTTGACTTATGGTAACCTCAAACCAGAGATGTAAACTCATTTCAAATTAAAGTTGTTTACATCATTATCGAGATTCAAATAATTTGACAGAAAAGCGTTGGGTGAACAAAGTTTATAGTTATGGAGTGTGGCAATTAAATAGGCCCTATAAAATCTTAATTTTCATAAACAAATGCCCGCGCGAGTAATTTTGCTTATGACAACTACATACGCTTTATTTGACGTTTGCGTTAGATCTGATGTGTTTATGTTCCTGGCATTAGCAATTTGCCATTTTTAAACAATGAATGTCGATATAAAGTAAGTATTCTTGTATTTTAACTATATTTAAAAGTTTATGTTGTAAATTACGTATTAATATACACTATTTTTAATATTTATTCAGTGAACCCAAGACAAATTTTTCTTCACAGGAGGTAAGCCTCTTAAAATCCCTCGTGGAGAAAAGAAAAGTTGTTTTATTAAATAAAACACAAAAGTGGTCCACGTGAAGGAGAGGGAAAATTTGCAGATCGCATTATGCAGCGATTTTAACGCGTCATGCCCAGGAAACAAATGGAGAAGTACGAAACAGCTTTGAAATAAGTTAGGTTAAATGTGTAATATATGTGAGAGAACAGAATATCGTTAGTTTTTTGAAAAGTCATTTACATTTTAACTATATTTGTCTATATGATGGTGCGTGCATATGTTTTAGATATTGCTTCTGGGAGTAGGAACCAGACTCAACCTTCCATCCAGGCGTCCACTTCACATTAATATATATTAATATTCACTCTAAAGAGTGAGTAGAATGATAATACACAATATAATGAATTATTTTTTTCGTCTAAGCACTTACATAATGTAAAAAAATATAAATATTAGATATCGATAATGTTTTTATTTAGTTTAATTATTTCAGTTATAATATAAACTCTTTCTTCATTCGCAGATAAATCAAAACGCAAAAAGAATTCAACCACCTCAAGTGAGGTCCGCAAAATGTTTGCTTCTTTGGGTGCTGAAAAATTAAATCACATCAGAGACAAAAAAATGATCTCAGAAATGAGTGCAGGGGGGCAGAACGGTTGATTGCCCTTAAATTGGAAATGCAGCAACGTTAAATAGACAATCAACAAGAGCTGCATGGACTAGAGATAAGTCATCAGCAAAAACTGAATGTTGTAATTTTAGCCAAACATCAAGCTGAGAGGGATTTGGCCTAATTAAATTTTAAATTAACCAAAGAAAAAAAAAATATAATTAATTTAATAGTTTACTTCTTTAATTTTATAAACATTAATAATTTTCCTATTTAATAAAAAATTTTATGGCTTTCACTCCTTTTCATCTTAACTGTTCTATAATTCTATTAACATTTAATCATTTTTCTATTTGATGATAATATGTGGTGACGTCGTATGGCTTTACAGTTTCTAATTATTGACTCTAATTTAACTCATGTGTTTTACTCTGTACAAATAAATGGTGGTAATTTTTATATGTGATTTATCTTAAAAGGTATATATAAGAATATAATAAAAGAGTTTTTACAGAGGAAGAATTGTTTTATTATAGATCCAATATTATTGTTAAAAAAATGTGACAACAATTTAGGCTAAATCTCAGAAATTGACGATTTACACCACGATGAAGATTTTTAATGAAATGCCAGATGATATAAGAAAAGAGGAGATACTTCATAGATTCAAAATAAAACTAAGCCAATATGTACAAGATAAGTTTAATCTTATTTATATTAGAACATGTGTATATATATATATTTATATATGTACTAAATGAAATGCTATGACTGGTTTAATAATTGGGAAAAATAGCCATTTATTAGATCTCATCTTATATTATTTCCATCCTGTGCAGGTTCAGAGTCAATTTCATATAATATTGTTACAAAGTCTGGTGGCTCGGTAACATTATTTAGCCAACATATATTATGCAGCTCCGCTGTGGCTATAATGACTGCTTCCACTTTTTCAATATTCAGCTTGAGTTTCATACCTATTGCGGGAAACACCTGCTCACTTTGTTTACAAAACGTGAAACATATCACCCACGGATCTTTGCATTGATCCTGTGGCATGGAAATTATCAAGACCTAGTTCACAGGACTAATTGCGTGATTTCTGATCATTATCAAAAATATTATTATATACCTATAAAGTAGATAACTTTAACTTACTTATTTGTAGATAACATTATATTGTCAGAAATAAGCAAAACCAGTTGCCTAACCATTCTTTTGGACAGCCGGAATCTTGAAATAAAATCTAATTCTTCCCATATAAAATGATTAGTTTGTAGCATAAAATTTTTGTTTTTCTTGTTAAGGATGTATTGTACAATTATTTGGTCGCCAGAAGAATCGGTATGAGTGTTATCTGACATAATGGTCATTTCAATAATACGACGTTGAAAAATTTAAAAGAATGCTTTTAATGACAGATGTAAGTGGCTTGCGCACAATGCAAATGTGTTGTAGATGACAAGTCCAGTGGATGCAATCCGTTATCGGAAAAAGATTTTTTAAAACTCCTTCTCGCAAAAAATAATGTGCCGAGGTTTAAGTTTTACTTTTCCTGTTAAGAATATACTGTATAATTAGTTCATCATCAAAAAAGTTTGCGATATCACTGCTATCCGACATAATATTGTACATTTCGATACTACAGTGTCAAAAATTGAAAAATATTCGATTTCGGTGACATTTGTCAGGTGGCTCGCACGCAGTGCACATGTGCATTAGAAAAGTTTACATGTAAGCGGAGATTTTCGGCAGTTTATGGTTAAAGTAAGCGACAAAAATGAGATAACCCATCCCGTTTTCGGATAAAATAAGTTTAAATGTAAAGTTTATAGTAGCACAACTTGATGCAACCGGCTCTAAGGGTTTCAGGGTAATCTTGTGTCCTAATGCTCAAAATATTAAGTGAGAATTGCTTGAAACTGTTTATTTGGTATGTTTAGGTATTAACTAACTGGGTTGTAAATTTTAAAGGCAATAAAATTTAAGTTAGTTCTGTACATAAATACTAGGATTATTATTGAATATCCAATGTGAAAAAAAAAATTCAATTGATGAATTCTTTATTTTTCAGTTCCAGAAAACTTTGTGCTGACACCAAATCAAGTGGATATAATTAAAGACACAGTGGTTCGATGTAAGGACATGCTGCATCGACTAGCTTCAGGTTTTAATATTATTTATATTATTGTCAGTACCTTTTTATGTACAGTATTTATGCATTCATTCTATCTATAGTAAAAATTAATTATTGAGTATTTTGCAATAGATTTTCAACTTTTTGAAAATCCATACATTGTTATTCTAGCGTGTGATTATTTTGAACTAGTTCAAGTTGGGTTTAATGGTTCTTGTCTCTTGCGGGTGGGTGTAGATATTTTTAAGTATGTACGCAAGGTTCATTAAATCTCTTGCTTTAGCACCTAATAAAAGAAAAAAATATACAAATTATTCTTTCGCATGATAATAGTGGCCATATAACATATAAAAATGTATAATATTGTAGTTAAAGGCGATGAAACCTGTAAGGATTTCTATATTAGATACAGTAGACACTGACCGTTATCACATGAGGTTGTTTAGAGACTTTTCTTTGTGATTGCTGCTTGCCCTTTTACAAATTTTGAAATAACTTTTTTTAGAGCACCGAGACAGTCATGCTTGTGTATCCCGCGTGGGTAAGGCAATTGACCGAAGCTTTGTGGCAGAGCTATCCGGGGCAGTCCCTCGTGACACCCTGTTTTCTGCCCCTGAGCATCGCCCCCTTTTGGATAGAGCAGTGGCCCAGCACCTTTACAGACAGGGACTGGACAGCGTGGCTGATACTTTGGTTCAGGTAGGCAATATTAGTTTTGTTCCAATTAGATTGTATAATGTGTGAATAAAGCTATGGAATTAAATATTTTGGAATCTAAACTTACATTCTTCTGTGTACAGTTTTCAATGGGGTCCTAAAACGTCAGCCAGAAAGGTCAGATATACATGGCACAGTCATCCAGAAATCTGTACACAGAAGATTCTGAACATTATTTAAAAAAAAAACATAATTTTTAATGAAATATATAAATTAAATGTATCAATAAGAAATATAAATATTAGGGGTACCAGTCGAAAATGTCGCATTTTAAATAAAAAGGCAAATATAAATTTAAATCATTTATTATTTGAAAAAAATTATATTATGTATTCCCCATTACTTTCTAATACAGTCTTCCATCTATTTTCAAGCATTTTTATGCCCTTTGAATAGAAAGTTTCTGGTTTCGACTGGAAATAGTCGTCAAGGGCAGATTTTATTTCGTCTAAGTTGTTGAAATTTTTTCCCGATAAAAAATGCTGTAGGGATCTAAATAAATGGTAATCTGATGGGGCTAAATCCGGTGAATATGGGGGGTGATCGATTTGTTTCCAGCCAAAGGCGTTTATTTTTTTTCGAGTAATCGCTGCAGTGTGGGGTCTTGCGTTGTCGTGTTGAAAAAAAACTTTGTGTTCTGCGTGCATTCTGGGTCGCTTAACTTTTATTTCGACGATTTTTTTCAAATGGCTTTTACACTCGACCAGGAGTATCCGAGTGTGTCTGCAATCTGCTGAATTGATTTTGTTGGATTTGCTTCGACTTCACACATTAAAATGTCATCATTCACTTTAAAGACCTTTTCTTCTCGAGGCTGGTTTTCCGTATCAAAATTCCCACTCTGAAATTTTTTAAACCACTTTTGCGATTGGCGAATGGATATCACATCACCGTATATACTGCAAATTTTTTCTGCAGCCTTCCTCGCAGAGTTTTTTTGGTGGAACTCGTAGATCAAGCAATTGCGCACAAAATTCTTATTTGGTATAAACCCTTCCATTTTAAATGTATTGCTAACAAAAATAAAAATAACTTTCGAAAGATGATCTCCAAATGTTAAGGAACAAAAGTAATATATATTATGTGCTGACGACTCGACGAGACGGACGCGACTGAGGATCAAACAAGGGCCATACCGAAATGCGACATTTTCGACTGGTACCCCTAATATATAAATATACAGATAAAATCAATTTAGTTTCTGGTTCGAGTACGAGTGGCAACAAAAATATTTTTTCGATAAATTGATTTTATCTGTATATCTTTCTTATTGATACATTTATTTTGCATTAAAATATCACAGAACTATGTTCTGAAAAACTTCAACATCACAATAATAATTCTCCTTAATAAAATATATAAATATTTTAATGTTATAAACTAGATCTACAATCAAGCGACCGATATATTCGATTTTCACTGAACTAAATAACTAAAACTCGTTAAAAAACATTTAAAGTCCTAGTAATGTACAACTAAACAGTCTTTGTAATGTCATAAATTTTAATACACAGGAGGCAGGATTAGAGGAAGAAACCGGACGCGGAGAGCCCTTTGCTGGTCTTCACAGAGTGGTAGAAGCTCTGTCAGCTCGGGATCCCCGACCGGCTTTGGCTTGGGCCCAGGAACATGCCGATACACTGCACCATTCACAGTTACCTTTCAAATTGCACAGGTTAAATACATATTTGATTATTAATAAATCGCTAAAATATGAAAGCAACTTCTCTGTGTATTAATTATCATAGAAAATAATGTGTTTTTATATTATATATAATAATATTTAACAGGTTAGCATTTTTATTGGCTGCCAGAAGAGAGGGACCGTTGGCTGCTGTACTTTACGCACAACAACATTTCCCCCAGTTTGTAAATAAACATGAAAAAGGTGAGTGAGTTTTATCTCCATTCATATTTCGCTTATTAAAATATATTACTTTATTCTAATCATTTAATATAATAATAGTAATGCATCTAATAAAATAATAAAATACAAATTAATAATTCTTTTAGAGATTCAAAGAACAATGTGCCTGCTGGCGTATGAAGGTGGTGCATTGCCTCCCAGCTACTCCTCCCTGCGTGATGAAGCACTGTGGCCCGATGCTATTGAATTATTCCTACGTGATGCATGTGCTTTGCTACGTTTACCACCTCTGAGGTAAAATTCACATTTTTCTGTGCTATTAAAATGAATAAGGGTTTAATAAGAATAAATGTGGATGAAGGGGAGGTAGATTTACTAAATTAACTTTTTTATGTACTAAATTTCACTGCAATAGTGTTCATATTCATTTTATATTAAAAAAAAATAAAATATTTAACTGTTAATGCTTCAGGAGTGATGTGAGATTGATTTGGAATCTGATTTGATAATTGCAGTCCCCTACAATCTGCGGTAAGTGTGGGCAGTCGCGTGTTGCCGGCCCTGTTGGACATCCGCATGAAGATGGCGCACACACACCAACACCACGCCTGGGCAGCTAAAGATGAATTACCAGTAGGCACACTTTTTTATACTTAAGAATTAAAATATTCTTTCACATTTATGTACGATTTGATTTAAATTTATAAAGACAGTACAAGAAGTAAATAATTTAATGTTAGTCACAAGTAGTGCAGGTAGATAATATGCTTGTTTTAGATTGACATTAAAATGCATGTCAATAATGTTTAAGTAAATATATGTGTGTATATACAGTAGAACTGTGTTAATTCGAAGTTCAAGGGATAAAAAAAATGAATTCATGTAACAAATTCGAGGATAAAAAAAATTTTTTTTTTACAATTTTTGTTATGCGATCGCGCAAAAATCGTAAAAGTCATGGAAAAAGCATACATATTTTGACATATTTCACGAAATCACCTCGAAAACACAATATTTATTATATTAATACAAAATCTCAATGTAATTTATTATATGTAACTTTACTTTATTATATGTAAATTAGTATGAATATTAGATCTATTTCTCATAATAAGTAAAGATCCTGCCTTAAAATGTTCCCTGGAAATGAAACAATCATTGAATAAAGTACACTATAATTAATAACTATAACACTAAATTAATAATAATAAGATAAGAACACATGTGGATATTTTTAATTGTCACTCATTTGTCAATACAGTTATTAGAAATACAATAGTTTATTAATACTTGAAGTAATAAGAAAAGTCAACCTTTAAAAAAAAAAATGTTTCAACAACACAAACACAGTTATTAGTAAAAAGAATCGAAAGGGGAATTAGAATAGGCGAAAAATAATCTTTAATATGTCCTGGCGAAAGCAATTAGCTCAAACGATATATCTCTATTCTATGGCGTAAACTATCCGCGCAAATCAAAGTAGCCATCTGAAGAAAGCCACATGAGATTCCCCAATTTCGGGATCATGACACAATATATACATAAAGGAAGTTGCACACAAAGTAGGTTCAGACGTGCGTTGTGTCGGCTGATATCACAAAATACATAAATAACGCTTCACACGGGTGCGCATCAAAAACCGCACGCATTGTTAATTCTTTATAACTTACTCACAATGTTCGAATTATGTGATGTAAAAATGTATTGATTTATAACGCGAGGGTCTGAAAATTATTTCATACTACGTTTTCATGTTCAAGAAGTTGATTATGTATGAAACTGACAATTTGGGTCTTGAAGTGTTTGAAAACTTTGAATTTTGAATAAAAGGGGTTCGAATTAGCGTGGTTTTACTGTAAAGTAAAATTAGCTTGAAAACTACAAAATATTGGCAGACATGAAGATGCCCCTAACATTCGCACAGCTTCAGTAGGGAAATATAAGTATGGATTGAACAAACAAATTGGATGCACGCAAACAAACATGTTAGCTCACAGACTGTCAAATTAAAAATCTTGCAGTTGGTTACGCTAATTCATATAATAGTGGTTAAAATTTAATGGGGTCTTTTCAGAAGATAAGGATTATTTAGTTTATATTTATTTCCCAGAATCTTTAGCACAACTTTTTTGCTTATATGTAGTGCACGCCCTTGACACACTATTTGTGATGTTAAAGTTTAATTAATGTTGCTGAACACCCACTAGATATGCAATATAAATTAATCTTCAAGTAATGTAACATTTTAAATATGATCACAGATCTTTTTTGAATGACAACAAATGTTATCAATTATTTGTTGCATTTTTTAAATACATATTGCAATACACCTTACCTATTTTTTATAAGAGTAATAATAGATAATAAATGTCTTTGCACTTTTGTAACTTTAAAAAAAATATTTGTAACAATAATAATCAAACATTTTTGACCTTGATTAATTCATTCATTCATAGAAATGTAATAAATTATTAATGTTGGATTTATTACAGGTTGAAGTGGAAGGTGGTGGTCATCACTCTGTGTTTGCCTGTCCCATTTTGAGACAACAAGGGTCTGATCAGAACCCACCCATGAGACTTTTGTGCGGACACGTTATCTCTAAGGACGCTCTCACTAAGCTGTGTCAGGGCATAAGGCAAATGCTTTTTTAAATTTTATTGCGATAAATTGTAGCTACCATACATCATTGTTGGCAAACATTACAGGGGAGACTCTGCAGCTAAATATTTTTCGATTAAGAAAAAAAAATTTACCCATTTATCAGAATTAAAACTATCTAATGGAATAACATTTAAGTACAAGTAAAGAATGTATATTCTCATAGTTCCATTCACTCTACATATGAAAATATTTGTAATGATTTTGGAGGAGGGCTCGAAGAAAATAGGAGCAAATAATTTTTTTTTAATTCTTTTTGTTTTAATATGTTATAAAAATAAGAATATGACTTGTCATGCGGACAGTCAAATTGTACAGTGGAAAAGTAATTTGAATACTAGTGATTAAATTTTTGTGGTAAATAAAAATTTACTTTGATATATGCGTGATAGTTACAGTGATGTTGTAAAATTGTTAAAAAGAAATTTAATAAAGTTTACTCTGGGCCCTTACTCTTAATAAAATCGAAATGATCAATATATTTGTTCCAAGATTGATTTGACCCATATGGAATCGAACACCCATCCTTTGTGTCTGTAGTATTAATGTGCCACCTATTAATCTATTCGAACGCATCTATATTATCTCCACTTCATTTTTAAAATGGATTTATTTTAAATATAGTGCATACATAAGCATATATATATATATATATATATATATATATATGCTTTAATGTAAACAATTTAAAAAATTTTCCATTTTACTATTACATACTTATTTTGCATATAATTACTTAATTTAATTTTAAATCTTTGTTGTTTCTGTTCTTTTATTTATATTTCTGGCATTTCACCGGTTTCTGAGATTTAGCCTTCTTCCTGAATGGCAGTTTCATTCTATCTCTTCCTCTTGTATGATATTCGTCCTCGTGTTGATTTGCATCAATTTTTCTTATAAATTCTGCTGATACTTTTTTAGTGAGGATTTTAAAAATAAACACAATAACATTTGAAATATATTTTCTGTTTAAAAGTCATCATATGAAGATTTTTCAGCATTGTACTGATATATTTTTTTCTTAATATTTTCTCAAAGCTTTATTTTGCAATACTACTGATAATTGTTGCATTTCTTCTTCATTAACCAAAAATAAAATGCTGCTGCAGAAGTTGGTTTATTTTGTTATATAAAATTTTGCGACGCAACTGGGCTAATCGTCCGTTATTAAAATACGTGACTTTTTGTTTTCAGGTTAAAATGCCCATATTGTCCTCTAGAGCAGGCACAGAACGAGGCGAGACTCATCTATTTCTAAACACCGTATGCTCCATACGCAGATTTTCATTACTAGTAATATAAAATACAATTGACAATATGCTGGATGGAGTATAATGAACATTTTTTAGCGTGTGTTGACCCATTTGTAAATGTTTTGAATACTAGATTATATTATGTGAGTATTTCGAATATTTTGTTCATTTTTTTCAACCTTTTTGAATTACCACAGACTTTTCCTGCCATGGGAATGAAGCCGCTTCTGCTTTATTGTTTTTACGAGTTTGGACGCAAAATGTAAAAAAAATAATTCAGACTCCATGATCGAAATGCGAGTTTGAAAATTAAAATAGGCAGTTTTGATTGTGAATGATGATTTTTTTTATTGATTTAGGTAGTCATTATAATTTTAAAAATATATTGGGTTGTAATAAGTTATCGTCGCAACATTTTATATATTTAACACATGAAAATTATTATAACAATACAACATTTTACATATTTAAGACGTGAAAATTTTTCAAAACTATGAAACATCTTGTGATTTCATTCGCTTAAAAAGAATTATCGATCACATAAGTTCGGATGCAATTTCTTTTTATTTGTTTTCTCGTGTATTTTTATACCTAAGTAATATTTGATTTTTCATAATTTAAGGAACATTGTGCTTTTTCGAGTTTATTTTTGAGTAGCAAACAGATTAATTGTAATTTATGTAGATTATTGGTAAAAACATTTTGGGGCGCTGCGTATTTTAATGTTTGGCGTGATACGGGCTTATCTTCTGATTTCGGTTATGAATTAATTAAGGAGATATGCGCCTATACAAACTTTAGTAATAAGATGGGTAAACTCTTCAAAAATTTATTCCAAATGTTGATTTCAATGTCTGTCAGAACAAATCTGTAATCATTTTATACATTTAACTCAATGACACAAATTTATGCTATTTCTAACTAATAAGTATGTACTTAATGTGATTTACGAATAGATATAGATATTTCATGAAGTGTCCTTTGGTCGGTGTTTGCTGAGTCAATATATATTTTTAACAAATTACTGTGTTCAGTGAGTGATGTTATTTAATTTGAAAATTATTCTTGAATATCAACAAAAAGCAAGTGAAAGATTGTAAAAAAATAGACTTTTGTATAAGAAGCTAGAGAGAAAATATTGTAGAGCAGGAACACTTTGGTGATTTCTTACTTTATTTTCATGTTTTTTTGAAAATAACTATGATTACTTTTATGAAAAAATAGCTTGATAATTTTTCAAATCCTCAAATTAAAATATGTACAGATACTTTTTTTAGTTTGGTATTGTCGTTTTTCTAAGAGCACTCTAATAACGAAATAGGTGCAGGATTGCAAATGTATAGAGAAACGTAATGTGTATATTATTTAAATTAATATTTTAAATTATTATTAGACATGTTATCAAATTATCTGTTATAAGTTTTCTTGAATAAAAATATACTGTCGATAATTATTTTTTATTATTTTCACTTTTTAAAATTTTTCTCCTTCTAATATTCTGTCCTTTGACGTGATCCACTATTAAAAGCTATCCCAAACAAGATTCTCTTCTCGCAAGATATTAAAAAAATTTGAGGATTCGTCTTAAGCAAATGTATATCATATTCAGCTTCTACGAAACGAAGACATTTGTTTGTATCGCCGCATCTTAAACTACCTTCTCTCCCTTGCCTTCATATATAGAATGCACCATATATTTTATTAACACTAATTAAATCTGAAAATATATTTCCAATGATAACAAAACTTGTTTCCTTGCTGAATGCATTCTGTTAGTCTTCTTTCCCAGTAAGTTTTCTTTTCTCTGAGTATTGTGATTCCCGGGTTCCTGGTGATGGATGTTTCACGATGATCTGTTGATATCCGTGATGAATATCTTCCACTTTTTTCTGCAGCCTGCGGTTCTGATAGCTGTTGTAGTAGGATAGGCAGCAATCTTTGTCTGGTTGGTTTATTGAGTTGGAGATCACCCTCTTACTAATAATATTGGATCATTTTTATGGCACCATTTTAATAAAAAACAATCACCTCAAGGGTACTTTACACATGAACTGTTTATAGTCTTACATTATCTTTGTTTTTTAAATTTAAAATTGTTATTTGAACTTATGAAAATTATTATTTGAAAAGGTGCATTTTTAGTCTCTTCTTAAATCAAGTCTCTGATGCACTGTTTCTTATGATGGAGGGCAAAGAGTTCCACACTCTTGGGCCTGGCATTGCAAATACCTGTTCACTAAATTTAGACTTCTGGTAACAGCTAGTCGGTTCTAAAGCCCTTCCTGCGGCTGAAGTAGAGGCTGACCTGAGGATTTGACGTCATTCTAATTGTCTGGGAGACAAGAGGCGCCATGTTATGTGTCACCTTGTACATCAAGTAGCACAATTTAAATTCAATTCTTTTAGGGAACCGGAGCCAATGTAGCTCATTGGTCAAAGGGATGTTATATGAGAGAATTTGGAAATTCCATATGTTATCCGTGTTGCTGCATTTAAAATGGATTGTAATCTATCCAGCTGAAACATTGGCAGGCCAGCATAGATACTGTTACAATAGTTCATATGTGACACCACAAATACATTTATAAGTAGATGGACTGCCTCAAGAGGAAGATGTCTCCGAATATTTTAATCAGTCTCAGTTGATAAAAGCATGCACTGACAGTTTTGCTGGTTTGTGTATTCATTGAAAGATCTGAATCAATGCGCACGCCCAACAACTGCAGATTTAGCATTCGCAGATATTGATTCCTGTATTAAGTTTTGCCTTCTCTCTCATACCCACCTCTTCCTTATCATCCTCTTTGTGGGCAATGTGTGTGAAAAATTTTATGCATTTCGGATCGATTGTGGGCAATCTATCTTAGATTCTCAATTGTTTAAAAATTGAGACATTGGTGGTTTATTGGTGTACAAGGGATTCTAAGCATCCACCTGTAGCATTATATTTAGGGGTGTCAAGTTTCTTTCTCTCATTTCCTATTAATGCCCGTGTTTCTGGTTCATAGAGGCATATGGAAACAAGAAACTTATCTAAACTCTGATCAGTACTCAGAAAAATGTCTCAATAATAACACATATTATAACACTTTCGGTGCCACATAATATATTTTCTATCGTCAGGCGGGAATGTTTTTCTTATAAATTAATACTAGGTATTTATTATTTCAAATCCCAATCAGCAATTATGTGCATTTTTTTCATTCACTTATTATAATATCTGTAAGTAATTTATATATTAAATTTGCATAGTTTTCTATAGTAATTATTTTAATAGTACAAATTTAAATATGTACAATATTTTATATTAGATTGTTCATTAACATTTTTTTGAGAACTAATATCCTGACTGGTTTGCCATGATTTAGTATTTTTTAATGGATTTATTTGATATAATGTCATAGTACAAATGAAAGAGGGAGGAGATATTAGTAAGAAAGAAGTGCAAGTGTTGACGGCACTTGAAATAGACGATGTTTGTGAAAAACTTGACTGGTAATCCAGACATTTGAAAATTGAGATTTATAAATTTGGATGAAGTGAGAGTTTATCATACCGGTGGAAGACAGTTTTCATTTCTCTCAGCTTTCTTTTCCTTGTAGTGTTGGTAATTAAGTAAATAAATGTAGTGATGGTAATTAAGTTAAAAACAAATTAATCTAAAAGCTGAAATTAAACTGAATTGAATTAATCCTGAAGAATTGATTCATACTGAATGTTGCTCTTTGTGTGAATTGTTGCTACATTGTGTATTTTTCTCAATTATTATCACTTATTTATTACTTTATGCAGGAGTTCCCAAACTTATTTTGCTGCGGAACCCTTATATGGTTTTCTAAAAATCGCAGAATGTATTCCTACATATAAGAGATAATTTTTTTGCAGCATCCTAAGGATTCTAATCCAGAACACAGAATGTCACAAATTACTCTTTAACGGTGGATTGCCTTAATAAAATAAGACAGAATCTTAGGGTACCAGGGAACCCACTTTGGGAAAAAGTTTAATGCATTAACTCCAAAATAGCTTGGCTTCTATGATGTTTGATAAACATAAAAAAAATTGTTTTTAAAAAGTAAAATGTCAGTTTCAAAAACATTATTTTTTAAAGTATTTTCTGGGCTCTCATGCCGTGTTTATCTGACCACTCATACCGACGTTTTGAGAGTGGTCCATTGTCAGTTAGTTATGACAATGGATTTTACAATAGGTTCTGAAATCCGAATGGACTGAAAATTGTGAATGCCAGGCCGAAGAAATCAGGTATATCTTTTCAAGTCTGCATTGTAGCCAAGAAATTCTTGT
Source organism: Eubasilissa regina (assembly GCA_022840565.1). Lineage (NCBI taxonomy): Eukaryota > Metazoa > Arthropoda > Insecta > Trichoptera > Phryganeidae > Eubasilissa > Eubasilissa regina. The sequence continues at coordinate 11,404,091 of JAINEB010000020.1, read as the reverse complement.
ACCGTAGATTCCGCACGGGTTCGAAAACCAGAGAATTAATTATTTGCGTAAAAACGTCATTTAATAACCTACATTAAAATTTATGTTCCATTTAAATTTAACAGCAATTGTCGAAAATAATAATTGTGATGAAGGTTGGCAAATACGTTAAATATTAAAGTAAACAAGTCATTAATTATTTCCTAGAGGAAGTTGGTACTCGTTGCTCTTATTAACAACCATAATGATATTTATGCTCACAAACTAGACTCGATATCATGTCAAACAACGTCAACACATATTTATAACCCTGGCGCCATTATCAATCTATTCTCCCGCTGAGCGGCGCGGACATTTTGGTTTTTCTGTAAGCTTTGTCAAGGCACCGCTAGATGGCCCTTTTACGAATTGTTTGAAATGAAGGTTAAAAATCGGCACAAGGCAAAAACAAGACATACGAATGATTTTCATGAACTAACTATTGAATGACTTCCTTATTCATTTTAAATCTGGTTTTAATAAGTAGTATAGATAAGAATGCTTATTTTTGTGAAAAACCTCAAGTTGATAATTTTAAAATAGATGAACTAAACATTTTTATTCGAAATTTTTCTTCATATCGATTCGCCATGTTCAACATTTTGAAATAGGCATCCGGCAATTACTAAATACATAATTATGATTATTTAAAAAGTCATAATTATAATTCATTTTCAGCAAAGTCCGGAAGACTTTGAGTAAATTTAAAAGCCTTAATCCTCAGATTTTATATCAAGATTAAATTAATAAATATTTTACAAACAATAAAAGCGATTTTCTGATTAGATAAATATAAGTGTTTATGCTTCGTGATTCCATTTATGATTGATTGACCAAGGCGGATACAGAAATGGATGCCATTGTGTGAAAAAAATTCTTTTTAGAACAGTGCTGCAGTTATTATTAATTTAGAATCGTCCAACGTCAGATGAAGCTAGGCTGATAAAATTGTAGGCTTATATACTAATATATTGTGGCATAAATAATGAAAACATTATAAGACTCGCTAGTGTCACCTAGCGATTATATAGAAATGCACACCAGGATTCTTTAAAACCTTTTCTATGTACTATTCATTTTGACTATGCCTCTATTACATTACACCCCAAATCATGTAATTTTATTATATAATTTTTTGCATAAAAGCAGCATAAATATTTGTTGACTTTTATTGTCTCCAATTCCAGGCCAAGGGCAAAAGAGCGAAGAATTCCACCACGCGGTTCAAACCGATTTCACGCAATTCTTTAATATTTTCAACTACAAACAAATGTCGCCTGAACCCATGAGAATTAGATAGATTTCGACAAAAATACTACCTATTGTCTCATAATGCAATTTCTGAAAAATTTCAATGCTCTTTCTTCGATCACGACCAGGGGGTCTTGAAGCCACAACACGTTAAAAAGTTAATCTATATTTCTATTTTGTGGACGCCGTAACTCCCAGAGTTCTTATCAGATTTTGATAAAGCTTTTCTGAATAACTGTCCCCGCAAATATCTCGTTAGTTAGCCTGATGCGCCATTTTATTTCAAAATGGCGGCTGTTCACACAGATACGAAATCTATTTGATTATTGACCGGTGCCGCGAGGGATTTTTTTTTGAATTGCGAAGGGAGAACGCATAACCATGCGATAAATTTCAGAAACCTACTTTCGAAAGCGTTCTTGTACCTATTGTGGTGGTGCATTAAAGTTCGCGTTAGATCGGGGCTCAAAGGGCCCGCGCCCTAAATACATTAGGTATCGATACTTCTTTACCCAGTGTTATTATGAATAAATTTTTAAAATCCACTACAGCAAGAAATGGATCTATAAAATATTAAATAAATCATGTTTCACATTCAAAAAGGCAATACGGCGTAACTACAGACATTGGGCTCCAATGTAAAGAAGGCAATTTGATTATGTATATCTTATATAATACAATACATATTGTAATATTTAGGCGGTCTATCCTGTAAAAAGTAAAAACAAAATTTGTCACTTCATATCATGAAAAAATAAAGGTGTGTTTTAAGGCATTTACCTATATAAATAAAAAGCGCAACTGAAAAACAGTCATTACTCCTGTTAACCTTAGATTATTATCGTTAAAATATACGACGTGTATACTATAAATACATTTGGTAATTGGGCTCATCAGAATTAGTTTAAGAACATGTTTAATATTAAAAAAATAATTTTTTCAATTAAAAAAATAAATAATAATAATGAAAAGTAAATAATAATAAAAAACCATTTCTACTTAGTACAATCTGGGTAAATTTTCCTCTGATGGCTTTTCCACACTTGTAGTAAGTGGACGTCATTTTTGTCTGGATGGACAAAATCCGTAATATTTTCGAAAACCTTGTGATCCTGGGGGCGGAGTATCTTGCTCATCAATAACTTTCAAAATGAACCCATGAAGCTCTCTGATCAATTTAGAGATATTTAGCCTTGACTTCAAGAGTGGCAACGTGATTGAATTATGAGGTGTTGCATCAACAGTTAGGGAGAGCACTGCTAGAGTGGGGGAGGCGTCAGAATTGGCAAGTGGGCGGAGCAAATGCTTTTGTTTGAAGAACACGTAAAATTTACGTACGATACTAATCTAGGGTTAACGAAGTAATACTGTACTGTTTTCACGAGTTTTCGTAATGGTTTTTTAAAATTCCAAACGGCATTCAAAAAATTATTAGACTATATTAGCGCGTCATGGATACTCGCAAAAGTATCCAATACCAAATTTATTATAGGACGCGGATATTTTGGGTCCCTACTTAGTGTAGGCATTGGCGTAGTTCGTCACTAGTTGTGATACCTACAATATAGTATTTAAAAAAATATATAAATCTAAATTTCACTTGGACGTCGACAATATTGTTTAGCAAGCTGTATGACAGGTAAGCGTGTATAAATAACAGTTACTCAAAAGATTTACAATATTTAAAATGTCAAAGCGATTATTACGTATATCATCACAATTTAATTGTATTCTTTACTCAATTTGAAGAAATGTTATTAACATAATATTACAATTTGATTCGCATTGCTCATATTTTACAACAATAATCAACTCTTCACACCGCGGGCCGGCTGCGCTCGAGGCTGGGATAATATTGTTAACGTTTGTGCGCGTGCGCATATTTTAGGTAAAGCCAGTATTTTGAACCTTCGATTGCATCGCGTCGGTTCTCAAATCCATTGTGAGAAAATGTAATATAACCGGTACTTAAAAGATTTATTGATCGGCTTTCTGGTTGGACCTTTAGTTTTACGTAATGTGGATATCTATTTTCTTGTGGTAAAAGTGATTTACTTACACCGAGCACCATTCTAGAAGATGAGAAAATGCCGATGGGTGAGTAAATGTATTTACTTATTATTTAAATACAAATAAAATGTATTAATTATAAAGATATACATATAAAATCAATTTTATCGAAAAATATTGTTGCGCGGGGAAGGTGCGTTACCGAAGGTGCTATCGGTTTACTCAAAGGTATTTGAGATTCCGTAAAAACAATGTAGATGGATTTCAAATAATAGAACGACAGATGTATTAATTTGAAAAAGTGTAACATATAGGTTCGAAAATTTATTCTCAAAATTACTAGCGCTGTAGTATAGTTGGTAATGCACCTTCCTCAGATTGGAAAAAGAGATCCAGGTTCGAATTCCGGTAACGCAACAACAATATTTTTCGATAAAATTGATTTTATATGTATATCTTTATAATTAATACATTTAATTAGTATTAAGGAAAACACATTCTTATTATGAAGTTGTAATTATTCAGAACATAGGTCTGTGATATTTTAAATACTAAATTAATGTATTAATTATAAATATATACATATAAAATCAATTTTGTCGAAAAATATTGTTTTTGCGTCACCTAAAAATATCATAACTAATCTATATAATCTACATAAATATCATAATAAATAACATAATCTGACTTTGGATGAGAATTTAAAAATAAATTTTTAAAAAATTTCGAGAATTTTAAAAAACAATCTAACAAATGTTTTTATCATATTGTATATATATGATACATTGAAATCGAATGTACATATTCCGTTAATATGATACTATAAAGAATATTTATAATAAATAAAAAAAAAGATTTAATCACATGCCCTTAAATAAAACGTCAGATGCAATTATTACAACTTTAGATGCAATTATTACAAGTGCAACGCGTTATCCGCATTCACGACGCCTGTGATTGTGTTCGGTTCCCACGGCAGCCAATTAAATACAAATTTTTATCAATTTGTGTTCTGAACAATGAAATTTGTTATTACTTTAATTGTTAGCACGGCTTTTACACGCGTGAGATTGAGTCATTATTGTTAATATTATGTTTGAAGACGTCGCTCTGGTGTGAGCAGTGACGTCTCCCAAAAAATTATCAATCGGTTCGCTAAATGAATTTAATCATTGCAAAGGCTGCAAAACACGAACTGTCAATAAAAGAAGGTCTAAAATTTAGGGTAATACATAGAGGCATGGAAAGACATGTGTTAAACATCACACGAAGAGACAAGAAAAGAAGACACGAGTGGTTAATATACAATAATTGAATACGCCAAGAAAATGAAATGGTGAACAATCGTTGAACAGATGCAGTCATCCAGTGGTATGCGAGGAAAATCGAGGAAAAACCTGCTGGACCAAATCAATTGATTCTGCAGAAATAGACATATAAGAATGAGAGATACTCGGGGAGGCCTTCATCCAACTGTCGACAAGAAACAGCTGGTGATGATGATGATGAACGATGAATACATTAAATTATTATTATTATTTTTATTTTTTTATTATTAATATTAAAAATATAATACAATTTGAATAATCAGTGGATATATACATATATTTTAACATTTGTTTCTTCTTTATGAGAGTAAGACTCGTGCATAGAGAAGGAGTATATTCGAGTTAATTAATGTTTCAGTTAGTCTGTGTACACATTTTTTTTACTTCAGTTACAAATTTACGATAGTCCGTAATTTTTCTAATTGTGTAATTATGTTAATAATTTAGTAACCATTTATGAATACCCTTCTCCGCACACAACGGGTGAATATTATATTCCAGGCCGATGTTGTTTTTGAATATAGAAAAAGTAAAATACAATTTTGTAATTTTATTTTTATTTATTAATTACTTGGTTTATTACAATTATGTTTCAAATACAACATTGACCAAGTGATCGCCTCTGGCTAGGGCACAAATGCGTGCTCCTTTAACCATATTTTATTGGCTTATTGGTGTATACTTTTCCTTTCAAGTACCTCCACAGAAAATAGTGGAGAGACGTCAAATCAGGTAATCGAGGAGGTCAGTCGACATCACAATTTTTGACATTATGCGGCTGGGAAAAATTTCTGGCAAAATTTCAAACGTAGCTCGGGCCGTGTGTGAGGTGACACCGTCAGGTTGAAACGACATTTTTTAAATGCCCAATCGACTCAATTCGACCACGAAGAAGTTTTCCAACATGCGACGACAGATGTTCATAATAAATTGTAATGAAATACTCCCTACGGTTATCAAATGCGCACTGACAAATATTTGTTAAACCAAAATGATGGTTAAACAAAATCGGCCTGGAACATAATATTCACCCTGTGCTAAATGCATTTTTAGTTATTATTCCCGGCAACGTTAAGTATACTATTTATCGTGTTTTAGAGCCTAGAGAGTAATTTCAAAAGAATGGTACACTTTTTTTTCAGAAGCAATGGTTTCGAATATTGTGAATTATTTGAATAATTTTGTCCCGAAATAAACAGCATTTTTCAATGTTATAAAACATATCCAGTATCTTGATGTATATATGTATAGTAATGCTTGATTCTATTGTAAATGGTTCGGTAAGAAGTATCCAATTTCAACAGCTGTTTTATGCGAAAATGTGCGAACCCATGGTGGGACGTCACTCGTTGCGAGATCGCCAGACCACTGAAATTAATGACCTTAATTATGGCGTTGCTACTAATGATGGTTAATGATAAGAGCGGGCGAATACGACTTGAATACAAACGTTTGATGACAACTCAATGTGACAACCTGATCAACGTTTAATCCACAGGACTTTGCATAAGGAATACAAGACATGATTGCTATTTTTATAATTTCATCAATTGCAAAGATATTATTTGTGTCCACCATATGACCGCACAGCGTAAGCGACGTAACTTGCGTGTGAGGCAAAACAACAGCAATTGGCAAAAGCTGATTTCTGTGAGTAATGTACTAAAGTCATAATTAAAATATAAAGTGATTTTATTGAAGCTTGTGAACACAAACATTTCTAGATCATCATGTCTAGCGATCTGATGATTATTTTAGTGAGACAGGCATAGTTTAATTTTATGATTAAACTTGTTTAGATAGAATAAATATAAAAGTTGAGTTTTCGTTTGAATTTCGAGATTTTCTCTGCGTATTTCCAATATACATCATCTACTTCCTTCAGTTTCCGCGACATATCCGACAAGTCTTTACATAAAAATATAAATATAGCTTTGTAAAACACAATACAGTCAAATGCGACATGGTGCTCCATGGACAAGCCATTTTACATGCTTTTAAATGCGTACATATATAAAATACAAATACTGCTTACCCGACGCTACATGATGTAGCACGTTTCATCGGGTTGACACGGCGTTCGGAGTCCAGTACCTAACTCATATATTCTCGGTAATCACTTAAGATAACTCGTTCTTACATTATATTCTCAGCTTCCGCAGTAAAGCCACAGCTTTATGAAACACGTAAGAATACTTAATATATTTCTAAAATCATGCGAAACCGTCAGATAATCTTAATAAATTGTTATTCAAGGATATTTCTTGTTTCAAAGTCGACACTCCGTTTTAACAGTTCAAGAGGTCAATACATCGACTCTGAGAAATGCTTACTTCTTGCACAATACTATTTATAAAAACACATTCAATGAATTAAGGCTATTTCAATCACGCCATTGGTATTAAATCGATTACCACGACGTGCATGAAATTGCAGAATAATACACGGTATTTACAATTTAAAGCCTTATAAATTATATCATTAATCAATCACGTTATAAATACTGTCTTGCGCTATTTTCTGTCTCGTCAAACAATTATAGTTTCATTAATGCTTTATGAAAACTGGTTTCATTTATGAAGGTAAGATTTTTCAGAATATAGTTCCCTGTAAACAAATTTAGATAAATCGCCTAGAAAGATACATAGAAACAATTAGTCGTCACCGGGGCTCGAACCCGGAATTTTCTATCAGACCGACGGAAGTAGAAGATTAAAAAGTGAAAATTTACTTTAGAATGATTTTAAATGCACGAAAATAAAACTTTGGTAGTTTAAAAATCAGGTATAACGCAGCACGCCCATAGAATGGATAAAATTCGAATTCGAATTGATTCGGAATGATAGGAATTTATTATTAAGAGAACACATTCTTATTGTGTAGTTGTAATTATTCAGAACAATAGGTTTGTGATATTTTAAATATGAATTAAATATATTAATTAGAAAAATTTACATATAAAATCAATTTTATCGAAAAATATTGTTGTTGCGCTACCGGGATTCGAACCTGGATCTCTTTCCTAACCGGGAAAGGTGCATTATCCAACTATGCTACAGCGATAATATTTTTAGCGACAAATTTTCGATCCTGTATGTTACTTTTTTGATATCAATACATATAATCGTTCCATTATTTCTCTTTATTTTTATTTTCTTTGCTCTTTCAAATAATTAATATCGGAATATATAATTTAAAAAATGTTTTATTGCTGTTACCGATTTTTTAGCGTTATACATTGGCAGCAATGCTCCCTGTAAGGTGTGCGGGTGTGCGCGCGTACACGATTTGGTAAAAAATATAGCGCGTATATATTTTTTAACAAGACTTTCTCGTTATGTGTCGCCTTTTATCGAATGTTGGCTACCACGTTGCGGGTTGTTGATTTATTCTTAAGTTACATAGTCCAAATAATCTCTTTCTACCTACGCCTATACTGCCGCAATAATGAGTTGGAAAATATCATTTTTTCATTGCGGAAAATGTGTCCTAAGTATGCAACTTTTTTTGATAGTTGTAATTTATTCTTTTGACTTATTTCTACGTCTTAATGCAACATTATTTGTAATTTATTCAACACAAGCCCTACTAGTAGCCTTCAGCCCCCACTGCACAAATATGCTCACAATTTGTTTTTTCAAAATTAGAGGGGCACATTGATTGCATTGAACATAGAAGCTAACATAATTAGAAAGAAGCCTTAGACACAAAGCTAGACTTTTATGTGCACGCTATAATGTTAGATTAATAAAATAAGTTGGTCAATATATACGTGTACAGGTGTTAATTTGCCATTTGATTTTCATACATTTTGCAATTGTAAAAGCAAAACTTCAATCTGTCAATTAATTTACTAAATTTAATATCTTTTACATTAAAAAACATTACTTTCAAGACATTTGCAATTTATGGCTCTAAGCGAAAGGTGATTTTGTGAACTTTTGAATAATTCCATTTCGATAATAATTATCATTTTTGTGGCAGTTTGACCTCTCGACATTAAAATTAATTGGCAGACATTTTACGTAGCATTTCGTGCATACCATATTTGTAATTTAAAGCAGCAGAACCTTGCAGAAAGTGAAATAAAAATGAAAGTGTACTTTTATTTATTCAAATAATTATTCTCATAATTTTAGTCGGATCATTTTTGATGTATCCTTACAAGTTTTTACATTTAAATATATATGTATCTGCAAATATACCAAATACATATCTAAGTAAAGTAAAATAATAGTCATACACAAAAAAATTCAATAATCCAAATTTTCTAAATTAAAAATCAATTAAACTTTAGAAGCGAATTCCGATCAACAAGATTTAGACACCAAATTGATATTCCAAAACTAAAATATACCGCAACCCAAAATTACTGTATTTATCAAGGCATCAAATTTTTTAATAACCTTCCTATCACAATTAGAACAATTACAGACTACAATCAATTTGTATTTGAAGTAAAAAAAATATATACACAGACTAACTGAAACATAAATTATCTTGTACATACTCCTTCTCTATACATGAGTCCTTCTCTCATAGAGAAGAAATAAATGTTAAATGAATTACATATATATATATATATATATATATATATATATATGTAATTATCAGTAGGATATATATATATATATATATCCTACTGATAATTCTAAAATGTATTATATTTTCTAATATTAAATTTAAAAATAAATAATAATAATAATCACTCATTACCGATTATCTTGTAGATTCAAATCATTTTCTAATGTGTCATTTAAAAGTATGTCTAAACGTTCATTATCTACCAGTTTTATTAATTTCCTCCTCGAATACCATCACTTTCAACATAGAGAAAAGTAAAACAACGTGCGAAGTAAATGAGTTTGTGTACTTGGGAAATATGTTTCATAGGGAAGACTGAGAAAGATATTGAAATAAGAGTGACTGCAGGGAATAAAGTGAATGGTGCTTAGAATGTAGTAATTTCTAATGAAAATTTGTCAGTTGAGGCAAGACTAGCGGTACCCAATGACGTCCTTGGTATCAACACTTGTATAAAAGAGGAACGAAAGTAGACTGAATACAGTGGAAATGAGATCACTTCCCAAATTTGGAGTGAATGTAAAGCTGTTCTTAGTGCAGTGAAAAATATTTAAAAAGTGCCACTTGCGTGGTTCGGTTGAATGAATGAGTATAGAACGGTAAGAACGATATGATGCGAGTGTTCATGACATACGAAATAGAGGTTGACTGCGGAAGACTTGGCTCAACCAGGTAAACCAGATGATGGAATATGATCCTATTAGAAGCTTCAATAATAGACGAGTTCTCATGAGAATTTGTGTGTCAGTATATAAGAGTGTGGCGCTCTGTCCTCTCTGCTTACGTTAATTTTAAACAAGCTAATTTTCGGTGTATAATTAAATTCTCTCTCTCAAAAGTTATCATTATAATATTTTATTAATAAAAAATAACATTTAAAGAAATAATAATATAATAAGATATAATTTTTATTTTTATATTTACCAATGTTTTTAAAATTAACATTAACGCGGTTTCAGGCATTAACTACTAATTAACGCAATATGAAAAACGTCATTAATTGTCAATACAAAATTATGTTAAATATCATGATATTTACGGAAAAATGTCTAAATAATAAAATAAAACAATAATAATAATAATTAAATGTATAATTGGTAATTAAATTAAATATAAAATGCAGGAAACGATTATCCGTTACTCACTCGCTTCGTGTGAAAATGTGTAATCGAATATCGAACCTTCTCTTCTTGTCTAGATATTCATATTAAATGATATTAATGATCGATCACCCGACTAGTTATATATGTTAATATACATTACTAAACGATTAACCCGCGCCGTGCAGTGATCGATTTATAGAGACGCGCGAGTCGCAATTTTATAATTCCGTATGTGTGTATACGGAATTGTAAAATTGCAACCGTATATGTGTATACAATAAATAAAATAAATAAATTTGTAGAGTTTCATAGTGATCATTAAAATAGATGAAAATGCATAAAACGCTGTTTTATCTCCACTAGAGTCTATTTACACAGCTCGAGTTTCGAGAGCAACAGTAACTCTCTAAACTCGAGAAGTGTTAATAAACTCAAGTAGACTTATAACAGTAGTGTTTTATGCGTATCCATTCATTTTGATAAGTATTGTTAATTTTCCAATCGATTATTTCATTCCAAAATTTAAATATTTTTCTCTTCTAAAACATATGCCACGCACTTTATGTCGTCAATTATTATATTTTTATTATTAAAAACACATTCTTATTGTGAAGTTGTAATTATTCAGAACATAGGTCTGTGATGTATGTATATATTTATAATTAATACATTAAATTAGTATTTATAATATCACAGACCGTCTGTTCTGAATAATTACAATTTCACAATAAGAATGTGTACTCCTTAATAATATAAGTTGTATCAATGTGTCCAAAAAATTAATAAAAATGAATCGATAATTCTGACGTCTGCAGTCGGTTTACTCCAAGGTATTTGAGATTCCGTAAAAACAATGTAGAGATGGCTTTCAAATAATGGAACGACAGATGTATTAATTTGAGAATGTGTAATATATAGGTTCGAAAATTTGTCATGATAAATACTGGCGCTGTAACACAATTGGTAGTGTACATCCCCGGATTGGAAATAGAGATCCAGGTTCGAATCCCGGAAGCGCAAAAATAATATTTTTCGACAAAATTGATTTTATATGTATATATATATATAATTAATACATTAAATTAGTATTTAAAATATTTTTATTAATTAGTTTATGTCCTTCAGAATAAGCAGGCATTTGTAGGGTGAGAAATATTTCATTCCGATTTTGATTTATTTTTAAATTTTTGATGATTTTTTTGAGGCGTTTTTAAAACCAATATATGCGACCAGGAATGAACTAAAATTTTAAAAACATTTTTAAAATTTTTGTCCAAATGCGTTGATTTAATTATTCAATTATAAATAAACCAAGAAATTGTTAAAGACTACGTTAATTAAGGACTTAAATATGCAGGTACAAATGCACAGCTGAAGTGTTTAAAAAACTGTAATATCGGTAGAGAGATATTATTATTGATCTGGTTGGTAAAAGTGGCTGACAGGTGTTAGCAGGAAATAATAAGCAAGGTTAAGATTTTTTTCGATAAGAATTTTATACAATTCCTCCGCATCAAATTATCTCAGGGGTGTGCTAAAGTTTAATTCGTAATTATGTATTTTATTGATAGTAGACTCACTACATAAATCAGAAGGATTTTAAAAAAACACTGCCGCGAAAATATCATCAAGGAATGTTTTTACAATTTTTAACATAAATTATAACGTTGTTAATACTTAATAGATATAACTAATAAGATTTTAGATGATTATTTTGATTTAGTACCATTTATTTCGACCATTAACTATGTTTAATTGGCAAAGTGTTTTAAAAAATAATAGATTGATCTTGTATGAAAAATATTTTTTTAGTGATGTTTTCTTTGATTAATAAGTTTTATATTGACATTTAATTATTTATTTCACCCTCATACATACACACAAATGATATACGTAGATTCCTTTAAACTAATTACTCTCTTTACATGTATACATATCTCATTGGCAGAATTTTTCTATATACGCGTCTAATTGATAATTGATTTAGGTACTCGGCCATTGTGTTAAATCAAAATTTTGATTGTGTTTTTTTTTGCTTTTTTCCTCTCTTTTAAATCGATTCTTTCAATTTCTGTTTTATATATATTCCATACTACTTGTGTTTCTGGACATGTTTTTTGCAATTCATTTTGTAAAAGTTCATAAGGGCGTGAATACAATATAAATAAATAAATAATATCAAATAGTCTTTTACGAACTGATAACTTTCGGGATATACAATAAAAGGAAAACTAATGTTTGTAATTTTAAAATTATAATTTTTGTAGGGCAGTGCTAAAAAACGAGGCGGGAATTAAAATGATTCAATTTTTTTGATTTGTAATGAGTACCTGATCGGGAGAATCATACATAAATAAATCCCAGCTATGTATCTAACGCTTTCTAATACTTAGGTAAAATTTGTAAGGAAACTGATAGTGAAGTGTCAATTTCCTTTATATTATCCAAATAGAAGAACAAACGACAGTATTTCTACAGCAAGAAATTAAAATTTTTGACTTGTTTCTGTATTTCATATTATTATGATTAGTATAGAATATTTTAATAATAATAACACTATAAACGATCAAGTTTACAGCCAAAAATATTTTTTTTCGCCTACCCACCTTTTCGAATTTATTTAGCTGTATTAAAATGGAAGCTTAAGCTGTAGCCTTTTGTTGCGATTTTTAAACTACAAAAGTTTTGTTCTTAAGTTTAAAATCGTTCTAAACTACATAATATTTTTTAATCTTCTTTTTCTGCCGATTTGCGTCCACGTTGAATAAAGTCTCCCTTTTTTATAGTATTTTTCTGTGCTGATTCTTTCTTTCCTGATGATCTCAGGACAGGTTAAATACATTAATAAATGCAATATGAGTCTCGAAGTTAGCCAACCGTCTTACAGCTGTGAGCACATTCGAAACCTGGACTTTGGATTTTGCGATGGAGATATAAAATGTCATACGTACCGACTCATATCTCAGATCGGCTTCATACCTTCTTTAATCCTTGTTTAATTCGCAATAAATATAATTATATATTGAATTATAATTATATTGATTAAGAATTAAAGATACGTGATTCGGTGTCCTGCCGCGAAACATTCCATTTACCCGTTAAGTTGGCAATGTCAGGCTGCATTATCGAATTAAAAACCAACAACAATGTCCGTGAAGAGAATCGTGTAGTTTTTTTCTGTCAATATGTGAGGAAAATATTCCGATCAGTCACGTTTTGGCCCAGGAGGTCAGCTACGGTGTGTAGGGTAAAAATAGACATTACCTACTGCAGGCCGCAAAGGATTTGTAGAAAACAAAAGGCAGTTTAATTATAAATGTTGAATTCACGACATTTATTGCCAGAAAACGAACGACGCGAGAATGTGGCGAAAAGTTCTGTATCCTGACTTGACGAGATATGGAAAAACCGCTATACATCCTAAATAACCAAGGTCGGACTTATGCAGTCTCTGGTAGTGATGGTAAACCGTTATCTGATTGTGATTGTGATAATGATTGCAAACTGTGTTTTAATGAGATTGGTAACTAAAATTCAACTGTTGGAGGTTTCTAACTAGGTATCTAAGGTTCTATCTAGGTATCTAACGGGAACTTGTCAACCGAAGCAAGACTAGCGGTTCACAATAGAGTACCTAGTGCCATACGGAAGTGAGGCAGAAAGTAAACTTAATGAAATGGAAATGAAATCGCTTAGGCATATATGCAACAGATCCATTTATGACAGTGTAAAGAATGAAGAAATAAGAAAAGAATGTAAAGCTGATCTTAGTGTAGTAAGTGAGAATAAGAAAGGATCACTTAGGTGGTTTGGTCATATGGATTGGATGAATGAGGAGAGAATGGTAAGAAATATATATGGCCCAAGTGTTGATGACACCAGAAATATAGGACGTCCGCGGAAGACTTGTATGAGATGATGTACGAATGTGGATGAGGCGAGAGGCGATGAGTGTGTCAGGACAGAAGAGTGTGGTGCTCTATCCTCTCTGTCTACCCCCGCGGAAAACGGCGTGATAGTAAATTAGCGATACCGCAATGGACTAACATATAAAACATATACTGATAAAATTAAACAGTTATAATTAAGATTTTAAAAACGTATAGTAGATAACAGAACGAAGTGTTTGTATAAAGATGATTATAGTTAATTATTTACAATATGTTAAAACTTACCAGTTGACAAATAAATAATACATATAGTATAATATTAGAAGAGTTGATAAATAATGTAAATATAAATACTGACTCTCACCTCATAGCTATTCTTCCAGATCATGAATCGAACCATGAGAGTACCGATCGCGAACAATGTGTACGGTGAGAGAACGAGAGAACGTGTTGTGCCACGAATATTGTATAAAATTATTAAAGACTTATGAAAAATAATGAGACCCTAGTGACCACCTTAAAATGTAAAGTGAATGAACACATCCTCGTCTAATTTTGTTTCCTTTGATGTATCTATTTGGAAGGGTAATCCTTGCTATAAAACTGTAATGCAGTTTGACAAACAATACAAATTATAGTGTATATATATGTAATAAAGATGTAATAAACTTAAAAAGTTTGTTAGTTAGGCTAACTTTCTAGTGTACCAGTTATTGCTCGAAGAATTACAAATAATCGGTTACCGATCATTGAACACAATCACAATAACGATTTATATAACTGGTCTCTCGTGCATTAGATATTTCTGTGTTATGTGAAATCACCGCATCGGTGAGACGACGGAATGATGCCTTTGTAATGTGGTGCTGGAGACACATGCTTCATTCTACAGAAACTAAACTAAACTAAATTCTAAATACTAATTAAATGTTAAAAAGATATACATATAAAATCAATTATTTTATCGAAACATATTGTTGTTGCGCTACCGGGATTCGAACCTGGATCTCTTTTCTGATCCGGGGAAGGAGCATTACCAACTATGCTACAGCGACTGACCGTATTTTTGACGACAAATTTTCGAACAAACAATGTAGATGGCTTTCAAATAATGGAACGATAGATGTATTAATTTGAAAAGTGTAACATATAGGTTCGAAAATTTGTCGTCAAAAATACTGTCGCTGTAGCATAGTTGGTAATATACCTTTTCCGGATTGGAAAAGAGAATCAGGTTCGATTCCCGGCAGTGCAACAACAATATTTTTCGATAAAATTGATTTTATATATATATCTTTCTAATTAATACATTTAATTAGTATTTTAAATATCACAGACCTGTGTTCTGAACATTTTCACAATAAGAATGTGTTCTCCTTAATAAATTAAATTCTTAAATTTTTAGGACACTTGCGAGAATAGTTAAGAGAACGATGAAGATGCTCCATCTGTTGAACCGACCAAGTGGTAAAAGCAATAGGCTCTTCTCTGACAGCCCTCTGATATGCCGAGAAAAGCGGAGGAGCATGGTCAAGAGGGCGCGAGTTCACGGAGATCACGATTCTGTCATGATGGACTGACGTGGATGATGTTGAATGCACAAGGAAGGATATCGGCTATTTGTTACTTTGCATAATATGAGGGTTAGTAACTATTATAATTTTGTATGTTTAATTTATAATGTGTGAGTGCATAATATGGCAAATCATATTGTTAGGATGTCCATGTAGTACAGGGTGAATATTATGCTGCAAGCCGATGTTGTTACATTCATAAAAATTTTAAGTGTAGCTCGGGCTGCGTATAAGGTGGCACCGTCTTGATGAAACCACATGTATTGCAGGCCCAATCGACCGAATTCGGCCACCAAGATGTTTTTACGGCATTACCTCTTTTGCATCCTGAAAGAAATAGGGCCCAATGATTCCGCTGGCCCACATCGCGCACCATACAGTGCGTGCTTGTAAATATTGTTGGTGTATCAATTGAGAATTTTCAGTGCCCCAATAATGGCTGTATTGTTTATTAACAAAACCCACCAAGTCGAAATGATTAAAAGTTTGTGTTTATTTTAATGTTTTAATGACTTCATACATTGTTTTTGAGGCGATAGATGATCCATAACAAATTGTAATCAACTACTCTCTACGACTACCAAATGCGAGCTGACAAATGTCTGCCATACCAAAATGGCGGACAAATAAAATCGGCCTGGAACATAATATTTACCTGTACGTGCATGCAATGCCTGCCGAGATGAAAGGTTATAATGACACAGTAAAATAAAGGGTTTTTCACTACAGATAACATAGGCCTGTCGAGGTAGATGGGACGGCAAGGGTGCGGGCGACGGCCAAGGTTCTTGAAGTTAAAATTTTCTCCCGAACACCTGGCATATCAGTATTCGATATTTTATCGAAAATGTCGACAGGTAAAAATGTGGCTTTTTAACACACACAATCTATGTGAAAATTCGTTGTTTTTTCTCATTTGTATTTAGATTTTATTTCAAACATATACACAAGCTAATGACAAGATAAAAGGCATATTGAATTACATAAAACATATGATAAACATTAACACATTTCAAAACTAGCATATGTCAGAACAAAAGTTGGCCAATTGCGACTCGTTTGCAGCGGATTTAAATCATAATATATAACATCTTACCACAGCAGACAAGACAATTGTACGTTGACAGATTTAAAAAATAAATGACTAACATACTCAGATATGCACAGACAAATGACTAATGACCCGTGTTCACGGATGAGAGTTTCAGAATTTCATCTCGAGTCAATATCTGAGACATGAATTATGCTCCTATGAGATTTTTTGGAGACATCTCTCGGTATTCGTAGACCATTGTGTGTATACCAAATCTTTAAGATTCGTCATCTCTCGCCTGAATTCACGCTTGTTGTGCATCAAATGTCAATCCATTAACCATTATTGTCCAGTTCGTCAGTGTCTCCGCAGTAGTTTGTAATTTTACGTCTTTTGTTCGTTTATAAAATTTGTAAAATGAATAAATAGTTGTTCGTATCCACGATTGTCAAGCTCGGTGTCGTATCGAACGTCGTGCATACAGGTTTATCTCAACTAAATCTTTGAGATTTATCTCATTGGATCTCATTCCGTGGACATTGGGTAAGGATAGCGGTATCAATTTGGTGTGTATTGAATTCCTTCAGTACTAATCTTTTCAGTTCACTATAAAATATATTATTAAGCCATTTTATTTTGATTATTGGGGTCTCGTTTGAGATTTATTTCATCGTGTCTCTTTTTTGCTGTTTCTGAGGTAAGATTGTAGAATTTCATAATCACATAAAGCTGAAAACAAAATTGTGTAGCTGTCCAATACAAGTTGTTGAGTTAAATTGTTAGATAGATAATGCCCTTATAAGACGAAATGCGTCTCATCAAATAAATTAAAAGAGTAAAATCAAAAAACTAGTATAAAACTACGAATTTAATTAAACGCTAACCGTTTTCACTTAGTGCAAGCTTCGTCAGGGCGTATTTAAAACAAACAATAAATACAAAAAGAGTGCACTTATATATACATAAAGAGGGAGACAGAAATAAAAGTTACACGCGAAAGAGAGACAGAATACGAGGAGACAAACTACGACAATAAATAGACAGAACATCAAGGGAGAGGAACGTGCAATTTGTTAGGTAATGTAAATATTATTTTTATAGCCCTTCCGTGTCTCTTATATATTACTAGCTGAACTATCGCGCTGCATGCGGTGGGAATATTTGAGAATCATCTAAAAATTAGTCGAAGCTCCTAGAAACTCCTTCTAGAACAAATTATTTTCAATAATATATTATGAAGTCGATTAGTATCGTTAAGGCTTCCATTTTTCTATTAATATGTGTTTTTTATTGTTTTATTTTTTATTTCAAATCGCTAATTAAAAAACACCCATTAATAGGATCGATATAAATATTACTTAGTAAGAAATTATTGTATTTTTGATATAAAACTTGATTTTAAATAGTAACTGAAGCCTTAAAGCACATAAGTAAATATAAATATATTTTTTAAAATAATTTTTATTCACTAATACAAAGTGTATTCGAAAAAAAACGTCGAAAATTGATCACATGTACCGCAAATTGAATAATTAATTTTTAACCATTTGCTAATTCGGTTCAATGCAGATCTGTCTCCGTAATCTTACTTTCAAGATTATAAGAAAATATATTTCGTATATGCAGGAATTTTCTGAATTAAGGCAATTTTGTGGTACGCGGAATATGAATTTAATAGTAGCGGTCTTTTTTATAACGCTTGTATTTTCTTAATTATGGCAAATAACATTCAGTTTATTAGTTTTACATTAGTGTAAATGTCCTATCTATGTAATAGTTTTAAAAAAAGTCAAATCTAGTGTATGACTTCTTATATAAATGAATAATAAAAACCCACATTTTCATAGAAAACGCAAAAATATTCGAGACATTGAGGATATGTGCCTACCTATGGCAATAATATTTTAGTCAGGGAGTTAGTAATACAGGTGTTACTCACATTTTCTCCGAATTATCAGAATGAACGACTGGAAATGATGACTGTATGTTGATCTAGTACCGACGCTTCCTGAAGGGTCATTCCGTATTAAATAATCCAACAACGGTTGCTTAACTATTTTTATAAAATCTCATATTTTGTGTGCAATCACCCTAACTTATTGGTAGTTCAAAATGATCATTATTTTAATTATATTGTTTTTTGCGTGGCGGCCATATTTGTTTTAGGGGGCGGAGCATATTTTGCAATGTAAAGGGTTTGCGGGAAACTAAAATATCTCAGCTCTTATTTGTCATATTAACATGGAGTTAAAAACAATTTGTTCAGAAAAAAATGGGCTATAAGATTGCTTTTATACATTTTCTGAAATTTAAGCCTTAATTCTTTGCTTTCGTTTTATAAATTGGGAACAATTTGTGTTCATACACCAAATTTGAACCCTGAATGAAGATAAGCATATGAATCATGTAACTACGCCTATGCAGTAGATGTATTGGGGTCCATGTTAGATGGGGAACCTAAAGGTCCACGCCATGCAATACATTTGGTGTTGCTTTTGCGTCGCTAATATGGTCCAATCATTTTTAAAATCCACCACGGTATGAAATGGAATTTCAATTAAAATCCACCACGGCAAGAAATGAAATTTCAATTAAAATCCACCACGGCATAAAATGGAATTACAATTAAAATCCACCACGGCATGAAATGAAATTACTATTAAAATCCACCACGGCATGAAATTACAATTAAAATCCACCACGGCATGAAATGGAATGAAAAAATTTAAAAAAATCTTTCTTACATGTTTTACGGAATCGTGTGAAATTATTATCAATGCATACAAGTAGTATACTCATTTTCATTTAGAAAGAACAATTGTATTAGTGTGAGTAATATGCACATTGTATTGATGCCGCTTAGCGTTTTGATTAGTCAGTGGGCGGAATAGTCATTTGAAATTAGTTATAAACACGGTATCCGCAAAAAAATATACGGAATGTTTGAATTTTGTAAATAAGGAAAGTGTATATTTATGTTTATGTTTATATTTGTTGATTTTTTTAATGTATTAGTTATCTTTTTGTATTTTTATATTATTACCAACATTTATTTTATTCGAATGCATTTGTTGGCTTTTCTATTGTTATAAATATATAAATAAGTAGGTACTTACACTATAAAAGCATATTAAAATTAAAAATAAATATTCTTAAAAGTATTATAATGTTCCAATAAATAATTTTTTTCTCTGTAAATAAATATACTTAACCCTATTTCTATCATATATGCATGGCGACCGAAAACATGAAAAATATATATAAAAAGATATATCTAAAAAAAAAAACGGAGTGGGACGGGGTACAATAACTATATATTACTCAGGGTCCTAGAGTACAGCTAAGAAATATTTGAAACGGATTGCATTCAATATTATCTATATTATTATCATGGGAAAGGAGCGGGTCTGTGATTTGCCAAGGATCCTAAGGAGTAACTGCCAAATATGATATAGATCGGTCAGTGAAAGATTATATTAGACCACACTGTATATCGATTTTGAGCAGATCTGCGTTATGAATGCCACAACGTTGTATATCTTCTATATAAATAAACAAAATAAATAAAAATACTATTTAACACAATTAGTAAAAACCGATATACAGTGTTTTTACAGGGGGGGAGGGTCTCACACAGAGAAAATATAGAAATATCTATGTTCAATTTTATATATAACTAACGGTCCGTGGTATTACATTTAGTTACAATCTAAAATAGTGAGTCAGGGGATGGGAGAAGGAGGTGCCTTTGTTTTCCGTAGGCGTTAAAGAGTAAAGATGTATGCAAACTTTATTTTTGGTAGGGGGAGGGTAAGATGAATAGGGTAGGGTAACTATATTTTTTTCAAGGTACTAGAGTGTAAATGAGCAAAATTTGATATACCTAAAACACATTTATGTGCGAGTAGGGAATAGTGATTTGTTTTGCGCCGGTTTTATAGGGTCACTATACAAAATTTGTTTAAGATCGGTCAATGGGTGTAGGTTGTACAGAGAACAGACACACTTATTTTTCTTCTTCTTGTGCCCTATCCGTTCAACGGACGTCAGCTATCATGTTGGTTATCATCACTTTGCTTACTGCGGCCCGGAAAAGCTCTACAGTGGACTGGTCAAACCATTGCCATAGGTTCTTCAGCCATGATGATCTCCTTCCAGGGCTCCGATTTCCAGCAATCTTGCATTATGCGTGCATTATGAGGTGCAAGATCTCGCACTTAACGAGAGCACGATTGTTTTAAATACTTACTTTTCTTTATTCATCTCAACCATAACATTTTCATTTGTACAGACACACAGATATATATAAAATTTTATATTTTTTATTTATTATCTTTGTTTTATTAACCACTGAATTAAGTTTAAATACATCTACCGGTTTCGAAAAATACCATTTTCTTCTTCAGGATGTCATAACTAACTAAAAATATATATCATTGTTTCTTTACCAGAATCTATTTTAAAAAAAAACAACAATTATTTAAAAAATAAATTTAGTATCTAACTCAAAACTTTATATGTTTTTAGTTAGTTATGACATCCTGAAGAAGAAAATGGTATTTTTCGAAACCGGTAGATGTATTTAAACTCAATTCAGTGGTTAATAAAATATATGAATTTTAACCAAAAAGTTAATATTGCTAATTTTAAAAGTATAAAATTTTATATACAGTCATATATAATAAATAGATTTCCGATAATAACTATCCATGGCAGCTCTATTTAAGAATTTATATTAAGTAATTCGGTTTTAAGACAATCTTTCTGGTTTATAGTGAATATATATTTCAAGGATACCTTCACATATACTTTATTATGATGGTGGACTGCGCCACATCTACGTGAACCCTGAACTGTTCGAAGTGTTGACATTTAAGCGCGGACATAAAATTTGCTTGAACTGTATGGTGAATTGACTTTAAAACATATATTTAGTTCACGTCAGTTGGCACAGTAGAATCGGGACAAAAACTGTATTTTTGAGAATTTATTTTTATTTGATTTAATAGATGTTTTTATGTTGTTTTATGAGAGATAATTCACACCAAAATGGCCAAAAAAAAAAACCGTACGTGAGGTGGCTTCGAAGTTTGTTTACTTATAAACATTCCAGACCCGACGCCGTCTCCACCTCATCGCAGTCGCAATACACAACACAAGTTGATTTTTATTGAATTGATTTTTTACGTTTAAGCATTTTTTATAAAGCAAAAAACACTGTCAGGCTCGAGGTCAATCTTAGTCAATAATTGAGCTTTATTATAATATTTTTTATTTATGAAATCCGCAACATTAATTAATATGTTTAAATATTTTCTTAATTATAAGCTAAATATTTTGAATCCATCGATATTTTTTTATTTAAAGACAATTTAATTATCAATACACCTAATCGTTATACGTGAGTATAGGCAGAGATAAAATAAAATAATGACTGGCAGTATTTGTGCACAGTTGTCATTGGTTGGTAAAAATATAATATTATATCATTTGTTTTTTCCATATTATATTAAAATGTTCGTACATTTTCTTATAAATTTAAATTCTTTTGTTATAGCCCGTGTTCACGATGATCTGTCAATGAGACCTTGATCTCTGAGACTCGTTAAAGGTACGTGTGTACTGGATGCGTCATTGTAATCTGCGCGCGAAACATTTATTTATTTCTTTTTAATCGTGTATCATGTAATTCATTGCATATATATATATGCTATGAATCCTGGTACCGACACTGATGTATGGAAGTGAGGTCTGGAGCTGGCAGAAAAGGAACGAATGTAGACTGAATGTAGTGGAAATGAGATCGCTTAGGCGTATTTGTGGCAAATTGATTTATGACAGCTGATGTTCGTATAGTGAGTAAGATTAAGAATGGATCACTTAGGTGGTTTGGTCATATGGAACGGATGAATGAGGAGAGAATGGTAAGAAAAATATATGACGCAAGTGTTGATTGCACCAGAAATAGAGGACGTCCGCGGAAGACTTGGCACGACCAGGTAAACCGGATAATGGAGGATGGTTCTGTTAGAAGCCTCAACAATCGGCGAGCTTGTATGAGAAGATGTATGAATGTGTATGAGGCGAGAGTTGTGTGTCAGGACAGAAGAGTGTGGCGCTGTATCCTCTCTGCCTACCCCTGCGGGGAAACGGCGTGTTGGTAAGTATATATGCACTAAAGTAAACAATGTCAATATTTGTCTTTTTACTAAAACTTATCTTGTATATATTTACATACAATGTGAATATTATATTCCAGGACGCTGTTGCTTTTGAATAACTAGGAAATGAAACACATTTTTAAAATTTATTAATTATTTGATTTATTACAATTATGTGACGTCGGCCAACTGGCCGTCTCTGGTAGCGGCACGAATGCGTGCTCCGTGCTCTTTTAACCACATTTTTCATAACATTCTCTCACGTATATTGTCCTGTAGCATCGGAATTGTTGGCTGATTGGCGTAGACCTTTCCTTTCAAGTACCCCCACAAATTAGTCGGGAGGCGTCAATCGGAGGTGATCGAGGACGGCAGACGATATCACCGCTATTTGGAAAAATTTCAAACGTAGCTCGGGCTGTGTGTGAGGTGGCACCGTCCTGTTGAAACCGCACGTGTTGCAGGTCTAATCGACCCAATTAGACCACCAATAAGTTTTCCAATACATGACGATTATATAGATATTATTACGATATTATTTAGACGGAATGTTTTAACGACTTCAACACGTTGTTGAGGCGTTAGATGCTTTATGATAAACTGTAATCAACTACTCTCTACGACTACCAAATGTGAACTGTCAAATGTCTGCCAAACCAAAATAGCGGCCAAACAAAATCGGCCTGGAACATATGAATATTCCACCCGCGGGGAAATGGCGTGATGGTATCAAAGTTGAGTGAATTATGCTGTTCTTATATGTCTTTTTTTTATGCTATCACTGTTCTACGGTGTACCCTCACCATATTTGTGTACACTGTCCTTTAGTTTGTTTCCTTCATGTTTATATATATATGTACTCTGTTTCTTTGCTTTTCCGTCTTTGTTGTAGCCTTTGTATTGTGTTTAAATTATTTAATAAAGCTATTTTGCACTGTTTTCGGACAGTGAATGGCGTTTTTACTAACCAGGATTAATGTAGAAGAAAAAATCCCAACCTGGCAGCGAATGAATAGGACCGATTTGGGAGCTTTTGCTCATAAAACGGTCTCGGGTAATCGAGAGGGATGCTATTCAATGCTCCTCTTATGTTGTCTAAATGGGTTATTGGTCACCTTCATTAGAATAATCTGATATAATTTTATTAATTACTAATTTATTTGAAGATAAATATCTTCTTTTATTATCTTTCATGTAGATTAGATTTGTTAGGTATTAAATTGATCGAATACATTAACTATATATTATAATCTGCGTTGGCAGTATCGTGCCAAGGTTGATGTACGAGATGTTCTTGCAGAAATTAATTACTATACTTATTTAACACATCCACACTAAATCTAAATCAATACAGCTGTTTCCAGCAGTAAAAAAAGTCAGAGTATTAGTATATTTAAAAAAATATTAAAAATTTGTTTGTAATATCTTTTGTTAGCGCCTTTTAAATATAATATAGTCGAAAATATTAATTATTAGGAGAACACATTCTTATTGTGAAGTTGTAATTATTCAGAACATAGGTCTGCGATATTTTAAATATTGATTAAATGTATTAATTAGAAAGATATACACATACAATCAATTTTATCAAAAGATATTCCGGCGATTGTTATCGGTTTACCCAAAGGTATTAGAGATTCCGTAAAAACAAAGTAGATTGCTTTTAAATATGGAACGATAGATGTATTAATTTGAAAAGTGTAACATATGGGTTCGAAAATTTGTCGTCAAAAATAATGTCGCTGTAGCATAGTTGGATAACGCACCATCCCCTGTTCGGAAAGAGATCCATGTTCGAATTCCGGTAGCGCAACAACAATATTTTTCGATAAAATTGATTTTATATGTATATCTTTCTAATTAATATATTTAATTAGTATTGGAAATATGAATGTTTTTAAAATGATAAATTCTTTTACCAAAGCTCTAGCGCATAATTTAAAAATTTTCACTTTTCCCATCACTAATAGTTACAAATCTAAACCTACCTTCGAAAAGAACTATAATAAATCCGTGACATTTTAGTACTATTCTGTACTTGTAGTAGTTACTAGTAGCATTGTAAACCCGGCAACATGGATAATATATGGAATTTCTAAATTCTCTCATATAACATCCCCTTTTCATGAGCTACATTGGCTTATTGGATGTATTATGTGACACATAACATGGTGTCTCTGTATTTTCAAGAGCTTTGTTTCCCAGATAATTCGCCTCTTAGGTCAATCTCTTAAGTCAGCCTCTATTTCAGCCGCAGGAAGAGTTGTGGAAACGCCCAGTCGTTGCCAGAAGTTTAAGTTGAGGGGACGGGTATTTGCGGTGACAGGTTCAAAAGCATGGATCTCTTTGCCCACCGTCATAAAAAAACAGTGCATCAGAGATTATATTTAAGAAGAGACTAAATACGTATTTAAAAAAAAATCATTTCCGTAAGTTCAAATAATAATTTTCAATTTTAAATACAACGATAATGTAGGACTATAAACAGTTTATTTGTAAAGATCCCTTGAAGTTAAATTTTTTACGAAAATGGCGCTATAAAAAATATTCATTGGTATTATTTATAATTGGTCAGAATGGATGGAAGAGATGTTTTACCTTAACTTAAGAACTAATATATTTGCATGCCGACTTGCTCGGCGCCCCGACTTCTTCGGCGTCCCGACTTCTTCGGCGCCCTCGGGCGAGGCCAGAGCTCGTACCCCCCTCTGGCCGTCCTTGCAAACATACGTATTTTAAATACTAAATTAATGTATTAATTATAAATATATACATATAAAATCAATTTTGTCGAAAAATATTGTTTTAGCGTCACCGGGATACGAACCTGGATCTTCATTTCCAATCCGGGGAAGTGCACTACCTTTGTGCTATAACGCCAGTATTTTTCTTGACAAATTTTCGAAACTATATGTTACATTTTTCAAAGTAATACACCTATCGTTCCATTATTTGAAAGCCATCTACATTATTTTTACAGAATCTCAAATACCTTTGAGTAAACCGATTTGCGATTTGATTTTATATGTATATATTTATAATTAATACATTAATTTAGTATTTAAAATATCACAGACCTATGTTCTGAATAATTACAACTTCACAATAAGAAAGTGTTTTCCTTAATAATACGTATTTTAGACTGTCTATATATCTGTCCATATAGGATTAAGGCCTTTAAAGGATTACTATTTGCGTAGGTCTCGTAGAGGGCAATTATTGAAAGTATATTGTTCTAGATATTTCGTGAAACTTTAAGGTTGTTGAATTGAAGATTTTCTACCCGTTCTACTTAGTTCCTTACAAAATCAATACTTGTTTGCTGTTCTATTTTTACAACGTTATAATAAGTATTGCGAATATAGCAGTGTTTTAATATTTTTCTTAAAATGTCAGTTTAAAACAGATATTTTAGAATTAATGCGAATATCCAATTGATAAAATGAACCTTGATCATAGAACAGAATGATACGCCACTTTAGAATTGAAGACGATTTTTATTTTGCAATTCAAATACTTGATTATGTATTTTTTTTAAATGAATGATCAAATATTGACTGCAGTCAAAATAAACATTGATTAGCTATTCAAATTGAAACAAGACAGCGTTTGCTCGACACGAGACTTTCGCTTGCGGATGACTTGTGTTAAATTATAAACGCAATCATATGTATGTATAGACATATGTAATATTAAATATATTAATTAGAAAGATATACATATAAAATCAATTTTATCGAGAAATATTATCGAATCTGGATCTCTTTCCTAATCGGGGAAGGTGCGTTATCCAACTATGCTACAGCGACAATATTTTTAGCGACAAATTTTCGAACTTATATGTTACCTTTTTGATATTAATACATTTAATCTTTCCATTGTTTGAAAGAGCCATCTATCTTATTTTTACAGAATCTCAAATACCTTTGAGTAATCTGATAGCATGCGCCAGAATTATAAATTCATTTTTTATTAAATTTTGGACACATTGATGCAACTTTATTTTTTTTTATATATTTTTGTTGCTCAGTGGCGCAATAAAAATATTTTTCGATAAAATTGATTTTATATGTATTATCTTTCTAATTGATATATTTAAAATATCACAGACCGTCTGTTCTGAATAATTACGACTTCACAATAAGAATATGTTCTACTAATATATAATATTATTGCGTACAAACCAATATGAATAGTAGTAGTACTATTGTGGAGAGATGCGGTAATGTGCCCAACTGAAAAGTTATTTGGGTAATGAATTTAGAAAGTAGGTACTTTTCCTGTGTATGCTGAGGTGTCTATCTGCTGGATTAAAGGAAAAAAAGAGATACTATTCAGCCATCGCTTTATTATCGAGCGGAGTATATTACGATAAATTGTAATTCCATTAATTATAAATAATCGAAGGTATTAAAGGATGAAGGTATTATGTTACAAATTCAAGGTTTGTAGTAAATTGAGTTTAAGGTTATTCACTCCTACCATTATATATTCTTATTCTACGACAGAATGAGAAAATCAAAGGTGTTATGAAATAATGTCATATAACACCTTCATCCAAAAAAGTCTTTAATTAGTAAAATTTTGGATAACAACTCTAATTAACGAAGCTATTTTTTATTATATTTTAATGGAAAGATATAAATGTATGGGTAATTACAGGGCTTACGATCTGTCTTCGGCTGGCTTAAGTGATCACTTTATACAAATATAACGTTTACCATTCTCACCCATTAATTAATATCCATATCTATCAAATTTTTGAAAGCTGTGTATATGTTAATACCACTACACTATCACCATTTATGGACTAAATTTGATATTCATTTCCCTGAAACAGGATTATGTCACCTGTAATTACATACTTTCATATCTTTCCATTAAAATATAATAAATAATAGCTTCGTCTCTATGAGACATCTATTATATGTTTAATAAACATTAAATTATATTATAAACTAGCAGGAAATAATCGGTTATTTCCGAATGCTATTGCTAAGGCCCTGCGGATGTGTTGTGGCCGCAGCGTGGCATTATCGTGGTCGTGTCCATTGTCTTTGAAATTGATATAATAATACATTATTTTACATAATAATTATAGTCACATTACCAGTTTTTAATATCAAAATAGACATTGACAATTTTGAATTTGAGTTTACATCGTGATAAAACAATTAAAACCTCGAATAAAAGAAAATGTAGTTATTTTAAAGGCTACGCAATAAATACTTCTTATCAACGCTTCTTTATTTACGATAGATCTGAAACTCTTCAATAAACTTAAACGGAAGCAACGCTGTCTAATTTTACTAGTTATAGTTATGTCTAATATTACTAGTTATAGTTATGTCTAATATTACTAGTTATAGTTATGTCTAATATTACTAGTTATAGTTATATCTAATATTATAGTTACACTTATTATATATTTTATTACGTATTTATAAATTATTAATTTAAAAAAATAACATCTAAATAGCACAAAAAAAAATTGACTGCTTTGACATAAGCAATATAGCCAGAACAAGGCTGAATAACTATCAGAAGTTATCGATATATTGCATCCTAAAAATAGTAAAATATCTAAATAAATTATTTAAAAAAAATTGTGGCTCATCTTCAAAAAATTATAAATTTTTACGTAAAAATATCGTTGCAGTCCGAGGTAATATTTTTATTTTATATAATAATAATTTATATATACAATATATAATACACTCATATTATAATTCTCGAAAGCTCAGGTGGCGTGTATTAAACACGGTATTAAAGAAACAGGAAAATTCTCAACACTTATATTATATTATATTAAACTCACCCACGTTGAACTGCCTACTTTAAAAAGGTACCACTTCGTACCGGATACGCCGAGTTAAGAAAAGCGCATCATAAAATGGATTATTATAATGAAATACAGTACACTTTTTATTGATTAAAAATACAAATTTATGGAATATCTTCTTTCAAATCGAACGGTTTCCGAAGCATTGTGACCAAAATGACCGTGAGGTAAGTGTGGTACTTGTGGTGCAGCCCAACACGAGGAGTCTAGCGAAACGTGATCGGAATATAATTAACACTACTTGTGTTGGCAATGTGGCAATTAAATGTTTTACACACAAAATTCACAGGGTAACCGTCATTTAAAAAATACACTTAGATATAGAGATTGGATAAATATGTCGCACACACGATATTCTCTGGCTGTGTAGAATATTGAGATATTATTACCAACTGTAATGTCCACGCGTATCAAAACATATTATTACATATATTCTAAATACTAATTAAATGTATTAATTAGATATACGTATAAAATCAATTTTATCGAAAAATATTGTTGCTACCGGGAGTACAACTATGCTTTCAGCGTGCAGGTATGCAGCAGACAGTACTTTTGACGACAAATTTTCGAATCCATATGTTACACTTTTCAAATTAATAGATCTATCATTCCATTATTTGAAAGCCATCTACTTTAATGGTTAATGCACCTTCCCCGGTTTGGAAAGAGATCCAGGTTCGAATCCCGGTAGCAACAACAATATTTTTCGATAAAATTGATTTTATATGTATATCTTTCTAATTAATACATTAAATTAGTATTTAAAAAATCACAGACCTATGTTCTGAATAATTACAACTTCACAATAAGAATGTGTTCTCCTTAATAACATATATTATAGTTTCAATGGTTCGTTTCATCATTAGCTGTAAAATTTCGTGTTAATTTTTTACTCATATAAAAATCCACTAAACTAATTATAAAATATTATTTTGCTGCGGAGTTAGACAGAAATTGGTTTAATATCGTCACTTTCGGTTGGTTACTGGCGTAGCGAGAAATAGTGGCCGGGAAAACAAATAATCCGATATTCACAAGTGTTGAAAAATATCACGAATGTTTTCACACTAGTTACAAAATTTATTTATATGTTGGTGTGGCTAACATAGATTTTGAATCTTGTATAGTATTTCCCACACAAAAACAATGGAAATGTATAAATGAATTACTCCAAAGATTTCAGATGTTGATATTTTCAAGCATTATACTTAATACTATTAACAATTAAATAAATACTAAATTAATGTATTAATTATAAATATATACATATAAAATCAATTTTGTCGAAAAATATTGTTTTAGCGTCACCGGGATTATTACATTTTTTCAAATTAATACACCTGTCGTTCCATTATTTGAAACTATACAATAATAATAATAATATACAATAATAATTACAACTTCACAATAAGAATGTGTTTCCCTTAATAACAATTAAATATATTAACTATCTCTGAAATTCATTTGTTAGATGTTTTAATCTGGATACTTTGAAAAAAGTGCGCCGGAAATTTCTTCTATAATAATACTTTTAAAATTAGCAATATTAACTTTGGTAGTTATGACATACTGAAGAAGAAAATGGTATTTTTCGAAACCGGTAGATGTATTTAAACTCAATTCAGTGGTTAATAAAACAAAGATAATAAATAAAAAATATCTTCTATAATATATTATATACATATTTTGGTCAAATCCAAGTCTCTTCGAGGCCTGACCCGCGCGCGACTAGCTATGTAGGGCAGCAGTCACGCCACTGGTTCTCACAAACAATCCTTATACCGTTCACATAAATATTTTTTGGCATAAAATCGATCGATTTATTAAATTTCAAAAGATGTTTTTAAATTTTATAATGGGTGCCTATAATAAAGAAGACCCTTTTGTAATAGAGACGAAAAAAAAACTAATTAAGTATTCAAAGTCATTAGTTTTACTCCAGGTTTACCCGTCTATGCGAAATATACAATTAATTCAAAGGAAACGTGACCGATGAAATAAAAAATCGCTATTGTTCTATTCGATCTATTGTCTACATTAAAAGAGCGATATCAAAAAAAACCATTTTCTATTATTGTACCTGGATTTCTGGGTTGTTTACAAATTTAAAAGATTGTAAGAAAATGTAAATATTTATCCAATCATTAATCATAAAAAAAAATATGCAAGTTTGGTGAAGTTTTCGGAATCTTCTTACATTTAAAATCATCTACAAATCGGAAACAATCCGATGGCTATAAATCAAAAAGCATTTGAAAATTCAAATTCAATATGACAGCTGAATAGAAATTCAGGTATGGCGAAAATAAATTAATAGTTAATATCAAACACATTAAACATTAGGAATCTAGCTTTACGTATCACTTTTAAGGTAGAATATATTCTATTGGAAACTGCGGGTAAAATGTGTCACGAAGGTGCGTTAAAAAAGCACGTTAGAAAGTGTGGAATAATTAACACAATAAAATAAAATAAATGCATTTCATTTTATTTCCCACAAAACAAAAGAACGCTATCTAAACTTGAAATAAAATTCAAACAAAGTTGTAAGCAATCAAAATAAAAAACCACGATGTGTACGAGGTGAGACGAGGCGAACTTGAAAAACATGCACTATGTAGAGATGGTGTAATAGATGTGTCTGAGACATGCAATATGAAACTTTATTTTTTCTAGACAGAGTTTGAAAAGGGTGTCGAAGTTTTTATTGACAAATTTGTGATTAATATATTTTATTAATAGATAACTAAACTATTCCGGAATCGATGTAATCGATTGTATTGTGATAAAGTGAAACGCTCGCGGTGTCTAATTGAGATAATTTATATTATTTCATATTCTACGTATTCAGTATCTACAATATTGTTGGTTTAGTGTGGACACAATTTAACGCCAGTCGATTCTTTCACAGAAGTCGGTTAACCTTTTCGAATGGTTTTCTCGCGTGACAATAAGAAATATTAAATCCAGCTCGCGCTGTGCGCACCGCGCCGTGTGGTCACCTCTGTCAAACCGGATACCGGATTGATGGCTGTTGTACAGCGCCAGAAAGTTGAAGGAGACTACAGCGGGGCAATTCCCGAATATTTTGTTTAACAATAATTACCGGAATGAGTGAAATATTCGCTGGAATTCAATGATGATTAATTTACGCGAAGCGAACGCTGTTTTCGGAGATCGTGTTCTAATGCGTGAATATTAAACCTAATCTTATAATACAATAATAGTGAAATAAGATCTTAAAAATATACAACTTGTTTTCTTCATCTTATTACAGAGGATTGCGATCCTTGGGTAAGTTTCGTAACTAAAAAATTTGGACCCCAATGTTCAAATGAAAGGGCATTATATATCAATTGTGTACTATGTATTTGTGAGTTTTATCCATTACATAGTAAGATCAAAATTGATCTCTTGCTTCAAAAAAGGAGTGTATGAGTGTACGTATGATTGGAGGTTTGACTGGACTTAGACACCGCCCGCTCAGAAATGCATACCTAATTAATAATGGGACGAATCTTGCTTTATATAAGGAATTTATTCGGGTATGGGTGACTCGTTGGAGCTCCTTAGGTGGGTAGTTAGGCTGGCCTGCGTACACGTACGCGCCTACCTCTCACCCTCCATACCTCGTGTTTTGCAACTCTATTAGTTTGTCCATGTAAGTGTGGCTCAATCCATTTTGTGTCTCGTTCACTGTCCCTCTTTTGGGAGTGTTTTTGGTGAATGTATCCCTGAGTGTCTGCCTTGAACTACTGCACCTTAATTTTCCATCTGTATGTAAAACTATGTTCTATGGATTTAAGTTATTTGATTTTTTATGAAAAGACAGTACTTAAGGGACGCTGGAGGGTCTAAATTTTAAATCTTAATTGCTAATAACCACATTGAATTTCTTCTCCTTTTTCGTTTTACTTATACTTAAATATGTAATTGAATTAAAATCGCGTATTTTTATTAGCTTTGATAAGTGGGACCGACAAGGAAGCCTTAGCTTCTAAATCAGTCCCAGGAAAGGGTGGGTTCCCCCCCTCTAATTGCATAATAGCACTTTTAATAGCATTGGACAGCACTGGGCTATAAAGGTCGCCGTACTTCGTATTTGTATATCATTTAACTAAATATTGTTGTACTCTTTTTATTTTTGTACTAATATTTTAACATTAATTCCATTACCAACTATTATACTGGAAAAGCACTATTCTATAATACAGTAACATATTAATGTAGCAAGTAGGGCACCGAATTAAGTCT
Organism: Eubasilissa regina; assembly: GCA_022840565.1. NCBI lineage: Eukaryota > Metazoa > Arthropoda > Insecta > Trichoptera > Phryganeidae > Eubasilissa > Eubasilissa regina. The sequence continues at coordinate 11,371,040 of JAINEB010000020.1, read as the reverse complement.
TTTTACTTTGCTGCCCAAATTCTTAGCTTATTTGCTACGTTGCTCCTTATTTTTGTAATAATGAAATACACTAAAGTAAGAATTTTTTTTTTAAGTATTCATAACTAAAAAATCCTCGCTTGGATTTACGGCGATGGTCTATTATCACGATATATCTATTAGTGGGGCACGTTGATTTAATGAATTAATATTTTTTATGTGTTTTCGTAAGAAATGATGTAAAAAAATATATAATTCCATTTCAAGCATTTAGTGGTGGATAAAAATAGTGGTAAATAAATATTATTATATTATATTTTGAAAATAACATTAATATTCAAAAATTATAAATCTAAAATACATTTCAATATAATGTAATCAAATAATACATAATGATAAAAAAAAAAATTGTTACTTTTACAAAAATTATAATGTAGATGACAAGATAATTTTTTTTTTTGTACTTTTTGTATATATTTGTCCCATTTCTATTTTATACTCTTTTTGAGTTACATATTAATTGGTTTTCTTCCTAATCTCGTAATTAAGTTTATGTAGAATTTAGAAATTGAACGACGGGTTTTCATAAATTAATATTACTTGTGTTTTATATTGGAGCTAATTAATAGGTAATGTCAAGGATGGCCGTCGCTAGGGGATTAATCATGATACATCTTGTGACATATTTAATAGCAAAAGTACGGAAATTACAATTTTAAAGAAGTACATTAATATTCATTCTTAAAATTTATTTCTTGTATCTATACTATATATAACTGACTAACTTAATGCCGAAATGAAGCTTAATACGAGTAAATTTACTGCGCGAGTTTTTTAATTTTAAAATACATTATGCTGTCAAAGTAAAAACTCGGTAGAAATCGCAAGAGAGGCGTTTATTTCGCAGGTACTTGAATCATTGAAATAATTTGTTTCTACAGATTTACAAAAAAACTAAAATGGATTAGTTGAGAGTATTCATACATAATGATGAAATAGATAGGTAGTCAAAATTTTAGCTATATTTAAGTAGATAGGTATTTTGTTATTATTATGTTTGCGCACATCCTAGGATGAACTCTCCACCTACTAATATTTTTATTATTAATTTAGCATACATAATGTATAATGCGGTAGCTAGAGGGGCAAATTACATTGATCATTTCTCTTAGATACATTCTTATGTCCCGTGTTCACGAATGAGTTTTTTAAAAGATTTTCGACTCGAGATACAAATTTTGCTCTCATGTCTCAGAGATTTGCCGTCTCGCGACTTACTTCACGTTCATCGTACGTAAAACATCAAATGTCCTTATTTCTGTTAGTCGGTTTATTTTGAATCTCCCCAGCAGCGATTACAATTAAATAAATGTTTGTTATTTAACGACTTATATTAATGTTAATCTTTTCAGAAGTTGGTTGTAGAAGGATCTAAGATGGTGAAGTTTGTCATGTATTTTTTATGTTTATTTTTATAACAACATTCCTTTTATAGCTTGCATCAATATAAAAATCCTTAGTACAAATATTATAATTCATTTCATTTACATGCAAGCCTGTTGGCAGCTTCCTACCTCACTAGGTACATGTAGTGCCTGTTCTGAGGCAGATAGCCAAAAGGTTCCATAAATTGGAAGTAAGGTAACAAATTAAATTAAGTGGTAAAAACATAAAAAGGAGACAGGTAGAGATAATAAGTAAATTGAACAAAGTAAATTTTTGATACAGACTAAAGATAACTAAGAAGTAAAAGAAAAGAAACAAGCAGGGAACAAACAAAATACGATAAGTACGAGGTAGAACGTAACGACAAAAAGAATTACATAAAATTAGTAGCTTTGATCATTTAAGGATATTGCTGTCAGATCGAACGTCGTGTACACTGCTTGAGTTTTTGTCTCTTTCTACCAATCTTAAATTTCATCAAATCATTGAGTCTATCTCCAGATCAAAATCTCAACACGTGTACACAATCAATTAAATCTCTGAGATTATCTCATCGTGTTCCTTCCGCGGGTACGCGCCTTTATGTATTCAAAAATAAATATGAAGAAAACTCAAGAACCGTGCAACAGTCGTGACACTCCCCAACCCCTGGCACAGCACGTAATAAATACCTGGAAGTGAACGTCACTGCGGTCGGTAGTCTTTTAAAAGAGCTGGACACGTTGACGCAACGTTTAATAATATGATAACTAGGAGAACACATTCTTATTGTGAAGTTGTAATTATTCAGAACAGACGGTCTGTGATAATGCACCTTCTCCGGTTTGAAAAGAGATCCAGATTCGAATCCCGGTGGCGCAACAACAATATTTTTCGATCAAATTGATTTTATATGTATATCTTTCTAATTAATATATTTAATTCATATTTAAAGTAAAATAACTGTTTGGAATTCTCAAATGTACCGCGAATGAAACGAGGGTTTGTGTACGTACGTAATGAAGAGTACAGAAGATAGTTGGGCGTGGGGTATGAAAACTCGACTCGGGCGAGCGATCGGGCTAGATTGAGTGCGGCTTCTCTCCGCGGAAGCCTGGACCCTAGATGTAGATGTCGTTTGTGTCGTCGGTCGGCTGGGAATGACAACAATGGCGGTGAAATTGAATCGCCGCCCCCGCAAGTTGATGTAATGTGCAAAGAACTGTCATTACTAGTGGATGTTTTTAAACGACTTTATTTAGTTGAACGTTCAAAGGTTTACGTTATTAATATGACTTGTGAAATTATACTGTTACTATTCCTTATGAAGATTTTTAAACATGCGCTATTGGTAATTGCAGCGATTATTGGAAATATTCACCGCTTCCGGGCCCCCGGACACCTGCCCAGGCTGCCTAGGCGGTAGCCGCGCCACTGTCGGGACGATTATACTTTCAGCTTCGTGGTTAAATAAGTTAATTAGATATAATTCTATCTTTACTTCTATTTTAGCCGCATCTGGCCCGCTTTCATCCATCCTTGGCATTTTTAGACAGATTCCATAACGCGTGTAATTGTAAGTATGACGAACATCACCTGCTGTTTTATAAATAGTATGAAAAAATTCTGGTGGGGGAAAATATCAAAAAAAATTCTCTTGGAAATTATTTGCATTGTGGTGAGTGTTAATTTCGGCGAAAAGAACTAATCAAACTTTAAATGTTGAAGGTTGACCTTATCGATTGAAAAATAAGTACCGGGTGGGTGCACATCACAATCGACATATAAGTTTATTTATAAAAAATCTCTGAATTATGTAAATACAATTGGACAAAAAATTGACAGTGAAAAAAAGAAAACACTGTATTCAAAACTAGATACAGATCGCTTAAAGAAGAAGATTAAATGGTGAAAAGTTTCAATTACGAGGTGTTTGGCATGTTATGGTATTTATTTATTTACTAAGAAAATATCGGCCGAATTTAAAAGAAAAATTGATGCAAATCAACATGAGCACGATCATCATACAGGAGGAAAAGATAGACTGAGACTGCCATTCAGGAAGAAGGCTAAATCTCAGAAATCAATGATGTACAGTGCGATGAAGATTTTTAATGAAATGACAGATGATATAAGAAAGGATAAGAAATTACGTAGATTCTAAGCAAATATTTGAAAGATAAATTGTAGTAAAAATAACGATTTTGATCTTGTTTATATTAGAGAGTATATAAATATAATTATCAGACGCGGTCGCTTCATACATGCTTTGGAAGTTTCCCATCCCTCGTGTTCTAGAATCAAAAAGCTTTAGACTTTTCGTTTCTGGCCGAAAATAAATTCGCCCTGTCCTTAAGAGACCAGTACACACACTAGGACACGGCGCACACACGGAGTGAGTCGAAATACATATAAATGTACATGTATGAAATACATACACACATTTACAATATCAACTTTCACGAACATTTATGAATCGCATAGACACACATACCAGCAACAGTGGATTCTATCATTCATTCCGTATCCACAAAGTTTGAAAAGATTCGAATTTCGCGCATGCGCTTTCAGTTCCGCCTTTCAAGGTCTTCGAATACTGTACACGCATTCATTAAACAACCAACGTACAGAAATCGACTTTGATGCTTACGGGTGTAATGCATAGAATAGCAATAATTTGTTTGTGTGACGCATTTTTGACAGTTTGGCTTGAATACTTGAAGCCGAATTATTGAAACGCTGAATATCCTTAGATTATTTGTCTATTTAATTCATCATTTAAATAAAAAATGAATACAGAAAATAACATGGATACTTCATGGAAAAATAGTGAATTGTGTGAGTGTATAATTGAATCACTAATATGATACACATTATTGATATGATATACATAAATTATTTCTCATATTTACATAAGGGAGTATCGTCATTAGAATATTGCATGCTGGCGAAAAAGGGATATACAATAAATAACAAAAAATGATTTAAGTTGGTGTTAACAAGTACATTCTTTCTTACTTACTTACTTACCATCACGTCGTTTCCCGCGGGGGTAGGCAGAGATGATAGAGCGCCACACTCCTCTATCCTGACACACAATTCTCGTCTCATCCACATTCATACATCTTCTCATACAAGCTCGCCGATTGTTGAGGCTTCCAACATAACCATCCTCCAATATCTGGTTTACCTGATTGTGCCAAATCTTCCGCGGACGTCCTCTATTTCTAGTGCCATCAACATTTGCGTTAAATATTTTTCTCTACTCATTCGTCCGTTGCAAATGACTAAACCATCTAAGAGATTCTTTCTTAATTTATCTCACTATACTAACATCAGCTTTACATTCTTTCCTTATTTATTCACTCTTTACTTTGTCATAAATAGATTTGCCACATACACGCCTAAGTGATCTCATTTCCACTGAATTCAGTCTACTTTTGTTCCTCTCCCGCTAGCTCCAGGCCTCACTTCCACACATCAGTGTCGGTACCAGGACTCCATTGTGCACCGCTAGTCTTGCCTCGGTTGACAAATTCCCGTTAGATACAATTCCATTCAAAGCGCCGTTCACTTTATTCCCTGCAGTCACCCTCCTTTCGATATCATTCTCAGCCTTTTCCTTTCTATCAAACATACTTCTCAAATACACAAACTCATCTACTTGTTCCAACATTCATTCAATACCTACAAGTATTTAGCACGGTGTCTTGCTTTCCTCCTTCTCGAATACCATCACTTTCGACTTGTTAACATTCATCATGAGGTCGCTTTCCTTGCATACATCGTACATTCTACTCACTAGACTCTGTAGTTCTTGTTCATTATTCGCCATTAGTACTGCATCATCGGCGTACAATAAACAGCATACCGATATTTATATTTGGCTGCACAATTTCAATGCATAATTGTTGTTGATTTCGTTAATAAGTTTTTCAATTTAGATTTGAAATGAAAATAGTATAATTAATCTTCAACTTTAAATCTTTGGGTAGGGCATTAACATATTTAGCTTCTTGAGAGTCAAAATGGTGTTCAGTTTGGTTATCGTAATATTCCCGATTGACCTCGGACTATTGCTAAAACAGCTTCTCGACCATACATTAAAGTTAAAATATACTTTGTATTTTTGAATTAAGGCATATTTTTGATAAATTTGAAATACTTAGATAGTAGTACCAGATTAAACGGTCTTACCGTGTGTAAAGTACTCAAAAGTATCGTAGAATATAAGGAATTGAAATTTATAGAGGCCTTGGACATCTGCGTACTCGGGAACGCCAGTAAAGCTGTTATATTCTCTGACTCGCAAGCAGCTCTTGAATCCCTCTCCGCTAATATGGAAGTTTGGCTAGACAATGAGATAATTTGTTCCATCAGAAGATGTCTATTTAATTTGGACAGCAACAATAAATAGGTGTCTTTCGTTCGGATTCCTGCACATAAGGGAATTCATGAAAATGAATGTGCTGATAAACTGGCCAAGGAGGCCACTCTTTCCAGAGTTTTCCCTCATAAATTCCATATCCTGATGTATGACAGACATAATATGGTAAAAAATGTACGAATTCTATCTGGACTGCACAATCGATGGATCCAAATAATCATACGGGTAATCGGCTTAAAATAATTGAAA